>CM053784.1:1937500-2505000 GCA_028749045.1 Cupressus sempervirens | reverse complement strand
ACCTCAACTCTCAATTCTCAAAAATTACACTCTATAACCCATGGTGAAAAATATCAATGAGAACTCATACATGCAACCAACTCCTTAAGACTCCTCAATATAGTGTTGCATATATTTTTGTACACACCCTCTCGAGATCTACTAGTAGCATATTGCAATTGACCCATCTCTAAGATAGAAAATTGGAATATACTACCAATGTATAGAACATGAGGCACATCAAGTGTGTAGTCCTTAGGTATATCTACTTGAGGTTTGACAACCTTAGATGCATCACCATGAAGTGGTTACATCAACTTCATTAAGAACCATATCAAGTTGAGGCTTTCTTATCGATCAATATTGTTAATCTTGAAACAAGTGATTTCATCAAAATCCATATAAAAGTTCTTGGTCTTATCAATCAAACAGGGGAATGTCAATTTCCTTCCATCAAGTTGGGGTTGTTAGATAATTGACTTCATTGAGATCCATCTCAAGTTAATTATATGTGCCTAGTCAAATTATCTTATGGATGTTAATTATTTTTATCACACCAAATCAAACTAGTTGTTCTATCATATCAAGCATCCTTCCTCTTATATCTTTTTGGCATTGATCAATTTCATCAAAATCCATATCAAATTGGTTATTTGTCCTCACCATGATTCAATTTCATTGCACCACATCAAACTAAATATTCTGGTTAGTTCTTATCGATATTCATCCAAACAAGCTCAAAGTCGATACGGTCAATTCCTATTCAATCAAGTTTAGAATTGGTGGCTCTATGTCTTCAATTAGTTGAATTTTGTTCAATCAACCTCAAACTTTTCAACTATCAAATCAAAAATAGTTTTGTTTCTCCATATCAAATTGTTCTTTGAGTCAACATCATCATCTCTTTGAATCAACATGTTTCTCACACATCAATTCAAAGAGGGGGGAATGCAATCACTCTAAAATGGGCTAAGTGTAACCTAAGGCATATTTTCCCTAAATTAGAACCAACTCCTTGATTGTGCTAGTTTGATTATCCATTTACTTGCATAATTCATCAAAATAATTAAAATCCCTAAATCAAGTACCAAATATCATTGATTAATCAAAATCCTCTATTATTTACCTTAGCACAATTAATTTCAATCCCACTTAAATCAATGTCCACAGTAATTAATTAAAACAAATCAATAAATGTTCCTAATTCCAATTCATCACTAAAGGACAAGTGATTTGTAGATGAACCAGTTGGAGCTACACACATGTATTAACACACATGGATCGAACTACAATCAATCCTAATCACTCAGGTTGAGTTAATGTAAACTACTCAATTGATCTCCATTTCTATAAAAGGAATGAATTTCAAGCTCAAAATATTCATTCACTTGCATTTGTACTTAAATGTAGAAATTATTGCTCATTTAAATTGATGTGTACAATCACTCAAGTTAGTTTCTATATTGCATAATATTGCATAATAGAATTTGATCATAATAGCTTAGTTTTAGTCATCTTAGTTGCATTAATTACATAATAATAGAATTGAATCTCTCATTCTAGAATTGTAAAGTAGTCATGTTGCCATGGTTCTTGTACCTACTAAATTGCGAAAATTGCATCTATGTTTTGAGACAAAACAAGTTCAAATGTGTCAAACTTCAAGCTTTTAAAGGGCTGATTGGCAATTGCATTTTTAATTATTTTCTCATCTTGATGAACTAATTTTGTCCCCGCTTCCATCCAGCACTTTTAATTTTTGAAATCTGGTTGCCGAGTCAAAAGTTTTCGTAGGTTAATGGAAGGAACCAAAATACGTGTTTTCCACTTGATCATTAACCATTAACCTTTTAAAAGGTTAAGGTTCGGGGGCCAAACACGTATTCCAAACCATTAACCTTTAAAAAGGTTAAGGTTTGGTGTAATGCCCCGCCAAGGGATCCAAAGAATTTCACTAAGTTTACCAAACAATTTTTTTTTTTATAACATGAAAGTAAATACCACATATAACTTGTACATAATAACGGAAGCAATAGCAATGCCCATCTAAAAGTAAACATAACATACATAACCGATTTCATTCTTTAAGAATCCCTTAACGTTGAGTTATATCTAAACTAACTAACATACATGAATCCATCTAGTACATCATCCACATGAATAATAATGATAAGTCCAATGTTCATACATTACATTTCCAAATGCTCAATCATCTACTATACATGTCACAAGGTATGAAGGCTTAAAAGAATATACATATGTGAAATAAGGCACATCATCCTATATTAATCCATGATGCAATTAAAAGTAAATGAAACCACATATCATACAGGAAATGTAGAGTCTAAGTAATCTCATCACATATCAACTGAATCCATAGCACAATATCTGATAATCTCATAATAATGTTACTAACCATCAACATGAAACTAGCTCTAAAAGAGTTTAGCAATGATAACAAAATGTGAACCAGGGGCAGGCACTACATCCACCCCCCCTGGGATTAGGCTTACTCCTTGAAGCCTACAAGAATGAAAAGCTAAGATACTCACTATGCGGGTCCCATTGAACCCTTTTCCTCCCTACAGGGGAATATGATTCCACTGAGAATTTTACAACACACTTAGAGCAATATGATTCTAGTTTAATAGTAAACCGAAAACCATATCAATCCAACATCATTCCTTTAACAACTACTGAAATATATCCCTTAATACATTCTAAACAAGAGCAACTTAATGCTTGCAAAAATAAACAAAGGTATACTACCTTGAAACTTAGATAAAAGATACATGTTTTGCAACTAAAATAAGTTTTCAATTTTCAGTTTTGCCTTCGTTTAAGTTTTCAGTAGAATTTTCAATTTTGAAAGCTAAGTGTTGAAGTATGAAAAATATGCAAGTAACAATTTTAAGTTCTATTTCAATTCACCTAGTTTCAAGTTTTTAGTTTGAAAGAGATACACATGATAGTTCAAAGTTTTCATTTTGTTTAACTAGTTAACAACTAGTGACATTCCAATATACCCAGAGCTCCCAATGTTGAAACTCGCACTCTGATACCAAATGTAATGCCCCGCCAAGGGATTCAAAGAATTTCACTAAGTTTACCAAACAATTTTTTTTTTTATAACATGAAAGTAAATACCACATATAACTTGTACATAATAACGAAAGCAATAGCAATGTCCATCTAAAAGTAAACATAACATACATAACTGATTTCATTCTTTAAGAATCCTTTAATGTTGAGTTACATCTAAACTAACTAACATACATGAATCCATCTAGTACAACATCCACATGAATAATAATGATAAGTCCAATGTTCATACATTACATTTCCAAATGTTCAATCATCCACTATACATGTCACAAGGTATGAAGGCTTAAAAGAATATACATATGTGAAATAAGGTACATCATCCTATATTAATCCATGATGCAATTAAAAGTAAATGAAACCACATATCATACATGAAATGTAGAGTCTAAGTAATCTCATCACATATCAACTGAATCCATAGCACAATATCTGATAATCTCATAATAATGTTACTAACCATCAACATGAAACTAGCTCTAAAAGAGTTCAGCAATGATAACAAAATGCGAACCAGGGGCAGACACTACATTTGGGGTCCAAAACACATGTTTTAGTTTGAAATCTTGACCTGTCCATCAAAAAAGAGGTTAAAATAAAATTTCCAAAACACATATACCGAATGATTAACCTTAACCTCTTGTCCAAAAAGGTTAAGGTTAGGGGTTCAAAACACGTATTTTTTAGATGGTGATTAACCTCTTAGACTTCTTGGGGAAGGATTATGCATGTGAGTGGTTCATCATCAGTCATACTGAAAACTCGTGTATATGTGAGCAGGGAGATATTTCTATAGAATTGAGCATCTCATTTCTTATGCATACCAAAGTATGGAAGCAATGAAATAATGAAATTTGTAGGTCTCTACCTTTGTTGAAGAGAAAGCACACTATGATAGTGTGAATGCAGGAAGCATATTGAGGAATGAGTACAAATATCGATGCTTTATGTAGTTGCGAGTCAAAGTTGTAGAGTTCAGTTGCAAAGATGATGTTGAAAGAGTGGCATGTGATATCTTGCATCAAATATTTGACAAAATGTTACACAAGTTGCATGGAGCTTACAACATGATGACCAAGTTACCTCAGGAGTAGCCAGAGAGAGGAGTTATTTTCTCATCAACCGGTAATCATGCTCAATGAGTTGCATTGGCTGCATAGAGACTCAACTATGATGCAGTGATTGTGATACCTTTGACGACAACTGAAATCAAGTGTAAATCAATTGAGCATCTTGGTGCAACAGTTGTTCTTGTTGGAGATTCGTATGACGATGCTCATCATTATGCCAAGAAATGCTATGAGGAGGAGGGACACACATTTATACCACTCTTTGATCATCTAGATGTCATTACAGGCCAGGGAACTGTTGGAATGGAAATTATACATCAACATCAGGGTCCATTACATGTTTTATTTGTGCTAGTTTGGGGAGGTGGCTTAATTGTTGGCATTGCTTCTTATATAAAGAAAGTTTGCCCTGATGTACATATAATTGGTGTGGAACCAGTAGATGAAAACACTATGGCATTTTCCTTGCATCATGGAAAGAGTGTGATTTTGGAACATGTGGGAGAATTCATAGAATGGGTAGCAGTAAAGGTGTATGAGAAGAAGTTGTAGTCAAGGTGTAGACCAACTTCAATAAGCTTCTATCCACGTTCTATCCCACAGGCAGATATGCGACACCATGAGAAAGGAATAGATAAGGCTACACAATGCTCAACTACACACGGCAATATCTGTTGTAGGGATGGTGGCAACACTTGCAGCCATAACCACTGCAAATATCAATGGATGTGAAGTGAAGCATTTTTGAGTAATGGTTGCCAATATTTTTGTTGCACAATATAAATTGCCCCTCAAATTATTCAACCAATCATTCTGAGCCATGTTGATGTCTTTATACGGAAGACACTACTAATAGATAGTTACATCGAATGTGGGAACATAGACTGCAGTATAACTGTTTGATTGAATGCCCCTTGGGTACACCATAGTCAAAATATAGTGATGGATAAATGTTGTTGATGAACAATATAGCTCACAAGTCTATATGTTTAATGTGAAACAAGAGAGAAGGTGTGTGAGCGGTCGTATTCCATGAAATGGGATAGTCACAAATAAGATGTATGATGCGTTGAACTCGTAACTGAGCTTGGTGTAAGCCACAATACTTATGCATTTAGAAATAAAGGGAAAATCAACTTTGATCTATTTGGTAATCAAGTGAAAGGTCCTTGATGATAATATGTGAAGATTTAGATTCCAAGAATCAAAGAGAAGAGAAGAAATGAGGCAATGTATCTTAGCTTATGATGCTTGAAAAAACATGTCGAGATTACTTGCCTCGCTATTCATATTGTACAGGAGCTTGTTAGAAGTAGTTCACAGGTACTTGGAAAAAGTGTTGGTCAAATACAAAGGAGATGTCTTTCCCAAAACAAAGAGAAATTTAATGGTGCCTCTTGGATATGCTTGTAATGTTGATTAGAGTGGGGAAATGTGATTGACTATGTTGATCTATTTTATCAAATTTCTATGTAGAGTGTGTCATGGAAATCATCAAAGTTTAGAGGGAAGTCTAGAGTGAGATATCAGTATACAATTAAAGCATAAGGGAATTCTGTAAGGATACAGTCATATAAAGCGAAATGTTAAATTTGAGAACAGAAGAACATGCTCAATTTGATTTTTTTTAACTTCCAAGATCAAAAGGAGAAGATCCGATGGCTACCATCAAGATTAGCCATTCAACGTTATTTTCAAAATGTTTGTCTCTAGAGTCACTTCTAGGTTAATTTTTGTAAGGTTAATTAACCTCTCCCAAAACACGTATTTTAGAGGTAGTTATTAACCATGAAGGGGTAGTTCTTAACCTCCATGTCTATACAAGGAGTCATTTTTAGCTTTGTAAGCGACTTTTGGACTTTAGAATAAGGGAACACTATGCTAAAATTTTGATCACAAGATAATATTTGGAAAGTGTGTACAAATTTTGTCTTTGTAATCAGAAATTCCTCTTAGGTTCTTGGTGCAAGAAAATAAAGGAATGCATAATTTGAGTTCTCTTATTTTGAATCTAAATTGTTAGAAATGTTAATTGTCTTTGCAGTGAGCATTCTCACAGTATTGTGCAGCTATTTGTGAATCTTTGGATCAGCATTGTGCTAGTAATAGTTCTCAAGCGTAGATCTTGATTGTTGTTACTAGCTAGTCCAAAAAAGCTTTGGATTCATGTGGTGCATTCGTCATCAATGAATTTCTATTTATCTTTTAAAGTTTGATTTCATTTATTTTTGGAAAACTTCAAAATTTATATCATACAAGGAAGTTGCCCCTCTAAACGTAGAGAAAGGCTGCATATCAAGGGCCTATCCAACTATTACAAATAGCTTGCCACATACACTCCGTTGGGTGATTTTTACAATGACAAATCTGTTTACCAACAAGTCAGTAGTTAGGATCTGCATTCACGGAGCATTTCAAAGATCTCGATCCCACTCTTCTTAGATAGAGAGCAATAAGACTCTTTTGTTATGTCCATTACAATTTGAATTGTTTATTTGTTTCATGATGGACTAACAAGATAATGTCTTATTGAAGTGTTGTATTAAATTTTTAGGTACAATAGTCAAACACACACAAGTAAAGTATTTCTAAGGATGAATAATTTTTTTATAATTGTCTCACACATATATCAAGCAACAATTAATTTTTGTTGCCTTTACATCTACTATGATCCACACTACCCTAAGTTGAGTTTCAAAATCAATTTGTTTTTAAGAAGAATGGTTTTTCCATGTTTGCCTTAAGTAGTGACCTTACACCATATGCACTTATGGCCAATGTTAAACATAAATTGTGTTTCTTTTATCTATTGTTAAAAAATCTTCTTATTTTAAAATGAATTCATCATTATTTTCACAACATGCTTCTTGTATGGGGATTTTAATCATTCCATTACATGCTCCGAAAACCCATTGTCAACATCACTTGAGAGAGTCCATAGTTACCCTAAATCATTTAAAGCCTTTGAAAAAACTAAAATATATATCCTTCCTCTTAGAATTTGGCCTGAGTGGATACATACTTTGGTTTTGCCTTTTGTGAATCATAAAATTTTGAATCTCAAAGTCTGATTTGTTATCCCCAACAAGAGGGTTAGTTTTGGAAGGATACACACCATTATAAGGATCCTTAGTGAGAATGTTGACAATATTACTTGAGGTGTTCAACACTGTTGGTAAATAGATTGTTCTTTCTGATTCTAACTCTTAAATGCCCAAACAATGAACAATGTCTAACTACAAATAGTTGAAAAGTTGCTTCTAAAATGGCTAACTTATCTCTAAATTAATATGTACAACTCCCTATTGCAGATTTGCAATGAATTATGTTTTATTCCTAAAACTTATATGGGTTGTGTTCTTGACCGAAGAACATGAGAGGTAAATTTGAGCCAGGCCTAAACAAGATTTAACTCAGGCAAGAAGTGATTTCTAAAGAATTGATTAAGTTAATGAACCCACACATCTTATGAACTCACAAAGCTTAATGAATCAAAATGGCATAACAACTAACACTAAACTGATTTAGCTAAAATCTAAGCTACTAAGAAAGAAAGATTAACTAAAGGGAAAACATCTAAGGGATTTCTCTTTGAACATGCAATGACACTACTTATCACATCCATTCACTACTTTGAAACAGGGGAATGAAACTTTGTTTGTCCCTTGCTTCAATTTAGATAAAAGAGAAAACATGTAATTAACAACTAACAGAAATGGAACATAAAATATTTGATACAAAATACCATTCAATTGACTATGCAACATTAAGTGCTTCACACCAAAAATTAGCTGACCTTTTATTAATCTTTCAATTTCATACATATAAGATTTTGAGATGACCATTACAATAGAAGTTCAATCGGTTCATCTCCTCAAAAGAATGACAAATGGCAAGAAACCAATTTTTCATATTACAATGATTACATCAGAAAATGAAAGGGGTGGAATATGAATCACTTCACCTTCTTTCCCTTTTCTACTTTTGCCCTATAGGCCTTAGCAGCAACAATGATTGGGATTAGCTCTTCATGCCTAGGCACGTGTATGTTGGTGTATCTATAGAGCCACTTAGAATGTTCCCTAGCCAAATCCTTCATAGCATTCAATCGATCTTGCAATTCCTCTATGGCCACATGTATGCATCTGCTGAGTTTATGGAGTTTCGCAACTTTATTTTGATTACTGGAGGATACATCGGTCAGACTATCTATGAATTTGGAGAAATTCTCCTACATGATGGTTATTCCAATGATTCCTTTCCCTTGGCTGCTAATTTATGAATCTATATGCAGTCCCCTCGTAAGCCCAAAATCTCTATCTTGGTCCCTCTTTACTTTATCCTCTATCTCCTTAAGTCCTTTCTCTGCTAACAAGATCATTTTTTATTTGAACTGCATGCTTTGAAGCCATTTGAACAAAGGTTCATCTCCCTTGGGCAAGATCTTTGCTTTGACAACTTCCTTTGCCTTCATTTGAATAATCATCTTCAAAAGAGAGATACAATCGTCACTCTTCACTCTTTCTCCGGCCAAAGTATTTCTATTTGTCGAGATGTTATCCTTCTCCACTTCTAATCTTAAGATGACATTATCAATTTGTTCTATAATAGAGATTCCCTCCAATTTGAGCTTCCCAGTCCAGTCCTTACCAATTTGACCAAAGTGCTTATCTTCTTGGAGTTGAGATATAAGTGCTTGAACATCCATAATAGAAGGATTAGTAGTCATAGATCTCCCAGAGATGCTCACCAACAGAGTAACCAATTGTCTAATAAATCCATTCAATTCTTGAATCTCTATCTTCATCCTAACCTTTGACAAACTGAGACTCTCTAGTTGTCCTTCAATTACTTCATTGGTTGACTTCGACAAGCCAACCTTGATGTCATGTCTGACCTCTCCAAGATCCATCGAGTGCAAAGTGAAATCATTTGTGGACATATCTTCAATCCGTCCATCCTTGGTGGGTTTTGCAATTTCCATTGTGAAGTACCTTGTTTTTGGATCTTGTCCCAGAATAGACAAGGTCTACTTCTTGACCTTACTTAATGCAGATCTAGAACAAACTGCAAGAGATAAGGTATCCTTACTAGGAGCACCTTCATCCTTCCTCTTTCTGTTCCTTCCTCCAACTAGGAATCTATGCCTATCACCTTGGAGGTCATCCCAAGTGAGTCCATGCTAAACATCTTCTTCTTGACTAGAGTGATTACCATTGCAGTTGAGGAGAAGGGGTTCTTTGGGGTTTGAGATATGAGCTTGGAAGAGCTCTGGCCTTTCTCTGTCTTTGAGGTTTTCTTACATGCCTCATCAGATTTAGTAGATTCATTGCTACTACTTCCTCCATCTCCCAATTCCACTATCTGCATTGGAGACCTAGTTGGTTACAGAAGTGTAGCACTTACTTGTGGAACTGGGCTATTATGAGGTGAGGGGACTGGGGTGACATAAGGAGAGGGAATTGTGGTGACATGAGGAGAGGAGACTAGAGTAATAACACTATCTTATGGCTTCTCCATCTTCTCCTTCTCAGCATCAATTTAGGTTCCAATGATTGGGAGGGAGCCATCTTGACAAGTCTTAGCCATAGGGATATTCTTGTCTGGAGGTTAATCATCTCCTCCTAATAGTTGAGCTAGTCCTTGAGTGATAGCCAAGGTTACACCTATTATGCCACCTTGAGAGGAAGAAGGAGTTGCAGCTGTTGAAGAAGCTTAAGCTGATGTGCTTTTACTTCTACTCCTCCTCACATTAGTCCATTCGATCCACTTTCTAGTTCTTTTGATGATTCGGGCCATCATGATATCTAGGTCTTCCTCAGCATCCTCGTAAGGCTCCAAACTGGTAGGAGTGCCTCTTAACTTAGTTAGATATGTATTACTATACATATATTGCCCATCATCCTCTAATCCTTCAACATCAAGATTGATCTTATATGTTTTTATCTGCTCCACTGTGAGCCTGGTTAAAGCACGATCTCGACTTTCAAATTCATCTTTACAATCTACTTAATAATCTTCAACAGTGATAATATGTTTGATCACACTCCCAATCTGCAACACCTCCCTAGCATATCCGTTCAGATCAAACATAGGTCGCAGCACCTCATACATCTCCAGTTTGTACTTTATCTCGAATACCTTAAGCATATTCTTTGCATCAGATCGGGACTCACAACTAAAAGCTCCTACTTTCATAGGGAACTCATATCCCTTCTTCTTCTTCAAGCTCCCACTCAGCATGTTCACTCGGATTTTTTGCCTCATAATCTCAATCAACACAATCATGTTGCTCAGATATTTGGGCAGCTTCAAGGGGAATCCATTGAAAGCTGCAAGGCACAAATATGAGAAAGATGAGAATTGGATATAATAGCTTCTGAACTAGCTAATAGCCACCATTACTTCTAGGCTAAGTCTCCTCTCTGGGAATCCTTGGAGCTCACTACAAATTCTCATAGTGAATGCATCATTAATTTTGACATACTCTACATAACTATTTTGCAGTTGTAAACAAGGATAGAACTCACAAGACTTCACATCATCAGGAAACTCTTCTACCCTTGGGAGTCCTGGCCATAATTGTAGAGAAGCTAACATATAAATGAGAAAGGAGGACATATAGAAGGTGTTGTAGAATTTCACACCACAGAGAGCATTGGACAGAGTCTCACTTACCTCATGGGCCCAATCAATATATTGAATATCAGAGCATATAGCTTGCACTAAAAAGAAATATTGCTCAATAAAGTTTAAAGCCTCTACTTCACCACTCACTCTGTGCAATAGGACTAGGATGTCAACAATCTCAGATTTGAGATTAGTACCAAATCTCAGATTTTGGGGACCTTACTCTTGGCACTCTGCGGCTTTTGAAACCAGGACTGTATAATCTCCTTCCTCCAGACCATCTTCTTAGTGGAGAACTCATAAATTGCTCCTCTTACTGTCAAATCTAAGAAATCCTTCCATTTTGGGACTCGAAGGCAATTCACCACAATTTACCAATCAATGGAGATCAAAACTATATCATTTGGTAACACAATCTATCTGGTGTCCAGGTTGTAATGATTTATGCATTCATAGATCAATTCCGGAGCTTGGACTGCCACTAGGAAACTAGTTGCCTCAACTAGCCCACATTCTCAGAGCTTCTCAGTTATGGGATGAATTGGCTTCAATTTCACTCTCTTTTGAAAGTCTTGCATATCATAGAAGTGGAGAGAGGTATCGGTGAAATTATGCAATGCATACTTAATTCCATTCAACTCGTCGAAGCCCACAAATCTAGTTGCCATTCTATTTAGAATGAATTGAATTTTGAATCTAGCTAAAGAAAAGAATAGCGAATGCACAAACACGGGTTATTTGAAAAAGTTGTGCTAATTAACAAAATAAAAATTCAAGATTCACACCACGTGAATGAATTAAAGGATAAATCCATTGAAACAGTAAATGCGGAGGCTCTAAAGGATATTTTGGTGTCTTTTTACTATCTTTGTTGGCCCAACGGTAACTTTCTATTCTTTCATACTTACTTTCCTGTTTCCCATTAAGTTTCGGGAAATTATGAATAGAGTACTTTGTAAGAAAATATCTGCCAAATTGAATTCTGCTTAGTATATCTTTACTGCAATGGTTAGATTGTTTCCATTATCATCTTAATATGTTTTGTGTACAATTCATGGGTCCAACTCGCTTACAAAGTTGATTTTCTTCAAAATACAGAAAATTATCCTCATGGGTTGAAAACCCACTGAGGAGAAGACAATTTTCATTTATTTGCCTTGTCTTTCTTTTAACTTTATCTTTTGAGTTAATACTTCCTTTGGGTTCGAAGAAGTTCAAAAATAACATGAAAGTCAAAAGGGACCCACTCCTTGTTTCTTTTCCTTTACAATTGCCTTTGGCGGAAAATGAACTTCATGGGTTGAAAACTCTCTAAGGAGAAGTCAGTTTTGAGTTTTCTACTTGAGATGATTCAGAGCATTGTGATAAATCCTAATGTTTCCCAAGGTAGTATATCATAGTGAAAATAGGAATTTACCATAAGGTGTCTCGTTGTCTTGTTACATGGACTTGTACGCGTCATTTGGTGCTCTTCGTGGGAAATCACCTTCATGGGTTGAAAACCCACCGAGGAGAATACGAAGTCCAGATTTCAACAAGTTGTTATTCTCATAGATAAAATGATGGGCCACAATTAGAATTTAACTCTTGAAAATAATCTTTACATGTTTCGTGAATGTTAGAAATAATAAAATCAAAATGAACTAAAAATAAAGAATTATAATTAAATCCAAAAGAGTTTGTGATGAACATAATTACCATACTTTATAAGAGCTTTCCAAGATCAACACAAAGGAGGAGACAAGGATTTTGAAAGGGGAAAGCAAAGAAAACCCCTTGTGAATAATATGAATGAGGCAAATGCCTAAAGAATGAAAGAAAAAGAGAGCAGAGAGAAAAATGGAGCCATAGGCTCATTACAAGAACTACATAGTGATTTGTGTATGAGAATGAGAGAGAAGCATCTCTTATAAAGAGATGAGAGGAGGAGTTATTTGTAACTCCCATGTGAATGATTGCCACATTCATAAGTGTGTGCATAACAAGTGTCATAATCCTCTTAAGGAGGAATAACTATTTTCCTTAATAAAGGAATTACAAAATAGACTTGTCCTCACATGTGGACTAGAGGACAAACAACATAAGGGATACCTTGGTTTATCCCATTTAATAAATACACCAAGGAAAGATTACCAATTCTAACAGTGAATCTTCATCGGATTGGGTACTAATCTACCTGCAAAAATCCTTCAACTCAAAGGGAGAAAACCACCTGGCTATGGAATGCAGAGAATGGGAAAATGGAAAATTCGATGCAAACTCCCTTTTTGTAAAAGGGCTTAGATCTAAACTATAACATGCCTAGGACCTCACAAAACCACAAATCCACTTTGATAATTGGTTAGCGGTCGAAAAGTGGGGCAAAAATTGGCTCTGCCTTGGGACTTGGGTAAGCCATACCCAAGCAAGGAATCCAAAATCTCTGGTTTCACAAAAAAAAAAGGTGGCTACACAACAAAACTAAAGCAGGGAAAAACAAGGAAGCAAAGGCAAGAAAGGAAAGCTAACTAGGAAAAAATAGAAAGGAACTAAATGTAACTATAATATAATACAGGGGTTACTTGTTTTCAATTTGAAATTCGATAGAGTTTCAAATCTTGACCATTGTATGTTACGGGTAGCACTTCGCCATCTAATTATGCCAGTTTAAATGAGTTGTTCTCAAATGGTTGATGAATAGTGAATGGACCCTTCCATAAGGTATCAAACTTCTTACGCATACCTTTGGGTGCTCTTCGCTTATCCCACAGCAATACACTATCTCCTGCCATGAATTTTCGCTTACTCAAGTAAAAATTTCTCTTTTCTAAGCCATATTTATAGATATCATCTTTAATTACTATCCTCGGATTGTTTGTAGCTAGTTCCAGGGATAATGGGAGATTAGCCTCAGTTCCATAGACTAACTCAAAAGGAGATATACCAATTGCCCTCTTAGGTGTCATCCTATCTGCCCACAATGCCTCATGAATTTTCTTGTGCCAAGTTTTCTGATTATCGAACACCAATTTCTTGACAATATTCATCAAATTTTTGTTATTGGATTCTGCTTGACTATTTCCTTGTGGGAAATAGTCAAATGAATGACTAACTGTGATGCCATGCTCAAAACAAAACTTGGTGATCTCCGCAGAAGAGAAATATGCCACATTATCCATCACCAATTTGATGGGGACTCCAAACTTAATCAATATGTTTTCCTTAATGAATTCACATACTACTTTGGAAGTAGTTTTCTTAGTTGCTTTGGCCTCCACCCACTTGGTAAAATAATCAATTGTTGTTATAACATATTGTGATTAGCACTGGATGTTAGGTTAATCGGACCAAAAAAGTCGAGGCACCATTGTTGGAATGGACCTTCAATGATGACAGACTTGAGAGGTAGAGCGGCCAGCTAAGGTCTCTCGGTGAACATCTTACATTTTTCACATTTTTCTACTGAAGAGTAGGCATCCTTAAACATTCTAAGCTAGTAATAACACTATCTTAATATTTTGAACGTTGTGACTGAAGAGGAGAAATGTCCACCGCACGCTTTATCGTGAAAGATTTTCAACAACTTTTCTTGTTGTTTGTCTATGCATCTAAGAAAGGTGCCATCTATAGCTTTCTTGAACAATTTGTCCTCCCATATTACATATTTGGATACTTTCAACTTGAGGTCTCTTCTTTGTTTGGTCTTCATTACCTTCTAGGCATTCTCCATATGTTAGCAAATAAGTAATATTCTCAAACCAATGATCATGTAGACCTATAGCCAAAACTAATTGCTTTTCTCCCAAGTCTTCTGATTCTTCGGTGATCTTATTTTCTGTAATCACTTTGTACAAGGAATTACCCCTTACTAGCTTAGTAGGCTTGATTTCAATGTCATACTCTTGTATTCTTTCTATCCACATCCCTCTAGCATTACACCCTCCATCCTATTGTGTCAACACACTTTCCATTGCTATGTTAGGTACATAAACTATAGAATGCGAGTGCAAGATATAAAACCTAAAATTCTTTAGTGCTTTAACTAATGCAAAGGCATATTTTTCAATTTGGGAATATTTCAATTCATGACTGTTCAGAGGTACACTCATGAAGGCAATAGGGGCTTGTATTACTTCTTTATTATCTTGCATGAGGATAGCTGATAAGGTGTGTTCAGAACCATAACAATAGATGATGAAATCTAATTTATAATCTGGATGACATAGCATTGGAGCATTAGCAATAGCAGTCTTTATATCTTGAAAGGCCTGCTTTCCCACCTGATTCCATTTAAAATTTGAATTTTTGTTCATCATGTCCACAATACACTTAGTGGTTTCTGCAAAATTCGGTACAAATCTTTTGAGGAAATTCACCTGCCTAGAGAATGATTCAACTCCTGTTTTATTTGATGATAGGCTCAATCTTTGAATGACTTTGACTTGTTTGGGATCAATTCTAATACCTTCTTAAGAAACTATATGACCAAGGAGCTTTCCCTCTATCACACAAAAAATGGATTTTTTTGGATTAAGTGAGATTCCATGTTCCCGACAGCTTTGCAATACCTTCTTCAAATCTTCTATGTGGTTTTTTCTCTTGTTTGAAAACACAGTGAGGTTATCTAGATATATAATGATAATCCAGTCCTTTAGATCAGCAAATGTTTTACTCATACACATTTGAAATGTAGTGCCGACATTAATGAACCTGAAGAGCATTCTATGATATACAAACCTATCCCAAGGAGTGGTGAACACTATTTTATGTTGATCCTTTTCTCCCATTTTAACTTGATTGTAACCTGAGAACCCGTCGAGCATGGACATCATTTCGGCTCCAACCATTGTTTGTAGTAAGCAATCCATATTGAGGAGAGCAAAATTATCCTTCAAGGATGCTTGGTTCAAATTTTGGAAATCAATGCAAATCCTTATTTCTTTGTTCTTCTTTCTGACTAGTACTATATTAGCTACCCAGGTGGAGTGGTGGATGGGATAGATGATTCTTGCCTTCAACATCTTGTCTACTTCCCGAAATATAGCATTTTCTACCTTAGAATTGTAATTCCTCTATTTCTGTCAGAAAGGGACCGCATCAGGTTTTAGGAGAATTTGATGTTTTATTTTCTTGCCTCTATACCTTTTCAAGTCTTTGTAACTCCCTGCAAAAAAATCTCGATATTCTATGAAGAGTTGTTTTGCAGCTTCTTTGTCTTCAGGCGAACAACATTTTCCAATATTGATCATTTCAAGATCATGGGTATCTCCAATATTCACCTCTTCATACTCAATAGTAGTAGGACCCTTTTCTGTCCTCTTTTCTTTTATGTAAGCATCATGCCTATTGAATGCTTTTTCTAAAGATACAAAGTATGGGGGAATGATATTACCTCACAATTGGATTTTATCATTTCAATTCTCTTTCTACTTGACATCAAAATTTTCATGATTATTGTCATTGGATTCGTGTCTAGAACTAGGTTTGTCATTTTCAAGGAACAACTACAAAATTCTATCATCTTCAAAGACTTGCCAAGATTCTGCATTGTTAGGGACAGAGGCTCGATATATGATTTCTACATGATACTTCTTGTCTTTGAATTTTGGATGGGGAAGTAACAAGGAAGCGAAAACAGCTAATGAATCTACTTTAGTATTCATCTCTCTCAGTATTGATTCGATAGAAAAAGAATCAAGACCTTCTGTTTCATCCCAAACTTTGTTTTTGTAATTCTTCAACTTGTGATTCTTCATAGAGTATTGCCCCTTAATTTGTCTTACAATAAGCTCTACATCACCTCGAGCTTTTAGGATCTTTATTCCTTTTTCTTTTACAACCATTGTCCCTAATAGTAGGGCTTTGTACTCCATAGTGTTATTTGTATTTCCAAACTCCAATTTGAAAGCCATGGGTTCAGGTTGTCCTTCAGGGGGTATTAACACTACACCTACGCCTGATCTTGATGAGGAACAACTTCCATCAAACTCCAATGTCCATACTCTTTCTCTTCACTTAGGGCTTTCATTTTCGAGTCCTCAGTTTCTTGCTCATTTAGAATGTCTTCAATAAATAACATGTAATTGCCAAACACTAGTTCTTGATAGAGAATTTGAGCCTTAGGGTCATCTAACTTCAAGATAGTAAATTTTTCCTTTTCCTCAAGCTCCAACTTGAATTTCTTACTCCCTATAGGTATGATTGCTTGAGACCAATCTAGTTTTATCTCACCACCTAGATCTCTACAAAAACTTCTACTTAAGAGTAGTCCATAGTTTGATAAATAGGAGAAAGTTTCCACAGCAAGTCAAATTGTGATATTGAATTCAAGATTTAATTGTGTGATTTTGAGTCAAACTCATTGACCCATGTTTCATGACTAGTGATTCAACATGAATCCATCTCTCATGAGAATAAATGGAACACTTAACACTCATTGGATCTAGGTGATGCTCACAGGGGTGAAGCACTGGGACTTCTCGGGAGGTCACCCATCCTAGTACTACTCTAGCTTAAGCGCGCTTAACTACAAAGTTTCCTCCATGGTTAAACCCAAAGCTTGCAACCCCATTTGCAAAACCTTCACCAAGTGTTGTGCCTTTGTAATGAACCCTTTTTGGGGTCATTCGTTTATGTGAAACTTTTTCTTTAATTTGTATCTTTCTGCCATATTTTCTTTGATAATATTTAGAAAATAGGGACAATTAAGTCACAAAATCCAATTGCAAAGACTTGTTTCCAAAAATCCTGGGAAATATGCAACGTGGGTGCTCTTCCTGATTTTTTTCTTTAATTATATGCAACTGATTTGCGAAGAGGCCAACGCTTAATAGAGTGATTCAATAAGGATGTATATGAAAAGAAGAAGAATTAATTGATTATGATGTGAGAATGGGATCGATCTCCACTATGTATCTTGCAAGATTGAAGAGTTGCATGGTTTTGAATGTTTAAGAGACATATCTCTTCCTAATCGTATCTCTTCCCGACATAAGAAGATTTGTTTGTTATATAAATTGCATCTCTTTATGATACCATTAAGACTATAATGCAAATCACTTTTCATAATTAATGATTAAGCACTACTTCTTCCAATTGTTGTTAACATAATCATCCTTAACCAACCCTTAATTGATCCTTCTTATACAATGCTAATATGTTTTCCCTAATTTGGTGTTTCTTATATAATAGTTAGCACGTATATTAATATGAGCTCAATTATTTATAATTGATTTATTTATTAAACTAAAATATAGATTAAATTATAATCATGTAGGTTTCATTACTGATTTTGAATAATTATTATTTATTTATCATCTTATTCATCATGTTAATTATGTTATACTCATATCATATTGTCATAATTTTGATTACAAGATAATATGCAATTTATAATTGTTAATAATATTTTATTATAATCATCTTTATTATGATATTCTTTCTTGATATTATAATATTATTATAATGCTATAATAATATTATGATATTATTATTATGTTTACTTGTTAGTTATTCCTTCTTGGCTACTATCATATTATATGATTATTATCAACATAATTATTATAATATTATGTTCTATTTTTTAAAATTTTATTATTTATTTGATTCATTATATTATTAAAGTTTATTTAAAAATAGGGGACATGACAGCCTTATGAACCATTCGTTTAGAAAGCCCCTTAAGCTCATCAATTGATAAGTAGGAGATAATTTCCACAACAAGTCAAATTGTGATATTGATATCAGGATTTAATTGTGTGATTTTGATCAAACTCATTGACCCATGTTTCATGAGTAGTGATTCAACATGAATCCATCTCTCATGAGAATAAATGGAACACTTAATACTCATTGGATCTAGGTGATGCTCATAGGGGTGAAGCACCAGGACTTCCCAAGAGGTCACCCATCCCAGTACTACTCCAACCTGAGCACGCTTAACTATGGAGTTTCCTCCATGATTAAACCCAAAGCTTGCAACCCCATTTGCAAAACCTTCACCAAGTGTTGTGCCTTATGAACCATTCATTTAGAAAGCCCCTTAAGCTCATCAATTGATAAGTAGGAGATAATTTCCACAACAAGTCAAATTGTGATATTGATATCAGGATTTAATTGTGTGATTTTGAGTCAAACTCGCTTGCAACCCGATTTGCAAGCTTTGGGTTTAACCATGGAGGAAACTCCGTAGTTAAGTGCGCTCAGGCTGGAGTAGTATTGGGATGGGTGACCTCCCAGAAAGTCTCGGTGCTTCACCCCTGTGAGCATCACCTAGATCCAATGAGTGCTAAGTGTTCCATTTATTCTCTAAGAGATGGATTCATGTTGAATCACTACTCATGAAACATTGGTCAATGAGTTTGACTCAAAATCACATGATTAAATCCTGATATCAATATCACAATTTGACTTGCTGTGGAAATTATCTTCTACTTATTAATTGATGAGCTTAAGGGGCTTTCTAAATGAATGGTTCATAAGACACAACACTTGGTGAAGGTTTTGCAAATGGGGTTGCAAGCTTTGGGTTTAACCATGGAGGAAACTCTGTAGTTAAGCGTGCTCAGGCTGGAGTAGTACTGGGATGGGTGACCTCCCGAGAAGTCTCAATGGTTCACCCTTGTGAGCATCACCTAGATCCAATGAGTGTTAAGTGTTCTATTTATTCTCATGAGAGATGGATTCATGTTGAATCACTACTCATGAAACATGGGTCAATGAGTTTGACTCAAAATCACACAATTAAATCTTGATATCAATATCACAATTTGACTTGCTGTGGAAATTATCTTCTACTTATCAATTGATGAGCTTAAGGGGCTTTCTAAATGAATGGTTCATAAGGCACAACACTTGGTGAAGGTTTTGCAAATGGGGTTGCAAGCTTTGGGTTTAACCATGGAGGAAACTCCATAGTTAAGCGTGCTTAGGCTGGAGTAGTACTGGGATGGGTGACCTTTCACGAAGTCTCGGTGCTTCACCCCTATGAGCATCACCTAGATCCAGTGAGTGCTAAGTGTTCCATTTATTCTCATGAGAGATGGATTCATGTTGAATCACTACTCATGAAACATGGGTCAATGAGTTTGACTCAAAATCACACAATTAAATCCTGATATCAATATCACAAGTCCATAGTTTGCCAGAATATCTGCAACTATAATAGTTTCTTTTCCAGATGAGAGGCTAGAGCTACCTGAGAATCTTTAATTTGCCCAAGTAATGGGACTTTCTTAGCATCCATTGAATAACATCCTCCATGAACCTTAGTAAGGGTGAGGCCTAAGGCTTTAGCCACAGAAAAGGGCATCACATTGTCAGATGTACCTGAATCTATTATGCAATTACTCAACATACATCTATTAATATACAGTGAGATGTAGAAAGGATTAGGTTTTTGCTCAAGTCATGTTGCCAATATAGTAGAGTCATCTTGCTTAAATATATTAGATGTCAAAGGTTCATCTTCTTCTTTTGTTATGACATTATGATTTAAATCTGGAATACCTCCTTCACAATGATCTACTAATCTTTTCAGCTTAGAAGGGTGGGACTTCAAATAGTCTATAGGGGAAATTTGGACCTCTGACTCTTTGCAGAATTGAATAAAATTAAAAGGGCTCTTATCCTTACCTGATTGAGAGGTCGATGTTCCTTGATTGACGTGAGTGTTATTTGATGAAGAGGTGGGATCATTTCCTGAAGCATGATGGGGAGATTGATTCTTAAGCTTTTGACCCTTGGTTAATATTGTGTATGAAGCTCCATCGATAGTTGCATAGCATTCACCCTTGGGTTTAGAATCTGACTCATACTCCAAAAATAAATTTCTAGAGTTTTCATTTGAGTATGAATTTGACTCAGAACAAGGAGTTGCAATGTTCAACTCATTGGTGGATAACAACTGCATCATACTAGTAGTTTTCAGACAACTCTCACTATTATGATCTGTTGTCAAATGAAACACACACATATTTCCTTTCTTTGGTGCTGCTTTAATTGCCAACCTGGGTTGTGAACCTATGAGCTGCAGAAATTTTCCATCATTATTCCTTCTTGGCAGATTTTGATAATTTTGCTGGTAAGAATTATTGAATCTAGGTAATTTCCTTTTTACTGCTACCAACTCATTTGATAATTTCTGAATCATTTCATTAGATGACATGGTATTACTGGAAGTTCCCTTGGTTTGAAGTTATCATTTCCATTTTTCCAATTAAATTAAATCATCTTCAAATTCAATTGCCTTCTTTTGTGCATCTGCCAAATCTGTGGTATGTGCTCTCCTTAAATCATAATTGATATTTGGTGGCATCGCACTTATGAAAAATATTTTCAGATTACCAGCAGTAGGTCTGTCAGCAATTGGGATTCTACTAGTGATCTTATTGAAAGTAGCAACGAAATCCCTCATACTCATGCTGGGTTGTTTCTTAATAGATGTCATCTATGTTAACAAGACATGTTTATGTTCCATAGTTTTAAATCTTGTCTCGAAGGTTGTTCTCATTGTATCCTAGTTAGTGATTGAGCCATCATCCAGATGATAGAACCAGTTTGATGCACTTTCTGTCAAGGTTTCCACAAATAATCTTACAACATCCTCATGTGTAACTCATAAGATGTGAGTAGCTACAAAGAAGGGCTTAATGTGTTCATCATTGGCAACCTTCCCTTCACCCAAAAATTTAAGAAAATTCTTCCTCAAACCGGCTGGAAGCGAGTGATAGACTATGAGTGCTAATAGACTTGTTGTTGTAGCCCAAGGAGCAGCCATAATTGTTCTTGCAAGGTATGGTGGAAAATTGACAACTGGGGGAGTAGTGATTTCGTGCAAGGCCAATACCTGGTAGATAGTATGTGAAGTGCTTTGATTCCTAACGGGGGAAGGTGGTCTACTTTGACTTTCTTTTCACCTTTCTATTTAGGAATATTTAAGATGGGAAAACCAAGTTCTGTAAGTTTATCAAAAATAGGGTCTTGTCCACCCCGTTCTTTGGTACTTCTGAGGAACCTTGTTTGTTCCAGGGTGCTAGGTTAGTTTTGTCTTTGAACTTCATGTCTCAACTGTCTTTCTACTTTTCAGATTTCTCTTCTTTGGATAGCTCTTTCCAAAGCTTCGGCCCTAGATTCTTCTTCTTTCAAAATTTTGTTAGCATTTCTGTAATGTTCTGTATTCCTCCTATGTCTCCAAACAAATGTATTAAGTGACAAGATTAAATCTTCTTGATTGTCTTGAAATCCAAGATTAGGTTGGAGCACTGGAAAAATGTTCTCATGAGGTAGTACCATCTTCCCTCATGATATAGGCTTATTAGTCAAGTGACTGTTCATATTCCCCAACAGAGTCGCCAAAAATCTGTTGGTAAATAGATTGTTCTTTCTGATTTTGACTCTTAAATGCCCAAACTATGAACAATATATGACTACAAACAGTTGAAAATTTGCTTCTAAAAAGGCTAACTTTTCTCTGAATTAATAGGTACAACTCCCTATCATAGATTTGCAATGAATTATGTTTTATTCCTAAAACTTATATGGGGTGTGTTCTTGACCTAAGAACATGAGAGGTAAAACCTTACCAGGCCTAAATAGGGTCTAACTTAGGCAAGAAGTGATTTATGAAGAATTGATTAAGTTTATGAACCCACATATCTTATGAACTCACAAAACTTAATGACTAGAAATGGCATAACAACTAATACTAAACTGATTCTGCTAGAATCTAAGCTACTCAGAAAGAAAAATTAACTGAAGGGAAAACATCTAAGGGATTTCTCTTTGAACATGCAATGACACTACTTATCACATATGTTACTACTTTGAAACAGGGGAATGAAACTTTGTTCGTTCCTTGCTTCAATTTAGATAAAACAGAAAACATGTAATGAACAACTAATAGAAATGGAACATAAAATAATTGATACAAAATACCATTCAATTAACTATGCAACATCAATTACTTCACACCAAAAATTAGCTGACCTTTTATTAATCTTTCAATTTCATACATATAGGATTTTAAGATGACCGTTACAATAGAAGTTCAATCGGTTCATCTCCTTAAAAGAATGACAAATGGCAAGAAACTAGTTTATCATATTACAATGATTGCATCAAAAAGTGAAAGGAGCGGAATATGAATCACTTCACCTTCTTTCCCTTTATTTCTTTTTCCATATAGGCCTTAGCAACAACAATGATTGGGATTAGCTCTTCATGCCTAGGCACGTGTATGTTGGTGTATCTCAAGAGCCACTTAGAATGTTCCCTAGCCAAATACTTCACAACATTCAATCGATCTTGCAATTCCTCTATGGCCACATGTATCTATCTGCTGAGTTTTTGGAGTTCCACAGCTCTGTTTTGATTACTGGAGGATACATTGGTCAAACTATCTATGAATTTGGAGAAATTATCCTACATGGCGGTTATTCCAATGATTCCTTTCCCTTGGCCGCTAGTTTGCGAATTTGTATGTAGTTCCATCTAGAGCTCAAAATCTCTATCTTGGTCCTTCTTTACTTTATCCTTTGTCTCCTTAAGTCCTTTCTCTACTAACAAGATCATTTCTAATTTGAACTGCATGCTCTGAAGCCATTTGAATAAAGTTTCATCTCCCTTGGGAAAGATCTTTGGTTTGACAACTTCCTTTGCCTTCATTTGAATAATCATCTCTAAAAGAGAGATACAATCATCACTCTTCACTCTTTCTCTGGCCAAAGTATTTCTATTTGGTGAGATGTTATCCTTCTCTACTTCTAATCTTAAGATGACATTATCAATTTGTTCTATAATAGAGATTCCCTCCAATTTGACCTTCCCAGTCTAGTCCTTACCAATTTGGCCAAAGTGCTTATCTTCTTGGAGCTGAGATATAAGTGCTTGAACATCTACAGCAGAAGGATTAGTAGTCGTAGATCTCCCATAGATGCTCGCCAACGGGGTAACCAATTGTCTGATAAATCCATTCAATTCTTGAATATTTTCCTTCATCCTAACCTTTGACAACTTGAGGCTCTCCAATTGTCCTTTAATTACTTCGTTGGTTGACTTCCACAAGCCAACCTTGGTGTCATGTCTGGCCTCTCCAAGATCCACCGAGTGTAGAGTGAAATCATCTGTGGACATATCTTCAATCTGTCCATCCTTGGTGGGTTTTGCAATTTCTATTGTCAGGTGCCTTGTTTCTAGATCTTGTCCTAGAATAGACAAGGTCTGCTGCTTCGTAAGCTTACTCAATGCAGATCTAGAACAAACTACAAGAGATAAGGTATCCGTTGTCACAAAAGTTTGCACCCTTGTCCAAAGTTTTTACCTAAGGACAACCTTGTGAAACATGGAAACAACCTCAAAGATGTGGGACTTGAACTCTGAGGTTGACTCTCCGGAGAAGGTTGGCTTCCTTTACTATCAGGGTGCACCTAACTACTCTTGGAGAGGAAAAGGGAGAAGGAATGCATAGAAGCAAATCTACCTATTCTAACCTAAGGGGGGTGATGCACCAAAAATAGAGCGTTCAAACCAATCTTTTCCCATACATGCACTATTGAACCATCATGACACCAAAAGATATACACATCTAGACTTGCTTTAATCTAACAATCACGTGCAGATCAGAAAAACCCAAATGAATGACACAAGGAAAGAGAGGATTCACTTATATACCATTCATAGGCCAAAAGAGATACTGTCATGAAAGATTGCAGATATCTACAATACACCAATGAGAGGCAAATAGTTCTTGCACTTCACATCAATGGTTGAAGGAGATAAGAATTTCATACAATTTAGAGGCAAAGGGGATTTATAGTGAAATTGCAAAGCAATATTAGAGAAAACAGAGAAGGGTCGACCTCAACAAAATCTACAAAAATTGCCTTTATAGCTTAGGCATAACTGAGATGTTCTCTAACTAAAGTTACTCCACAACCACTGCCATTAAGTCTCTTTAAAGATTTGGAGAAAATATAATTTGGGCATAGATTCAGATACAATGAAATATGATATTTTGTTGAAATAGGGCCCTGACAGAAATGACGCCATTAAACCATTCTGACCAAGTAGATGGATAAACTAGGGTGGTGGAGTGTTCTCTTGCTGTTTACTGGGTTTAGCATTCATTCAAGAGAAGTTGGAATTGATTGTGAGGATCAAATCATGCAAGAAAACTCAATTTCTGTCGTTTCTAGCTCATCTGTCAGAAAATTCAAAAGTCAACTGAATCCTACAACCAAAATGGGCCACGCGGGCCAATAATTTCATTTCATTTTGCCACCTCGTAAAGTCTCCACGCAGTTGACCACATCTTCTCAATTAACTGAGCCACCTTCCCAACTTAACCATGATGTCACATCATCATCAGCCTTAAGTGTTAATGACTTAGCCGGGTCCATAAGGACACATGTCCTTCAGGTGCTTTCCCGCATTGTTTAATTATCTTGCATCTTCATAATGCGGGGAAGTGCTGATCGTTGATCTTCGTAAGATCAACGATCATGAAAGATCTTCATTATATTGCGCCTGCCCTTAATACTTTTGGGCCCACGAACTACTCAGCATACACCTCAACACAACCTGGCCCCACCTGGCATCACCTTGCGGCTTATGAAATTAACATGACCTCACAAAGACACACGGTAGCGAGGCGCTTGCCCACATTCCTTAACATCCTTTCATCTTCATAATGCGGGGAAGCGCCCACCATAGATCTATTTGCATCAGATGATGGAAGGTACAAACTAAGAACATGTGGCGGCTTCAATGCCTAACTGTAACTTTTATTCATTTGGGCCCGTGAGGACACGTGGTGATTTAGCGCTTGCCCGCATTGTCAGGAAGTCTGACACAACACAGAATGCGGGAAAGCACCCGCCAATCAAATTGCTAGCTCACCCAGTAGCTTCCCAACTTGTAGCCCACAAGAAGAACGTGGACCCACTTGCCTTGCATCACGACGACACTTCCTTGCATTATGTAAAGATCACTTGTTTTGGGAAAGCGGGAAAGTGTCCACCGTAGATCTATGCAAGATTTGATGGTGCGAAAAGTTGTGGGCTAGGGGAAACAAATTTAGGAAAATAGGAACTACCATAAAATCTTTATTTATTTATCTCTTGTATTTCCAAGGCATTTAAATAATATTAAAGATGGTTAAAGACCGTTGGGTGGGCTGGCATTCAAATTCAAATTTTTGGTGGGAGACAAAAATAGGTAACATTATCCTTGTTGGGAGTGCCTTCATCCTTCCTCTTTCTCTTCTTCTCCAAAGTTTCCTCCAACCAAAAATCTATGCCTATCACCTTGGAGGTCATCCCAAGTGAGTGCTAAACATCTTCTTCTTGACTGGAGAGATTGCCATCACAGTTGAGGAGAAGGGCTTCTTTGTGGTTTAAGAAATGAGCTTGGAAGATCTCTAGCCTTTCTCCACCTCTGAGGTTTCCTTATCTGCCTCATCAAATTTAGTAGATTCACTACTACTACTCCCTCCATCTCCCAAATCTACTATCTACATTGGAGGGCTACATGGTTGCAGAAGTGTAGCACTTACTTGTGGAACTAGGCTATTATGAGGTGAGGGAACACGGGTGACACGAGGAGAGGGAACTGGGGTGACATGAGGAGAGGAGACTGGGGTAATAGCACTATCTTTTGGCTTCTCTATCTTCTCTTTCTCAACATCAGTTTGGGTTCTAATAATTGGGAGGGAGCCATCTTGAGAAGTCTTAGCCATAGGGATATTCTTGTTTAAAGGTTGATCACCTCCCCCTGATGGTTGAGCTGGTCCTGAGTGATGACCAAGGTTACACCTGTTGTTCCACCTTGAGAGGAGGAAGGAGCTATTGCTACTAGCGAAGCTTGAGTTGACGTGCTTTTACTTCTACTCCTCGTAGTAGTCCACTTGACCCACTTTCTAGTTCTTTTAATGATTCAAGCCATCATGATATCTAGGTCTTCCTTAGCATCCTCGTAAGGCTTTGTTTTGATAGGAGTGCCTCTTAACTTAGTCAGATATGTATTACTATACATATGTTTGCCATCATCCTCTAATCCTTCAACATCAAGATTGATCTTATATGTTTTTATTTGCTCTATTTTGAGCCTGGCGAAAGCACAATCTCGACTTTCAAATTCATCTTTACAATCTGCCCAATAATCTTCAACAGTGGTAATGTATTTGATCACACTCCTAATCTGCAACACCTCCCTAGCAGATTTGTTTGGATCAAACATAGGTCTCAAGGCCTCATACATCTTCAATTTACACTTTATCTCAAACACCTTAAGCATATTTTTTGCATCAGATCGGGACTCACAATTGAAAGCTCCTACTTTCATAGGGAAATCATATCCCTTCTTCTTCAAGCTCCCACTTAGCACATTCACTTGGATTGCTTGCCTCACAATCTCGATTAGTACAATCATGTCACTCAAATATCTGGGTAGCTTCAAGGAGAATCGATTGAAAGTTGCAAGGTGCAAATATGAGAAAGATGAGAACTGGATAAGATAGCTTCTGAACTAGCTAATAGCCGCCATTAATTTTGGGCTAAATCTCCTCTCTGGGCATCCTTGAAGCTCCCTGCAAATTCTCATAGTGAATGCATCATTAACTTTAACATACTCTATATAACTATTTTGCAATTGTAAACAAGGGTGGAACTCATAAGACTTCACATCATCAGGAAACTCTTCTACTCTTGGGAGTCTTGACCATTATTGTAGAGAAGCTAACATATAAATGAGAAAGGAGGACATATAGAAGGTGTTGTAGAATTTCACAGCACAAAGAGCATTGGACAGAGTCTCACTTACCTCATGAGCCCAATCAATATACTGAGTATCAAAGCATATAACTTGCACTAAACAAGAATATTGCTCAATAAAGTTTAAAGCCTCTACTTCACCTCTCGCTCTGTGCAATAGGACCAAGATGTCAACAATCTCATGTTTGAGATTAGTACCAAATAGCATTTTGGGGACCTTACTCTTGGTGTTATGTGGCTTTTGAAACCTAGACTACATAATCTACTTCCTCCATACCATCTCCTTAGTTGAGAACTCAGAAATTGCTCCTCCCATTCTAGGACTCAAAGGCAATTCACCACAGGTTTCCAATCAATGGAGATCGACACTATATCATCTGGTAATGCAATCTGTTTGGTGTTAGGGTTGTAATGATTTATGCATTTGTAGATCAATTTCAGAGCTTGGACTGCCACTAGGAAACCAACTGCCTCAACTAGTCCACATCTTCAAAGCTTCTCAGTTATGGGATGAATTGGCTCCAATTTCACTCTCTTCTGAAAGTGTTGCATATCATAGAAGGGGAGAGAGGTATTAGTGAAAATTTGTAGTGCAGACTTAATTCCATTCAACTTGTCAAAGCCCACAAATCTAGTTGCCATTTTGTCTGAGAATGAATTGAATTTTGAATCTAGTCGAGGAAAAGAATAGCGAATGCACAAACACAAGTTATTTGAAAAAGTTGTGCTAATTAACAAAATAACAATTCAAGAAAATTCGATAGTTTGTATAACTATTTATGTTTCCATCTAGATAGGAGTTTCAATTCACCCGTTAATCTTCAAGATTCACACCACACGAATGAATTAAAGGATAAATCCATTGAAACAACAAATGCAGAGGCTCTAAAGGATATTTTGGTGTCTTTTCACTATCTTTTTTGGCCCAACGGTAACTTTCTATTCTTTCATATTGATTTTCCTGTTTCCCATTAAGTTTCGGGAAGTTATGAACAGAGTACTCAGTAAGAAAATATCTGCCAAATTGAATTATGCTTGGTATATCTTTCCTGCAATGGTTAGATTGTTTCCATTATCATCTTAAGATGTTTTCTGTACAGTTCATGGGTGCAACCCACTTACAAAGTTGATTTTATTTAAAATGCGGAAAATTGTCCTCATGGGTTGAAAACCCACTAAGGAGAAGACAATTTTCATTTATTTGCCTCGTCTTTCTTTTAACTTTATCTTTTGAGTTAATACTTCCTTTGGGTTTAGAGAAGTTCAAAAGGAATGCAAAAGTCGAAAGGGTGTAATGGACACCCTTGGATGTCCCAAAAAAACTAAACCAAATTGCTGAAAGGAATTATGTCAAACAGTTTGCATTCAACTTCTTAAAAACCCCTTATAACTCCGGAAATCAAACGTTTATTTGTTTGTTGTGTTTCGTGCATGGAATTGGTATCATACAACATAAACAAGAAAGAAACTACAACAATATGCAAAGTGGAAATGAATTGCTGCTAATAAAATGTTATTTTCAGAAATTCATAAAACCAAATACATGGCAGATTTATCAACTCACTAATTACTTCAGCAATATTGTCATAATACTCCAGCCCATGCTTACGAACTTGCTGCTACAATACTTTGTCCTCCAATCAGTCCACTACCTTCATAAGACCATTCCCTCCAAGCGGCATAAGCGACGGACAAGTAGTGAAGAAGATATGAGCAAAATATCAAATCTGCCTGTAGCCGAAAATGCAACTAAACTGCCTGATAATGAAGCCAATAAGAAAGAATTCCAAAGGCCAAACCCCAAGGGAATGACGTCTAGAATGTTACAAGAGAGGATAGACGTCCTCAAATGCCAAGAACAAAGCTGCAACTCACACACCAATTTCTTCTCATATTCAACCTGCCTAATGAAGCCACAAATGCTTCCTTTTATTCTATTTCCAAGGGTCCGCTCAACTCATATGGGCAATGTGGGATAAAAGATATGTAATATATAAAACATATATTAAAAAACCCCTTATGTCTCCCTTGGGTACACATCACCATAAAATAAATATTAAAGTAACACTTTAATATTTTACAATTAAATTAGACGTTACTTTAATAAAACTTCAAGCATTAAAATGTATTAGCAATCGGACTCCGAATAATGCGAGTGATAGCTCATCGGAAAGCTCTCACCGAGGAGTATCGAATCCAATCTCCAAAATTGACCTGCACTGTGTCCTGCCGACTTACTAAAAATAGTAAGTATGCCTGAAACTGAGTAAATCAACTTCGTTTTGGCCCAAACTGGAAATGACTAGGCCAAAACACTCCAAGATCCCATTAAACCCTTCGTTAGCCCTCGGGACCATGTAGAACAAGGCTAACGCGCACACACTTGGTCAACTGCTAAAATGGGGACATTACAGTCCGCCCCCCTTGAAATTGCTTGTCCTCAAGCAATCTCAGTCCAGCCTGCTGAATAACCTGCTCACTCTCCCATGTAGAATCTTCCTCCGGCAGGTCTTTCCATTTGACCAAATACTCCTTCACTATCCTGTTTCTAAGCTTCCTCTCTCTGGTATCCACAATAGCCTCAGGTACTAACACAAGCTTCCCCTCCTCATCCAAAGGGGGTAAATCTATAGAAGGCACTACACTCTGACCAATGGCTTCCTTAAGCCTAGACACATGAAACACATTGTGCACTCGATTGCCCTCTGGAAGCTCAAGCTCATAGGCGACTTTGCCCACTTTGCGAATCACCCTGTAGGGACCATAAAATCTAGGTTTCAACTTTTCAGCTCCGCTCTTCTTGAGCGATGACTGTCTATATGGTTGTAGCCTCAAGTAAACCATATCCCCTACCTCGAAGCTACGCTCTATTCGGTGCTGATCAGCATACAATTTCTGTTGATTCTGGGCCTGTTGTATATTCTCTTTGAGCACTTTCAAGATGTCCTGACTATCCTGCAATAAGTTTTTGGCTTTGGGCACTCTACTGTCCCCCAAAACTAAATCCATGAAGCTAGGTGCTTCATAACCATAGAGTGCCATGAAAGGAGTCATCTTGATGGACATATGATAAGTGGTGTTATAACAATACTCTCCCATATGCAACCATCTGATCCAAGCCTTTTGTTGTGTAGTTACATAGTTCCTCAAATATCCTTCCGCCCATTTATTCACAATCTCTGTTTTCCCATCTATTTGCGGATGATAACTAGTGCTAGGTGTAAGATCTGTACCACACAACCTAAACAACTCTTGCCAAAAAACACTCATAAACTTACTATCCCGGTCGCTGACAATGAATCTGGGCAGCCCATGTAACCTGAATATCTCTTTAAAGAAAAGATCTGCCACCTATGCTGCTGTGTAAGTGGACTGAATAGCAAAGAAGTGAGCAAACTTCGTCAAGCGGTCCACCACCACATAGATGCAATCCCTTCCCTGCACTCGTGGTAAACCAGTGATGAAGTCCATCGAAATATTTTCCCATTTCCTATCAGGAATGGGCAAGGGCTGTAATAAACCTGCAGGAAATGTGTGTTCTCCCTTATTCTGTTGACAAACCATACACTCCCTGACATACCTCTGAACATCATCCTTGAGCCCTTTCCATGAAAACCGCTCTCGGATATGCCTGTAGGTCTTGAAGACCCCCGGATGTCCAGCTGTGGGTGCATCATGAAATGCCTTCAATATCGCCTCTCTCAAATGTGATGACGGAATCAAATAAACCCTGTCCTGAACTCTGATCAATCCATCTATCACCTCATAGCGATCATCCTATATGGTACCTGAAATCAATCCAGAAGCCCAAGCATCTCCGACATACTCTGCTATAATCCGATCTCTCCAATCTCCTGAAATCTCTGCCAGAGCACATAAGTGAGGTCTCCGAGATAAGGCATCAGCCACCACATTTTTCTTACCTTTGACAAACTCTATGTCAAAGTCATAAGCCTGCAATTTAGTCACCCATTTTTGTTGCCGGTCATTAAGATCACGCTGGCTCATGAAGTATTTAATACTGTTGTGATCAGTCTTGATCACAAAATGTCCACCTACCAAATATGATCGAAATTTGGCCAATGCATGCATTATGGCCAACATCTCCCGGTCATAGACAGAATAACTTTTCTCAACTCCTCGGAGCTTCCTACTCTCGAATGCAATGGGATGCTTCTCCTGCATCAATACTGCTCCAATCCCATCACCTGATGCATCACAATGAAGCTCAAAAGGCTTTGTGAAATCCGGTAGAGCTAGAACTGGACATGAAGACATTACCTGCTTGAAATGCTCAAAACACCTCTGTGCTGCCCCTGTCCACACAAAGGCTCCTTTCCTGGTAAGATCTGTCAAGGGTGTAGCAATTTGTGAGAATCCCTTAACAAACCTTCTATAAAAACCACATAAACCAAAGAATCCCTTAAGCTGTGTAAGGTTTGTGGGAGTAGGCCACTCTACAATAGCTCTAATCTTTTCAGGATCAACCCGAACGCCATCTGCACTAATGATATGCCCCAGGTAAAGGAGCTCAGTCATGCCAAACTCACATTTAGATTCCTTGGCATACAATGACTCTCTCTCCAGAATAGATAACACCTCCTCCAGATGATATAAGTGCTCCTCCCAGGTCTTACTGAAGACCAAGATGTCATCAAAGAAGATCAAGACAAATCTCCTCAGCTGCTTCCTGAATACCTGGTTCATACAACTTTGAAATGTAGCAGGTGCATTGGTTAGACCAAATGGCATAACCATGAACTCAAAGTGGCCATAGTGACATCGAAAGGCTGTTTTCTCAATGTCCTTTGCTCTCATCCTGATCTGATGGTATCTGGATCGCAAATCAATTTTGGTGAAGAAGCATGCCCCATGCAACTCATCAATCAGCTCATCAATCCTAGGAATGGGATACCTGTTTTAATTGTTTTCTTATTTAGTGCCCTGTAATCGATGCACATGCGCATTGTCCCATCCTTCTTCTTTACCAATACTACTGCTGAAGCAAAAGGGCTCTTACTGGGCCTGATATGCCCCATCTCCAACAAATCCTTAATCGCCTTCTCTATCTCATCCTTGTGTTTCTTAGGATGACGATAGGGAGTAATCATAACTGGTTTGGCTCCCTCCTCGAGCTCAATAACATGTTCCATCCCTCTGTCAGGAGGAACCCCATGAGGAATATCGCTAAATACTTTAGCGTGTCTATCAAGTATCTTCTGGACATCTAGTGGATGACTCTTTTCTTGTGGCTCTGGTGAAGTTGGCATAATGTGGCACTCTACTGCCCACTCTATGTCATCATGACGAAAAAGTCTCTGCATTCTCCTCAAGGAAACTATTCTGCAACCTCCATCTGAAAGCCCTCTAAGTACCACAATTCTCCCCTCATGCTGGAATCTCATCTCCAATTTCGCTAGATTGAGTGTGAACTCAACTAGTGAAGCCATCCATGTCATGCTGAGGATGACATCATAATCTCCCATGTCCACAACATAGAACTCATCTTCCAACTCGTAGCCATCTCCAAACCTGATGCGAAGATTAGATATCTTCCGAGTGCATAATAACTTATCACCGTTAGCCACCATGACTCTAAACCCATCATGCTCCTCTGTCTGTAACCCTCTCCTGGCTACCAACTGTGCATCTATGAAGTTATGTGTAGCCCCAGTGTCAATAAGAGATATCACTTTCTGCCCTTGGATAGTACCCCTGACCTTAAATGTGATTGCCTTTTGGGCCCCTGTCAAGCATGCCAACGATCTATCATCCTTAGGAATATTGCTCTCCTCTATAGTGTTACCCTCATCTGAATCGGAGTGCTGATCCTCCCCTTCTGACTCTGACTCTTCTGCTGAAAAATACTCCATTTGATTTGCCTTAGCCTTGAGAGAGCATTTATGAGATAAGTCCCAAGGCTCTCTACAATGGAAGCACAGCTTCTTCTTTCGAAGTTCATTCAAGGTTTCATTGTCTAGTCCTTTTGATCCTTCTTTGGGTTTGCTATACTCTTTCTGAAATGATTTTTTGTCTTTGTCCTTGCAGTAGGAAGAATCTGTTGAATGGTTTTTTCCTTTGTATACCGAAGGGGCTAAATCTCGTGCCTTTTTAGTTGCTTCAGCTAACGTGAGTGGATCATGTCCCTTCACCCAACCTCGTAATGGATCAGCAAGACCATCACAAAATAACACCACCAATCTCCTAGGAGAGATATCAGTAACAAGTACAGACAAGCGCTGAAACTCGGCAATGTAAGCATCCACAGAACCTGACTGTTTTAACTGTGCTAGCTCCTTGAAATGTAACTCGGGATCCTTAGTGTCAAATCTCCCAATCAATGTTTCGGTGAATTCCTCATAGGATGTAATCTGATTATGCCCCAAAGTCACCATGCCATGATGCCACCATTCATGTGCAACGCCATCCAAGTGCATAGCCGCATACTTGATAGCCTCCTCCTCAGGCATAGGATTAAGCTGCAAGTATGTATCTACCTTCTGCACCCAAGCTCGTGCAGTCATCTTCCCTGAAGCATCATAATAAGGTAAAGAAAGTTTTCCAACTTTCTTCCTCAGTTCAAAGTTTTGATTCCTCCCTCCTGCTTTAGGCATGTGTCTCATCCTCAAGTCCATATAATCTCTAAGAGAAATATCTGCCTGAAACTCTGGTCCACTAGCCTCCCAGTCCCTCCTGAACTGATCTTGTAACTCAGTAATCTGCGGTTCGTTTACTGGATGAACCGAATCTCTGGGTGGAAAAGTGGGTAGAAGAGGTCTCGAGCTCACAGTTCGTGCTGGGCGTGCAACATGTCTAAAGTTATCAGCCTCATTCCCATTGTTTTCGTGTCCATTATTACCATTAATGTTATTCTCAGGACCATTGTTGTTGCCTTGGCCTTCATGGTTATTGTTTCCCCCATTGTTATTGTTTCCCTCGTTGTTATTGTTTCTGTTGTTGGCATCACCTGGATTAATATTGACACCCATCTGTCTAGCCATGAGCTGCAACATCATGTCCATTCGCCTATTCTGCTCATGCTGCCCCTGCTCTAATGTATCCAGTAACTGTCGGAACAGTACCTCCCCTTGATCTGGACCAGCATTTCTGCCTCCGCCTAATCCTGTATTCCTGTCATCTCGATCACCCATATTATTGTCCTGATCACAGAATATCTCCTATGTGTCTGTATGGTTGAATTCAATGTCCCCCTGCACGGATGTACTAGACTGTTTGCTTTGCAAGTCTGAAATCCTATTTTGTCTTGCTCTAGTATCGCGGAAATTATAAGACCCCTGTCGCATGTTCAAACATAAATGCTTAGCCTATGTTTTTTTTACTTACTTTTTCCCTCTATCCGGCTGTTCCAAATTCCCTATAAGACCTCCACAGGATGGCAGGACTTATAGCTCTGATACCACTATAATGGACACCCTTGGATGTCCCAAAAAAACTAAACCAAATTGCTGAAAGGAATTATGTCAAACAGTTTGCATTCAACTTCTTAAAAACCCCTTATAACTCCGAAAATCAAACGTTTATTTGTTTGTTGTGTTTCGTGCATGGAATTGGTATCATACAACATAAACAAGAAAGAAACTACAACAATATGAAAAGTGGAAGTGAATTGCTGCTAATAAAATGTTATTTTCAGAAATTCATAAAACCAAATACATGGCAGATTTATCAACTCACTAATTACTTCAGCAATATTGTCATAATACTCCAGCCCATGCTTACGAACTTGCTGCTACAATACTTTGTCCTCCAATCAGTCCACTACCTTCATAATACCATTCCCTCCAAGCGGCATAAGCGACGGACAAGTAGTGAAGAAGATATGAGCAAAATATCAAATCTGCCTGTAGCCGGAAATGCAACTAAACTGCCTGATAATGAAGCCAATAAGAAAGAATTCCAAAGGCCAAACCCCAAGGGAATGACGTCTAGAATGTTACAAGAGAGGATAGACGTCCTCAAATGCCAAGAACAAAGCTGCAACTCACACACTAATTTCTTCTCATATTCAACCTGCCTAATGAAGCCACAAATGCTTCCTTTTATTCTATTTCCAAGGGTCCGCTCAACTCATATGGGCAATGTGGGATAAAAGATATGTAATATATAAAACATATATTAAAAAACCCCTTATGTCTCCCTTGGGTACACATCACCATAAAATAAATATTAAAGTAACACTTTAATATTTTACAATTAAATTAGACGTTACTTTAATAAAACTTCAGGCATTAAAATGTATTAGCAATCGGACTCCGAATAATGCGAGTGGTAGCTCATCGAAAAGCTCTCACCGAGGAGTATCGAATCCAATCTCCAAAATTGACCTGCACTGTGTCCTGCCGACTTACTAAAAATAGTAAGTATGCCTGAAACTGAGTAAATCAACTTCGTTTTGGCCCAAACTGGAAATGACTAGGCCAAAACACTCCAAGATCCCATTAAACCCTTCGTTAGCCCTCGGGACCATGTAGAACAAGGCTAACGCGCACACACTTGGTCAACTGCTAAAATGGGGACATTACAAAGGGACCCACTCCTTGTTTCTTTTCCTTTACAATTGGCTTTGGCAAAAAACAAACTTCATGGGTTGAAAACCCTCCGAGGAGAAATCAGTTTTGAGTTTTCTGCTTGACATGACTTTGAGCATTGTGATGAATCCTGAATGTTTCCCAAGGTAGCATATCCTAGTGAAAATAGGAATTTACCATAAGGTGTCTCATTATCTTCTTACATGGACCCATACACATCATTTGGTGCTCTTCGTGGGAAATCACCTTCATGGGTTGAAAACCTGCCAGAATGAAGATCAAGTCTAGATTTCTGCAAGTTGTTATTCTCATAAGAAAATGATGGGCCGCAAGTAAAATATAACTCCTAAAAATGATCTCTGCATGTTTCGTGAATCTTCATTAGATTGGGTACTAATCTACCCACAAAAATCCTTCAACTCAAAGGGAGAAAACCAGCCAGCTATGGAATGCGGAGAATGGGAAAATGAAAAATCCGATGAAGACTCCCTTTCTCTAAAGGGGCTCAGACCTAAACTATAACATGCCTAGGACCTCACAAGACCACAAATCCACTTTGATAATTGGTTAGCGATCAAAATGTGGGGCAACAAACACATAGGATGAATATGTGTGGGTTTGGCGGGGATAACAATAATGGATACATCTTGGTCATCCAATATTGATCCTAGACTAGGAGGAGTGTCATACTCAAGATCAAGGCCTATCCACCTCCAATAGTGAGTGAGTAGAATCCAAGAGTCCTTCATTGGACCCTTCAACCATGTTCATATGCATGGGAACTAAATACAATCTATCAACCAAATCATACATATATTGATCTATAATATGGATCTCATCATTATTCTCATTAGTGGGGGCAACAAAAATGGTGTTGGAACCTAATTTATTTAGTATAGTTGCAAATAAGGGGTATAATAGAGGATCCTTAACAATCTATATTTCCTATCCCACTCTTTTTCTAGTTCCTTAACTATAGACTTCGCCACAGAGGGAACATAAATTAATTGTTTGGCTTGAGTAGGTGTTTTAAACATAAAAAAGATCAGCTTATTTGCTAGTGGATTATTCCATTTCTTGTAGTCCATGTTCTTTCTAAGTCCCTCCAAAACAATATATTTAAGATTCTTCTTATGAGGTGTATCATTGTTTTTCTTTAAAAAAATAGGAGAAACCTTAGGGCCAAACGAATGTAGGAAGGGAAAATGGACATTGTGGTTTGGAATAGGCTTCTATTGATAATGATAGGGTACTCTTTCTTATGACACCCTTCATGATGACAAATGAAACAAGCATTCAACCACCCCATAATCTCCAACTTACATATAAAAGTACATTTATGGAGATAGATTCCAATCATTTAGAGAATTTCAACCCATCGTAGGATGGAGACAAGTAGTTTCACGCCAAGATGTGATATGATAACTCTCGGGTTGTCTAATGTGAGATTGCCCCCAAAAGATGCCAAGACTCATGGGACAAACAATCAAAGGATAGGGGACACATTTTTAATGATGATCTAGAAAGGGCTCAAGTCATTTGCTGAGTCAGGAGACCATTTTAGGGAATACAAAAATTGTTGCAATATTCCTTATTGACCCCATCATTTTGCATTTTAGCAAATTTAAAGAACATAATAAAGAACCTCTTTTTGTACTTATCTACATAAAGAGATATGAATCCCTAGTTTATTAAGCTAGACACTCATGAGCTAGTTGACCAAGAACTTCTTGACAAGGATCTTGTTTATTCTTCTTGACAATTAAATTCAAGCAATTCATTATTTTGAAAAATGGAGAGTGTTTTAGGGCATAGATGCATGCACTTAACATCTTTTTGTGCATTGTAAAAATCACTAGGTGAAATCCTAGTAAAAATGAAGTAGATGTAAGGCAACTTACCTTGTCATTTGCTAGAGTGTCTATTCAAAAATTGGGAATGACAGAGTTGACCAGAGAGTCTAAACTAGAGTGATTAGTAAAAGAGTCATTGATGTTGTCCATCACATCCACTCAAGCGGTAAGGATGTAAACAATAAACTATAGGAAGAACACAAAATGTGCTAGGTTGCAACCACTAAGCCACACAACAACCCAACCAAAAAATGGAAATTTGACAAAATCAAGAAAAATCAAGATAAAAGGGCCACTTATGTGGTTCTAGTACTCAATTCTTGCTTTGTATGGTCCTCACTGTGAGTGCCAAAGAACCTGAATGGGCTTGGTTCAAAACCCTAGCCAAACATGCATATCATCTTATCTTCTATGGTTCTCGCTTCCAAAAACTTCCTTTCAACTGGGGCAAATTATAGTAACTCATGGTTTAGGAGAATTAGTGTAATGAGAATAAAGAGGCCAAACATCTATACCCTTAATTAAGTCGAGATTACTTGAAATGAATTATTATACAAAATACTGAATTTAATATCTTATTAAACATTACAAATATTATAAATATTATTTAAAATTATACATTATATTATATAATACTAAATATATTTGATTAGAAAATAATAATTTAATAAATAAATATTGTTAGGAGATAGTTTCCACAACAATTCAAATTTTTATATTGCTATCAAGATTTAATTGTGTAATTTTTGAGTCAAACTCATTGACCCATATTTCATGAGTAGTGGTTCGACACGAATCCATCTCTCACGAGAATAAATGGAACACTTAGCACTCATTGGATCTAGATGATGCTCACAGAGGTAAAGTATCAGGATTTCCCGGAAGGTCACCCATCCTAGTACAACTCCAACTGGAACTCACTTAACTACAAAGTTTCCTCCATGGTTAAACCCACTCTTCTTCCAACCCCATTTGTAAAAACTTCACCAAGTGTGTGCCTTATGAACCATTCATTAGAAAGCCCCTTAAGCTCGTCAATTGATAAGTAAGAGATAATTTCCACAACAATTCAAATTGTGATATTGTTATCATGATATGATATGATATGATATGATATGATAGGTTTTAATGACATCCATGAGGCTAAAGTAGTCAATGGGACCCACATGATAACCCCAAAGTAGGAGCAGAACTAATCCAAGTGCGAGTTTTGTTTAACTTGTCATTACACTTAACACTCATTAGATCTCATTAGATGGTGACAGTCATTTGCGTGGTAGCAGCAACTTTGTCGATTCTGTCACTTACAGCCCTACCTCCACACCTCTCGCATGGTGCCCAGATCTTTATGTGCAAGAACTATTGAGGGCCAAGAGGAGGTTGGAACTCCTAGAGGCTAAGGAACAAGAAAGTTATCGTAATATGCAGGTGTTAATTGCAGCAAATAAAACTCTTGCAGATAATAACAACATTTTGAAAGCTCAAATCTCAACACTGCAAGAAACACTTTTAGCAGGGGAGCTTGAGTGGCAGAACATGGATGAATGGAGAAATTTGAATGCTAGATTAGAAACAAACAAGGTCACAACAAATATCGACTCATCTCATTATAAGGAGAGACTGATTTTTCACACTAATTCGTTGGGAAAGGCAGGGGTTGAAGAGGAGAGGAGAAGTTTTTTAGAAGTCACCAAAACTTGGGACAAAAACAACAAACACCTTGATAGGGCAAGAGAAGAGGCAAAGATTCGTGTGAACACACAAGATTGAGAGGTCAAGGAAAGGCAGTGTAGGGCATCCAATATAATTATCAAAGGGATAAAAGATTATGGGGAAGGCGAACACACCCTCCACTTAACGAGGGATTTCCTACAAGATGTGTTGTTGTGGCAAGGACAAATTTGTCAAGCTTGGAGGGTTGGCAAACCACAAGCTGAGAGAAATAGGCCAATCAAGGTAGTCATGCCCATCATTAGCGACAAACAAAATTTACTTAACAAAAAACAACTCTTGAGGGGTTCTCGCTTTGTTATAGAGGAGGATTTAACCATGAGACAGCAAGTAGAAAGAAGAATGGAAATGGAAAAAATTAGAACAACTAGAAATGAAAGCAAAAGAGCTTGGATGTTCAAGGGAAAATCAATTATTGCTCATTTTGGCTACCACTCCAATGAAGGGCAGCAAGAAGGCAACAAAGGTGTGACAACAAACACATTAGCATTGAGCGATACAACAAGATCAGCAATCACACTTAGCGATAATAACTCAATTTTGAGTCTTTCACATCAAAACAAATAGCAATCAAACTTTATCCAGACATCCTTAAGTTTAGTTTGTTGGAATTGTAGAGGTTATCCATGGAGACGTGGGCCTGGGTTAGGACCTATTGCGGAAGGCAAAGACATTATTTGTCTCATAGAGACACATGAGCATGAGGGATGTAAGACCCCATTGTTTGAAGGCTACTGGAAGATGGCAGTGTGGAATGAGGCAGTGGGAAATGGTAAAGGTTATTGAGGTATAATGGTTCTAGTAAAAGAAAGGGAAGGTCGTGCCATTCAGTTGGAAAAGACTAATTCTAATAAACAATTCATATGGCTCAAAATTGTGGAAAATAACACTCTTATCAGGATTGCAGCCTGTTACTTTGCTCCACAAGTATCTAAAACTTATAAAAAGTGTGGCTTAGATCACAATGACCCCTATGCTGCGTTAAAGAAAGATGTTGCTATTTTTTCATAGCATGGGGATGTTCTTCTTGTTGGAGATTTCAATGCTAGGACAACAAATTGGCAAGCAAGTATTTTCAGCTCCAAAGTAAATGATAACCCAATTTGGCTCACAAAAGAAAGAAATCATCAATGGGAAAGAATATCTGAAGATGCTAAAGGCTGCAATCATTTTGAGGAAGAATTGATCACTCTATGTGGCACATTTGATCTCATAATTTGTAATGGTTTGGCTAGATGGGCTAAGTCAGGCACTTTCACTTGTAACACATACAACAGAGCAAGTGTGGTAGATTATGTAATTTGTTTGCAGAATTTGTATGAGAATATTGAAGAAGTTGCAATTGGAGAACACATTTAGGATCTCAAATCAGATCATAGACCGCTGTACGTAAATTTGTATTGGGTAAAGGATAGGTGGATTGGAGCAAAAACCCAAGGCCCTCAATACCCCCCTTCTCAGGGTAGAATTTTGTTAACTTCAGAAAACAGTAACACTTTCAGAACTACTCTTGAGGAACTTTGTATGGGACACCCTATGTATAAACATGGTGTTAACAGTTATGATTTATCAAATTTGATTCATGAGGCTCTTTCAAAATGCAAGAGAGCAAAAAATATAAAATCTGAAACTAATTGTTTTCCAGCCAATGCTTGGTTTGATAAGGAATGCAAGAGGGCTAGAAGAAACCTAAGGGAGTCAAATAAAACTAACCTTGACATTAAGGCCTACAAACAGATCTTAAAGAAGAAAAAAACTGATTTTATGTTCACAAGGAGAGAGGAGTTAATTTTCTTGGGCAGAAATAACCCCAAACGTTTTTGGAAAGAACTCCAACCAAGGAGAAAACAAAGTGAAAATAATAATATTACTGCCACCCAATGGTTTGAATATGCTAAGAAACTTTATGAACAAGAGGGTGGAGTGGGATAGCCACCTTTGGTCAATGATGATACAAATCTTTTCACTGTGCAAGAGATAGAGGCAGGGATTAAGAAGTTAGGTGGAGGTAAAGCAAAAGACCTTGTTGCGCTCCAAGCAGAATATCTGAAGTGGGGTATGAAAACTCTTGCACCTCACATCACTGAAATTTTTAACAAAATTTGCCAAGAAGGGTTTCCGAAAGATTGGACAATCAGCCTTGCAATACCACTTTTTAAGAGTGGTGATGTTAACAATCCCTCCAACTACAGGACTATAATGATCAATCCCCTCTTTGCTAAACTTTTTGGTAGCATGATAGAAACTAGGATCAACAAATGGGCAGAAGAAAATCATAAACGTGTTAAAGGGCAAGCTGGTTTTAGGCCAAAGCACTCGACAATGGATCACTATGTCACTTTGAGACACATTATTGAAAAAGAATGGAAGAAAAAAGAAGAGGTATTTTGTTGCTTTGTTGACTTTAAAAAGGCTTTTGACACCGTCCCGAGAGACAAGCTTTGGTTTAGGATGGAAGAATTGGGGATTCCTATGCATCTCAGAGCTGCTATTCATAGGATGTACGAAGAGGTGAAAGTTAAAATCAGAACTTCAGATGGCATTTCAGAATGTTTTAGGAGCGATATCGGGGTCAAACAGGGCTGCCCTTTATCTCCTACTTCGTTTGGTTTATATATTGACAAACTGGAAGAGTGGTTAAACATGCAAAAGGGTGAAGGCATTCAGCTAGGTGAATTTGTTATAAAGCTGCTCCTATATGCGGACGATCTTATTTTAATTGCGAAATCTGCCTATGGTTTGCAAGATCATCTATCTTCTCTTGAGCGCTTTTGGGGAATGGTGGGGATGCAGGTCAATATCAGCAAGACTAAGGTTATGATTTTCTCTAATAATAAAAAACAACACCAACATGAATTTTATTACAATGGAAGTGTTTTTGAAGAAGTTGCGGAGTATAAATACCTTGGCATCGATTTCAACAAAAAACTAAGCTGGTCTAGCTGCAGGTATAAAAGGATATTAGGTGGGTGGAAGGCTTTTTATGCTCTTCAGAATAGGTGCCGTGAAGCAGAGTTGTGGGATTGGAAAACTATTCAAACCTTGTTCGGTCTTCTTGTGCTGCCAGTTGTTCTTTACGGGTGTGAATTATGGGCCAACAACACTACTATAGCACAATGGAAACAAATCGAAGGAATCCAAAAGTGCTTGATCACAAGCAAGTTTAAAATCAAAAGCACTGTTCCATATGATATCATGCTAAGTGAAATGGGGGCTGCTCCTATTGAGGCACTTGCTATGGTTCGCCTTCTAAGTTATCTAAAAAGAATCGAAAAAATGGAAGAGGATAGATGGCCTAAAGTGGTCTTTAGTGACACACTATGTCAGTGAAAAAGGACATGGATGCAACAAAACATCAAATGGATGAGTAAATGAAATATTCAATTCAATATGTGCCCCACAAATAATAAAGAAATAAAGGTCTTTGTCATGGCGAAATTCTACAAGTGAAATTGGAGAAGCGAGATCGGAAGGAAGAAATTATATTATATAAATGAGTTCAACCCCGCTTGTGATCAACTCCAAAAAGCATACATAGGAGCCAACATTTCTTAGAGGGCTAAAATTCTTATTGCTCAGCTGAGAACCAACTCTCACCAACTTCGTTGTGAGACCGGACGTTGGAAGAGGCCAAAGGAGGTTTGGGAAGAAAGAATTTGCAGATTCTACAATTCTGGGAAAGTGGAAACTGAACAACACTTTATTTTAGAATGTGAAGCCTACAAGAGTAGTAGAGATAAATTTGCGGACACTATATGTGACAGTTCTTAGCATAACCTATTCAACGAAGAGTACATTGAGCAATTGGGTGGACTCATCATCATCCTACACAAGCAACGAATATTGTTACTTAAGTCTGCTTGAGTTGTCTTGCTGTCCTATAGGCTATTTTTAGCCTCGTGAACGTTAAATTTTTATCTATCTATCTATCTAGATGATATTGTGTCTTTTAAAATATAAATGTGCTACAAATAAAACGACAACGTGATATCGTAAACCCAAACTATGCACACCATAAGTCCTCTATTTTCAATGGGCCAGGACTTAACAGCGTGGGAGTGCAATTTCTTGCATTACTACGTTACTGATTTCAGATGTCTGTAGATTACCAGGATCGCAGAGGAAGATATGTGCGTTGAATAGTTATGCAGTGCGGGAGCAGAGGAGCCTCTGAACTCACAATTGAGGATTTTAATTACAGTAGTCGCTCCGCAACATAGGCTTCGGACACTTCGCTTTAAGGTGAGTCTAAATGCATTGCTACACATTTTGTATTGAATTGAGCGAACAAATTCCTTCTATATCAATTATGTACTTGATTGATTGAACCATTCTGTTCCCTGTTAGAATTATGCTGAACTGTTTGAATTCACTGCGCCCAAATAATTAAACATCTAGGATCCCAGCTCAAGGTTAAAACACCTTTTTGTGGACACGCGTGTTTGAGGAGCATCTTTTTATGTTGAGTCTTTTAGATGTGGTTCACACCATGTAAGGAGCGTTCCCGCTCCCAGGGCTAATATCATGGTAGGCATTTGGTTTGCATATTGTTGGGATACAGGTTGGAGACAAGCTAGTAGCGCCTTAACAACTATAAAACCCAGGGGATAGCTGTAACCATCCATTTACCCAAAGTTTCCCCACCTTCGCCGTCCCGATTTCTACCACCTCCGCCCAAAATAAAGGCTTAAACGTGGACCTGTGAAGAAGCTTTTAGTTGGTATCTGTTAATTTATTTCTTTTGTTTCCTGGTGTTCTCTATCTCTTTGGCCATAGGTTTTACGCTGGATTCTTCAGCAACAAATCCGACGCCTGAAACTTATCCTAGACATGGCTATCCAGTTCAAGGAATTTAGCTTTGGAATCTTTTGAATCCGTTGCCTTTTTGTCGATCCTTAACATGTATTTCACATTCTCTTATTTATGATCTTGTGATGCGAAACCTAGATGTTAAAAATAGCTAAACCTTTTTTTTTCGAAAACTTTGCTAACCACTATTATAAACTGTGAAAAGTGAAAACCTAACGATATTAAAGTTCACTTTTTCAGCTGGCTGACTGTTGAGATGGGTTATAATCAGGAAAAAGGACCAATTTCAAATGCTGCGAGGCTGAGAACCTCATTGAAACAAACTCAGGGGATTTGTTTTCATACTGGGGGACCTGATATGCCTCTTAAAGCCCTTGGACCTAAAATACTGCCTTTACCATCAACCTTCTATGGGTGCAATAATATCTGAAGGCAACTTGATTACTGATGCATTGGAATCATGGGATGATACAATTCTCATAACAAAGGATTGAAATAAGGATTAATCATTAGAAGGGTTCAACAAATAAATACTAATCGATTATAAAGTGATCCTATGATTATCAAACAAATAAATACTAATCGATTATAAAGTGATCCTATTATTATCAATTATAGTACATGATGTTGTTATTGGGTAAAACAATTATCAATATTAAGGCAGCGTTTATACAACTGACTAATCGATGATTCAAACAAGGATGATCCATATCACAATGTGACAGCGATTGTGATCCTAATTTGAATATGTTATTAAGAGGCACAATTTAGAAGATTAAAGGCAGCAATTACTAAAAATAATGTAATAAGACATCCATTAATGAGAAATGGAACTGGTCGGTTAGTGTTACGAAGGGTGCGAATATGAAGAAAGGTTGCAGTGGAGAGACAAGGAATGTCCTTTATAGGTTTTGGTAAACAGATTTTTCACTTGGAAAAATGATGTAATTTAGCTCAATTGAATGTGAGTGACAAACTATTCCCAACAGTTGGATAGGCCCTTGATATGCAGCATTCCTCTGCGTTTAGTGGGGCAGCTCCCTCGTATGATGTCAATTTTGAGTTTTAAAAAGATTAACGGGAAAAACAAGTATTAATTTTTAAGATTTGCAGCACTTTGTTCTTTGCTCAAAGAATAGACATTCTTCTAACAAGAACTCACACTGATAAGAGTTTAAACTCCACCACGAATACCGACAAACTATGCATATGGGTATCAAGTGAAGCAACTCCAACTTTCTATATCATAGGCACAGTTTCAGGATACCAAGAAAAAGTACTCGATCACAGTCAATGGATTATTAATTGACTATATGCCTTTACCAGAGTGAGAGCATGAAATGTTATATCCTCATATGATGAACATAACTGATAAGAGTTTGAACAGCCAAAGGTATTGAAACTACTTTCAAATTAACTTGGTTCTCAGTACATGAAGTAATACTACTTCAATAGGAAAGTTGTCCTCTCAATTCTTCAAGTTTCCAAAAAGTCCCTTTACAAAGAGAAACGATCCCTTATATGTCCCTTTATAGAGAGAAATGATCCGTTATATAGACATTGAGGTTAAGAACTACTCCTCCGTGGTTAATAACTACCTCCCAATTAAATGTTCCTGGTGAGGTAAATAAACCTCAACAAAATTAACCCAAAGTAAGAAAAAGGCATTAAGACCTAGATTGGAGAAATATATTTCCATGAACTAGCACACGAGCTTATAAAACACACAGGTATTGGTGATATACAAAGATTAGGCACCATGCTCAAATTACATCTCTTCACTGGCCGAATCATCAAAAAGATGTTTAGTAGATCCTTTTTCCATGTCTTTGTCCACTTGATAGTGTGAAGCTCTTTCCACTCCATGGTATGCATTGGTTCTTGATGTATTATTCCTTGAAATGAAATTTTATTGAATCATTTCATAAAATAGTTTACCACTATCTCTCCACCATCAAAAACACGCACAACATATCTCAATATTGGCTTTCCGTTCATCGTTACCAATTAGAATCATCCTTGGAAGCTATATGGGTCAAAATGATTTATATCTACATCTAAATTTAATCAGAGTGCATGCTAGTTCACCACGGCCAACATGATATGAGCAGAACCATGACCAAGCTGATATGTCTCTGTTCATGGAAGACGGGTTTTACATCTGCCACTTGCATTTATCCCTTATAAGGTGACATTCTCAATTCCACCAATGTCCACCAAGGCTGACATTGCTTTATGCAAATTGGATCCATTCTATTGTCCACCAACCATTTTGGAGTTGTATAAGACTATTCAAGCCTATAAGATTACAGATAAGCTAGCCATTAAACAAACATTTATCTTGCAACTGTGTTACACTATATCAAAACGCCCCATTTTGGCCTGCGGTCATGAAGTTTAATGGCGAGTGCGGAGGCAGTGAATTCATTCACACAGCTTCTATAACAATTGACATTCACCACTTTCATTCGCTTGTAAATCTCCCTGTGCTGTGCACGCCGTTCAATCTTTTTTCAAGTCACCCCCATCACCTTTTCATGCTTGACACCTTCTTGTCATCATGGCATGCTCTGAGACCACCTTTATCTGTAGACAAATTGTCGAATAGTTCATATGCTCTGTCTATGCTCTCATACTAATCCCCTTGTGTTTCACTTGACTGCTCTGGCTCTCACAGCTGCAAGCACATTTACTTGAAAATTTCTGAACAGTTTCGACAAAACCATTTGGTGCATGTACATGGAGAGTGACATCGATTGAGGCTTTATGTCAAATGGTTCATGTGCTTGTCTATGCTTCCATATTCTGCAATTACATCTTCAAACATTATGTCAAGCAACTTACATGCTCTCTCTGCTTGTGCCTGTCAAACTGAGATCTTTGATATTTCTCAAGCTCATTAATATTTAGTCACTTCATATAAGTGCACAGGCTGTGAGAGATTATAAACCGCCTGCCATCTTGAGTTTCTACGCACCCCTAGCTAACTTTGCGCTTACCCAAGCTAAGAAAAGCGGTGGAATTTGGCTTGTATCCAGTAGATTGTGAACATTTATAATTATAATAACCTGTCTGACAATTCACCAATACATGTTCAGAATCCCTTTTGAGGCATTCTGATGAATCTCCACTAGTTAACGATGGCCATGGGTATGTAGTGGACCTTGGGCTTTTCCACATTCTGCCAATATTTTACATTTTATCAAACATTTCATGGGATATCTTTACAATTCAATAAACTATTGGTTTCACCATAATCAATGTGGACAGCGGTAACTAGGGAACCGTGGGCTTGCAACTGACCACAAAGACAAGTATGAGTCTCTGCTTCCAGTCCGTTGAAAGAAAAAGGTTGCAGGATGATCCAAATTTTATCAGGGGATTTCTCTGTTTCATTCGTCAACCATCACCAATGAAACGTTGTTCACACAATCATTCAATCCTATGACATTCTGACAAACAAGGTACATTCCTTCCAATACTAAGCACAGTTCTTTGAGAAACTCGAAGGATTTGATCGGGCAGTTCTCCTGCATTATATACGTTTTCCCATCATACTTATGCCTCTCATTACCAATAAAGTGCACTGCGAGAAAGAAGGTCGGGCTCTGATGAAACAAAGAAGGGCAAATTTTGATATACCAGGTGAGAAAATGCATCACCCCTCTTAAGATAATCATCTCTTGAGACCAGTTCACGTGTTGCTTCCTTCACTCTCAAATTCTTTTTTTCTCCTTAGTAATGGAAGTTCAGTAGTTTTCTGCCTTGGGGCACAAACAGGAAGCATAACTAACTTTTATAGAGGTTCATTAACCTCAAAATTTTTAACCTCTATCATTTGGGAAAAGAGAGGTTAAAGAGTTTTCTCTAAAACATGCATTTTGAATTTCCTGCCTAACTCTTGGAGGTTAAGGTTCAGGGTTCGGAATGTGCGTTTGAGATATTTTTCTCAACTCTTTTTGAGATGAGAGGTTAAGATTTTGGATCGAAACATGTGTTCTGAACCTCGAACCTTAACCTATGAAAGATTAAAGGTTAATATTGCCATTGAAAACATGTGTTTTGGCGCTCTCCATTAACCTGTCACAATTTGAGACTCAGATGGCAGAATTTGGAAATTCAAAATGCTGAGTGCAGTTGGAGACAAGCCGGAAACATTTAGATCACAAAATTACTTAAAAGTTGATAATTTGCGGGATCTTTTAAATTTCAAATTTCAACAAAATGCTGAGTGGAGCTGGAGACAAGCCGGAAACATTTAGATCACAAAATCACTTAAAAGTTGATAATTTGCGGGATCTTTTAAACTTCAAATTTCAACACACTTTGATCTCCTCAAAATGAATAAAACTGAATTTTGGTCAAATGGACGAGTCTAAAACCAGGGGAACAATAGGCATCACATGAATGTGCAAAGTATAAGAAGGGAGTCAATTCCTCACATTGAGGGATATGATTTAGAGAATATGTTACATTTTGTATCCTTTGAGGACCGCTCTATATTAGAGCATAGTGCCAGCAACCACTTGGTGCAAGCATATAGAGATCATTTAGAGACAACATCACGATTGAAGCATATTAATATTGTCACATCAGACACAACTCATCACAATATTTAGAGCATAGTTCCAAAAATCACCCAAAAATCGCCGAGATTGCCGATTCAACCAAGCCGATTCTTTTTACCTCTTGAATCAGAATCGGCGATTTTTTTGGCATGAATCGCCTGAATCGCCGATTTAGGCAATTCATGCCAAAAATTGCCGGAATCTTCCCTAAAAATCGGCTATAAATTAGTAAATTTCGAGTTTATTATCTGCTTGTCAGTGATTTGTTTTTCGTGTTAGAAGAAGAGAGTAGCAAGGGTATTTACAATCAAAAACCTCTGTACTACAGCTGTGATAAACCACACGATCAGATATACACAATAATGATACACAAAATGACCCTCTGCTAATAGTTATCAGTATCACCATAACATTAACAACGCTCTGCTACAGTATCAAAGCTAGCCACCAGCAGTTCAAATTCCTCACCAAAGAAAATACATCCCACTTGTTGTTAGGAAACAGTGTATCGGGATGTTCCCGACGGAGTATTGGGAGGTTCTCGATGGGGTATTGAGAGGTTTCCGTCAGTATATCGAGATGTATGCCGTCAAGCCGACATGTATCGCGATGTATTTGGAAGGTTCTATTATTGTTGTCGACATGTTGTATGTGGCCGACGGATACCTTCGGGAAGGTTCCTCGGATAGTATTTATATCCCCCTTCGGGATCATTGTAAGCATCAACATCAAAAGCATAATGTAATATCTTGGCATATGCGAATATAATAAGGAGTTTTGCTATTCTTATCTGCTATTCTGTTATGTTATTTGTATGCATTGTTTTCTTCACACAGTACGGTAAACATTTGGTGTCGTTGTCGGGGACCCAAGTTTAAAAGGGTCCATACTAGCTCATGATATGGTAGTGCCCTCCCGCCCGGTGGGCATAGGGCCACCAACAAGGTGTTGTTATGCCTTGGTGTGGCCGTAAGGACCGGGCAGGATGGTTTTACCCCCTGAAGTTTGACACTATGAGGAGGGGCATATTTTTAGAGTAATTTCAGCAGTCCCACTTCGCTTTCCACGACAGTTGATAGATGCACCGGTGACTACTACTTCAGCTCCGGTAATTCTAGCACCACACATACACACCATGGCGGATGTTCACATTCCAGAGTTCGTGATGCAGGAGCATCCAGAGGTATAAGGGCAATTCTGTATCACCCAAAAAAATGTACTTAGACTTAGTTTCTGTTTCATGTGTTTTCATTTTTGGACACCCATTTGGGTCAAATATAGGTTCCAACTCTCACAGTTCCACTATCAGTGTGCTAGAAAATCCTGAAAAAATAGGAGCATGTAATTGGGCCATCATTTTGGTAAACTAGAAGGTGTGAATTGGCCAGATGAATTTAATTGTGATTTAGAGCATTCCAGAAAAAGAATCAGGTCAAAAGGCCCCACGGTTTGAAAGTTATTGCAGTTTTTCGGGTTTTGGAGACCTCTAAGAATGCTTCAAAGTCAAGTTAGGGGCATTAAATGACCTCGAAAAGGGCCAAAAAATGGGGGACGAGCGAAGCTGTCCATAGGGCTATAGAGTGCTTCGAGAGCTTTCCGGAAATGTAAACGGCTCATCAATCAGAGCTACGGTTCAAAAGTTATGCCTCCCGGAAGTTCGGTTATCGTTTCTGGATTCTTCTAGATTTGCGCCGACTTCTAACGTAGCTTCTGGAGCCTTCTATTTGGTCGGTGGATGCTTACTAGCACCTTCTAGAATGTATTCCTAGTCCTTAACCCTCCGGGGTCTATTTAAGGAGATTCGTGGCATTGTAAAAGGTAGTTCGGAGTGGAGTTTGAGAGGAGGTACTGAAAGGAGAAATTATCTCCACATTTATGCTATTGTAAGCCCTTAGGGCATGTTTTGAAGTTTATTTTCTCTGTACTGAATGTACTAGCTTATTTTTCAGTTAATACAATTCCCCTTTTTTGTTGTGTCCATTCGGTTCTTGGGTTGTGTCCCCATCAAGTGGTATCAGAGTTGGTTTTCCTGAGTGTGTAGACAGAGCGCCGACTGTGAGGCAGTTTGCACCAGGACTGTGTGGTTGTGGGTTTGAGTTAGAACATGCTTCCACGAAGAGAGCGTGGCGGAAGGGCCAGAGCTATTAATCCTAAGGAGGTTAGAGCCCTCTAAAGGCAGGTACAGGCATTGCAAGAGGAGCTCCGTAGAGGAGAAAATGTTGCCGCAGGTGACGACAGTGAGGATGACAATGAAGAAGATGAAATTGGACCAGAAGGGGAGTTTGACGGGGAAGTTCTGAATCATGTAGAGGAAAGGCTTTTTAGGGCCATTACTAAGTTTGGGAAAAGACCCACAATTGAAGTGGGTGTATTTTTAGGAAATCTGAAACCAGATGAGCTGATCGATTAGATCAATGAACTGGAAAAATACTTTGAATATGAGGATATCAGGGACCCAGATAGGGATAAGTTTGCAAAGGCCAAACTGAAAGGCCATGCCAAAATCTGGTGGCAAGAGGTTCAATTGGAAAGAAATAGAAGAGGAAAGGAGAAGATCACAAGATGGGATCGCATGGTGGACAAATTGAAGAAGCAGTTCATTCCTGTGGACTACGAGCTTGATTTGTTTAAGAAGATGCATGGGTTAAAGCAAGCAAGAAGATTAGTCCAAGAATATACAGAGGAATTTTACCGACTCTTGATTAGAGCGGGGCATGCAGAAGCAAATAAGGAGAAGGTTGCTCGTTATATCAGTGGGTTGCAACCTAGCATCGAGGAGGAATTAAATCTGGTAAGAATGACCAGCATTGAAGAGGCATACCAGTTTGCCCTACGAGTTGAAGAGAAGCTGAATAAAAGGTTTGAAGGAAGACAAAGAGGGCGCGGTCAAGGAGGAAGGGGAAGCGGTAGATCATCTGGAGGCCGCAATGAAACTCAAAAGAAAAATGAAGATGTGGGTACTAGCAGGAACCAAAGGAATGAGGGTTTCAACCGCTCCCATGATCAAGACTTTGGAAATCAGAGAGGAAGAGGTAGAGGACGTGGACAAGGAAGATGAGGCTTCCGTGATACCTGTTTCCATTGCAATGAAGAAGGTGATCGTGCCTTTGAATGCCCTCAACGACAAGGAAGGAGAGATAGGAGAGCTGAGGGCCAAGCTAGGGTTGCTCATGTGGATGAAGATGCACAATCATCACATTCAGAGGATGCAGAAAGAGGAGAGACCTTGGTAAATGAAAGAGTCCTACTAAGTGGTGAAATTGAACCAGGACAACGGAGGAGTTTGTTCCGTACCAGATGCAAGTGTGAGGATAAATGTTGTGATGTGATCATTGATGGTGGTAGCACTAATAACTTGGTATCAGAAGAGATGGTCTCTAAGCTGAAGCTCAAGAGGGAGAAACATCCCCAGCCCTATAGGATTGCATGGGTAAAAGATGATCATAAGGTCCTGGTAAGTGAACAATGTTTAGTGAAATTCAAAATTGGGAGTTACCGTGATGAAGTTCTCTGTGATGTTATTCCAATGGATGTTTGCCATCTATTGTTGGGTAGACCATGGCAGTTTGATAGACATGCAGTACATGATGGACATGCAAACACATACTCTCTGACAAAGGATGGAGTTCGCCACAAATTGAAGCCCATCAAAAAGGAAGGTGAAAAGATATGTAGCAGTGCTAGGATTTGTCTTTTTGATGAAAGAAAGTTTTTAGATGGCATGAAACATCAGCATATGTGCTATGCTTTGATTCCTAGGAAAGATAAAGAAGGTAGTAGTGAAATACCACTTGAAGTTTCAAATTTACTAGGGGAATTTGGAGATATTATCTCTGATAATGTTCGAGATGGATTGCCACCAGTAAGGCAAATCAGTCATCAGATAGATCTAATTCCAGGAGCTAGTTTGCCTAACAAGGCTGCTCACAAGATGACTCCGCTGAAACAGAGGAGCTAAATAGACAGGTTCAGGAGCTGTTGAGGAAGGGCTTGATTCGAGAGAGCCTGAGTCCATGTGCAGTACCTGCAGTACTCGCACCAAAGAAGGATGGAGAGTGGAGGATGTGTACAGATTCTCGAGCTATAAATAGGATAACCATCAAGTACCAGTTTCCTTTGCCAAGGATGGATGATCTTATGGACTGCTTGAGTGGAGCTCAGTACTTCACAAAGATAGATCTCAAGAGTGGCTATCATCAGATATGGATTCGAGAAGGAGATTAGTGGAAAACAGCCTTCAAGACCAAGGAGGGTCTTTATGAGTGGTTAGTCATGCCCTTTGGATTGACGAACGCCCCAAGCACTTTCATGCGGCTCATGAATGAGGTACTTAAGAAGTTCTTGGGAAAATTTGTTATTGTTTATTTGGATGATATTTTCATTTTCAGCAAAACTTTGGAAGAACATTTACTGCATATTCGTAGTGTCCTTGAAAGGCTAAGGGAAGAGAAATTGTTAATTAATCTGAAGAAGTGTATCGTTGCAAAAAGGGAGTTAGTCTATTTGGGGTTTGTTATATCACTCGAAGGTCTCAAAATGGATCCAGAGAAGGTAAAAGCCATCTTGGAATGGCCTACTCCAAGGTCTGCTACTGAGGTAAGATCATTTCATGGTCTGGTTAGTTTTTACAAGAAGTTTATTAAGAATTTCAGTGGCATATGTGCACCCCTAATTGATACAATAAGAGGGGATAGAAAAGAGTTCAAATGGACTGCAGCAGCTGCGAGAAGGTTTGAATTGCTGAAGAAGGTGACAGAACAGCCTATGTTGGCACTTCCAGATTTTAGAAAGGTTTTCTAGGTGGATTGTGATGCCAGTGGCAGCGCTATTGGGGCTGTATTAAGCCAAGAAGGTAAGCCTATTGCATATTTTAGTGAAAAATTGAATGATGCAAAGAAGAAGTATTCTGTTTATGATCAAGAGTTCTATGCAATAGTTCAGGTCTTAAAGAAATGGAAGCATTATTTATTGCCAAAGGAATTTGTTTTGTATACTGATCATCAAGCATTACAGTACCTAAATAGCCAAGGTAAATTGAATCAGAGGCATATGAAGTGGGTAGAGTTCTTGCAAAGCTATACATTTGTGTTGAAGCTTAGAAGTGGAAAATCTAACAGGGTTGCAGATGCACTAAGTAGGAGACAGTTGTTGCTTACAGTAATGCAGGTTGAAATAGTTGGGTTTGATGAACTCAAGAAATTGTACCCCGAGGATCCTGATTTTGCTGAAGCATGGAAAGCTTGTAAAGAACCTGTTGTTGTAGATAGAACCAAGTGGTTAGACTATTTGATTCAGGATGGCATGTTGTTCAAGGGTAGTCAATTGTGCATTCCAAGGAGTTCCATGAGGGAAAATCTGATTAAGGAGAAACACAGTGGAGGGATGGCAGGACATTTTGGTCGAGATAAGACCATTGCCATTCTTAGAGAACATTAGTTTTGCCCTCAAATTTCACAAGATGTGAAGAAGTTTGTACAGAGTTGCCAGGTTTGTCAAGTTGCCAAGGGGTTTAGTCACAATACTGGCGTATATTAGCCATTACCTGTTCCATCAAGGCCATGGGAGGACATAAGTATGGATTTTGTTCTTGGATTGCCAAGGACACAAAGGGGTAATGACTCAGTATTCATGGTGGTTGATAGGTTCTCCAAAATGACACATTTCATTCCATGCCACAAAACTCATGATGCTGTCCATATTGTAGACTTGTTCTTCAAAGAGGTGTTAAGACTACATGGTCTTCCAAGGAGTATAGTTTCTGACAGAGATACTAAATTTGTGGGGTATTTCTGGAGGACATTGTGGAAGAAGTTGAGAACAGACCTAAAATTTAGTTCCACGCATCACCCGCAGATTGACGGCCAAACAGAAGTGGTAAATAGAAGTCTGGGGAATTTGCTGAGATGTTTAGTTGGGGATAAGCCCAAGGGATGGGATTTGATTCTACCACAAGCAGAGTTTGCTTACAATAACTCTATAAATAGGAGTACTGGAAAATCACCATTCCAAATTGTATATGGGAATAGCCCAAGGACTGCACCAGAATTGAGGAAGATAGAGCAAGGGGAGAGGACAAGTGCTGAAGCAGAAGAATTTGCTGAACATATCAAGCGTCTACATGAGGAGGTTCAGGCACACATTACCAAGATGAATCAAGAGTATAAAGCTAGGGCTGATCAAAGGAGAAGACAAGGAATTCCAAGTAGGGGATCTAGTCATGGTGCACTTACAAAAAGAAAGATTTCCAGCCGGTACTTACAACAAGCTGAAAATGAAGAAATTTGACCCTTGCAAAATTTTGAAGAAACATGACTTAGGAAATGCATATGAGGTGAAGCTGCCAGATGGTATTCACATTTCTCCCATTTTCAACATTGCAGATTTAACAGAGTATCATGATGATGGTGCAGATGAGGAGCTGGTGTTAGAGCCATGTCCAATTCCTGCTTGTAAGAAGGAGGAGATAGAAGTCATTCTAGATCATCGTGTGGGTAGGAGTACTAGAAACAGGCAGTATGAAGAGTATTTTGTCAAATGGAAAGGATGACCGATCGAGGACTCAACTTGGATTTCAGCAGCTGAGGTTTCCCATTTGGGATTTCCTCTATCGTTCATAAAGTGACAGGGTCACTTTTCAATCTACCCTGGGTGTTTGATGCAGGAGCATCCAAAGGTATAAAGGCAATTCTGCGTCACCCAAAAAAATGTACTTAGACTTAGTTTCTGTTTCATGTGTTTTCATTTTTGGACACCCATTTGGGTCAAATAAAGGTTCCAACTCTCACAGTTCCACTATCAGTGTGCTAGAAAATCTCGAAAAAATAGGAGCATGTAATTGGGCCATCATTTTGGTAAACTAGAAGGTGTGAATTGGCCAGATGAATTTAATTGTGATTTAGAGCATTCCAGAAAAAGAATCAGGTCAAAAGGCCCCACGGTTTGAAAGTTATTGCAGTTTTTCGGGTTTTATAGACCTCCTAAGAATGCTTCAAAGTCAAGTTAGGGGCATTAAATGACCTCGAAAAGGGCCAAAAAATGGGGGACGAGCGAAGCTGTCCATAGGGCTATAGAGTGCTTCGAGAGCTTTCTGGAAATGTAAACGGTTCATCAATCAGAGCTACGGTTCAAAAGTTATGCCTCTCGGAAGTTCGGTTACTGTTTCTGGATTCTTCTAGATTTGCGCCGATTTCTAACGCAACTTCTGGAGCCTTCTATTTGGTTGGTGGATGCCTACTAGCACCTTCTAGAATGTATTCCTAGTACTTAACCCTCCGAGGTCTATTTAAGGAGTTTCGTCTCATTGTAAAAGGTAGTTTGGAGTGGAGTTTGAGAGGAGGTACTGAAAGGAGAAATTATCTCCACATTTATGCTATTGTAAGCCCTTAGGGCATGTTTTGAAGTTTATTTTCTTTGTACTGAATGTACTAGCTTATTTTTCAGTTAATACAATTCCCCTTTTCTGTTGTGTCCATTCAGTTCTTGGGTTGTGTCCCCATCAGTTCGGTCAGTTTCAGCGTCTAGTGGTGATGACCACGGTCACTCTACATCCTACATCACAAACAACAGTAGCACCTGTGCAACCATCAGTGCACTAGCAAACAACATCACTAGCAACCACGACTATGGGTACGCAGCCAGTAGTTCAGGAACCGGCTCCCATACCTGTAGTAGAGAGTTTGCCTCAGCCACTTCCGGTGGCGGAGCCAGTAACAGAGGAAGGAGTTAGTCAGGGAGGCACGCAGGAGCAGGTTCAGTTGGAAGTGATTGGGTCAGATGCAGTAGTCACCATAGCGGACATTGTTGGATGAGGGTCAGGGTACGCGTTCCAGTATTCCTGAAGTGGCACCTCAGGAGCCATCAGTAGTACCAACAAGTGTAGCAAGTTGGGCGAGTGAGTACTTGAGGCGACAGTTACTTGCCTCAGTCACCAGAAGTCCCTCCATTCAGTCTCCCCTGAGAGAGCACACACACTTGGAGGCCAATTGGTTGAACAGTGAGATAGTCGAGATACCAACATCACCAGAGATGGAGGATCAGAGTGCAGCGGCAGTTGAAAAAGTGGATGGAGGAACCCAGGTGTTAGACCCTCTGCTATCAGAGGAGGAGGACATGGATATTCGTTTTCAACTGGCTGTCATCGTAAAATAGAGCAAGTCCATAGTGGAGTTGGTGTTGACAGAGCGAAGAAGGGCAGAAAGCTCGGGAGACAGCAGAGAAGGCTCAGGAGGAGATGGCTGACTGACTTACCACCCAACAGCTTGCATGGGAAGCAGAGCGGACAGCCCTGTTAGCATAGCTCGAGGAGAATGCTCGAGGGAAGTAGCAAGCAGAACAGCAGTTAGCCTCGGTGGAGCAGTAACTAGCAGCAGCTGAGTAGTGGTTGGTAGCAACACTTCAAGAGAAGGACTCGGCGCAACAGGCTCATGATCAGAAGGAAGCTGAGTGCCAGGAGGTTGCGTTGATGTTGAAGGAAATGGTGGAGGAGAACTCTCAAATTAGAGCTGATTTGCAGATCCGGACAGATTAGGTGTATTAGCTTCGACGTAGCCGGTCTTCATAGTCGAAGACTCAGCCTTTAGGCTCATGATGTATCAGTCCATGTTCTTTTGTTTTATGAATAATGTAGTTAGTTGTATGTTTTTTGTTGTCTCGTCATCGGGAGATGACTTTACTTTTTGGGGGGGATGATGTTGTCAGGAAACAGTGTATCGGGATGTTCTCGATGGGGTATCAGGAGGTTCCTGATGGGGTATTGAGAGGTTTCCGTCAGTATATCGAGATGTATGCCGTCAGGCCGACATGTATCGCGATGTATCTGGAAGGTTCTATTATTGTAGTCGACATGCTGTATGTGGTCGATGGATACCTTCAGGAAGGTTCCTCGGATAGTATTTATATCCCCCTTCGGGATCATTAAGCATCAGCATTAGAAGCATAATGTAATATCTTGGTGTATGCGAATATAATAAGGAGTTCTGCTATTCTTATCTTCTATTTTGTTCTGTTATCTGTATGCATTGTTTTCTTCACACAGTACGGTAAACACCACTGAGATATCAAAACTTCGCTACAAGAAGTCTCGTCTATTACATAGCGGTGACACTTCATTGTTTTAGTCACGTACACAGCTGTTACAATATTGTTGCCTTTCTGATGACGAAAAGTAATGCAGACATAATACTCTTGGCATAAGACAGCCACACATGCACATGCCATTATGATAACTGATGATACCCAAGAATAAGACACTTCAACCATCCAAACATCCAAGGTCTTCATAAAATAACGGGACTGACTGAATGAGGTCTTTCAGCCACTGAGCATATGTAACATCAAACACTGATGGAGATGACAATTTAAGATATAAATAGTCATCATGGGTATATATAGGGACAATCTAAAGGCTTTCTTTAATGTAACCCACAACAAATACATTGCCTTGGCAAGATTACTGGGTGTTTTTAATACTACTACTATAATGATGAAAATTTGATTGTTAATAAATGCCATATTTCGTCTTTAGCAAACCTGGAAGTTACATTTTGTTAAGTCTTTTGTGCAGCACAGTATATTGGTTTCATAAATATGGGAAGGGTAATGTTTAATAAAAGAAGTCTGGTTTAAACTTGAAAATTTTATCTTCTTTGGTAGGATCTTTTGGGATGCTTTGATTCCTTCACCCGAATCTGCTCTAAAAATCTGATTTTTAAAAAACAATTTGTTTACAGATATTGGTACTGAATCACCGATAGACATACGTTTCAAACTTTCATGGATCTTCATCTTAGATTCTTACATACATTTATGATTTGATGTCTTATGGATCTTCGTCTTACATACATTCTATGATTTGAATTATTATGATCATTTGATTTCTATTTACTTCAGCTAGCCTACAATTGACATTTTACATAACATAGTTACGTATGTGATGGATTTTATGTTCCACGTTTATGTATGTTAAGTTTTAACTTCTATTTGATGATGTTATAGTGTGTTTAAGTTATATTCAATAAAGGGTGCATGAAATAAGTTTTAAATTGTTGAAATCTCTAAATTTAAAGGGTTTTTTCAAATTTGCTGATTCATCGCCGATTCACGATTCGATTCAGCTTTGCCAATTCCGATCCGATTCTGATTCTCGTTACTTTGATTTAGAGTATATTTTTATTGTTATATCAATGGCCTGCATATTTGAACATTATTAATTGTATGCAGACACTGGGAGCAGTACCAGGTACCGAGATCCCTCTCAATCATGCATGTAATTACCTGTATATCAGAAACAACATATAGTTTTTATCTTGATTTTTATTCAATCATTATTACTCTATATTAGCATATGCATCTGGAATTAAGCATAGTTCAAATGGTTACGTTATAATTAGCAATTGTTTATACATTCATTGAACCGTAAAAGATTATAAGTAGTTTCTCAAATTATATATTCATTGAACTGTAAAGAACTGCAAAAGTTACAAGTAGTGTCTTAGATTATAGAAAAAAGGGACGTCACAAATTGATATCAGAGCTAATGAACCTGCCAGCTTGTGGAGATGAAAACGATTAAAGAATTAGTATCGGAATTCAAGAAAAGACAACAACAAAGGCTTCAAATACGCAAAGGATGAGAGCTCTAGAAATGCATGCATCAATGGATGGTCAAGAAACACATAGAGGAAATTGGATCAATTGTTGGATTACTAACAGAAACTGTGATCAATAATGGTCACAACAAATTGGGAGATGAAAGAGGAAATGATGAATGTTTAAAACATCATACCCTAAAAAATAGACCAACATTTCTTTCTTTTCTTCTAAAGAAAGAAAGTCTTCAAGATCAATGTTGACAAGATTGAATAAAGTACCTACCTAGGAAGTAGAGTAGTTATCACTTAGACTTGGGAAGGGAAAGTGGAAGGGATGAGTGCTCTAAGGAATATGAGACAAGTGATTGAAACACGATAATTGCACCACAAGTCTCTCACATCCACATATCATCGACTCAAAATGGTTACACCAAAGAGAAAAGTAAAATTGAAACTTGAAGGAAGGATGTAGCAAGAAGTGATCATCAAGCATCATGAGGATGTTTCAAATTCCACAAATATATGAAGAGGAAAAATAAGTTATTGACCTCTCATGTATCATCAATAAGGCAAGTACATTGATTCATGAATACGAAGAGGATAACTTCACATCTTTTCAAGGATCATGCATAGGAAATGACAACATAGAGGTCAAATCTTGGAACCATAATTTGAATTTTGTGGCATTGCTTTTTAATCAAAACTCTCTTCCATCTTCCAAAGGAGGCTTATCATCCATATTTGAGAGGTTTAATGCATCTAGTGAAAGAAAATCTGAAAGCACCACTTGTATTTGTCGTAATCATCTTGAGATGAACAAATATGAATGTATAGCATCAAAAGTATGGGAAGATAAAATACAAAAGCAAGTAGACATAAGTTATGACAATCCACTCCTTAAAGTGAATGAAGAGGGTAGTTAGGAAATCACATAAAGTAAAACATGAAAATAAGTTTTGGCACTTGTTGATGTGTGTTTTCTTCCACTACAACATGCAGAATCAAATACTTAATGTTTCAAGGAGAAACACCAAATACTTAATCCTCTCTTGATATAAGGTCATCTCTCATGCAAAGCTTGCAAAGTAAGATCATGAAATGACTTCAAGGTTCCTTCTTAATTGTGGGCTTCACTCAGTTTTATGATGCGATATGCTGGTTATCACAAAGGGACTTATGCTATTCATTAAATGAATATCAACTGCTGCGCTTATAAAGATTTGGCTCTACAATGTGCAATGAAAATATAGTTCTGACTTCCCAATTCTCCACTTCACCTTAAACTTCTAACCTCTACTATGAATGCAATGAATCATGGATGAACTTGGCTCTACTAGATGTAATTTTGCTAGTGGCTCTACCCACCTAGTGCAAGCTTCTAAGGAATGCACAAGTGATTTTCCCATCAATATCCCTTCTCCAATCCCATCATTTGGATGCAAACCAAAGATTGAACATCAATTGAAGTTAAGTAATTTCATTGGTTCACCACTCAAGGCACTCTTACAATCCATAAGAGGATAGTGGCCCGGATTTGTTTGAGTCATGTTGTCATGTCCCCAAATTATGGCTATATAGATAAATTGATATATGAGGTAAAATACTTATAACAATCATTTTTAATGAATATATAAAGAGATTCTATATCTTATAATAATTATTATATACTAAATTTTAGTAGGAACAAATAACTATACATAAATCATATTATAGTTTCATTGTCAATGAATATGATTATTCCAATAGATCATATAAAGAATAATATATAAATAATATGATCTAATAAATAATATACTAAGGTTGATAATTTATAGTAAATAAAGATAAAATATAGTAAAGATTACCATTATTGAATGGTAATAATATTTAAATAATCTTTATTAATATAGTAAATAAACTTAATTGATAATAAGTATAGTGTTAAAGATATTAATTAAATCATGAAGAGTCATGACTCATGGGTTAAAAAAATACCAGGAGTAGATTATGCATTCAGGGGGAGGGAGAAATATAAAGGAAAATGAAAGGGATCAATCGACAATCAAATCAGTGAATGGTGGAGAAGTGCAGAAGGAAAAAATGAGATATGTGATTTGTGAAGGAAAATTGCAAAATCTATATTAAATAATTTAATGTCCTAGTTGGGGACATTACAACGGTATCAAAGTAGCAATCGTGCTATCCTTTAAAATAAAGATAGAAAAAATAAATCAAACGCTCTCTTAATAATCACAATTTCAATTTCATTGAGCTCTACATTGCACATTGAAAGAAGTTTACTGAATTAACCTAGTTCAAGCAATCCACGAAATGTACTACAACAAACACTTGATTAGAAAAATGTTATGCTGGTTTTTCCTTGATATTGCATTCTGCGCCAATAGATAGTTTGAGAAAGAGTTACGTAGTGCAGTCAGATGATCGAAGACGTCAGAGTGTTGTCTCTATGCCCAAATCATCGATAGCTCACTGACTTGGCGTTCACTAGAAAAAGTGATGTGGCATAAAAATCATCGCAATGCACTTCGCTTTTCTCAGTGATGGGGTAGAGTTTATAATGAGAAAGTGATAGAAAATTTCCATAATCGAAGATTGAATTTATGGATGTACCATTATTATAAAATTTCAAAGGCTTAAAAATGCTTTCCATATTTCCACCGCTTTTGGTCGGAAAAAACAATTGGTAAGGTCCTAATGCCAACCAAACGTGGTGTAAAATGAAATGCAAGTGTGCATCCTCTAACCCTCAGAAGCTTAGTTATCATCGCCATTACCATTACAACACATCCTAAGCTGGAACACTTCTAGAAAAGCATGCAAGATTCTCCCCATGGCTGATTGCTCGAGGAGTTCTTCTTTATACCCACAGAGTGTTTAAATAGACTGAATAACTACCTCATCTATCTTATCCTCAGATGGGCTTTCTTTAAATCTATGTTTGCACATTTTGGAGCGTTACTGAGTCCTTGGAAGCTAAGAATCAGAGGAACACACCATAATAAAGTCTGGATTAGAAGACTTTTTGCAATATGTCTAATGCTGGAGGAGAAATAAGATTTAGAGGCGTGAGAAAGAGGAAATGGGGGACATTACAAATGCACTTTCATTGGACCATGAAAGACAATGATGAAGGAGGTGGATCGAAGACCATTGGATTTCCATCAAACCTGGCAACATGTAATATTGAAAAAGGAAGCAACATAACTTTGAGTGAAGAAATAAGTGTGAATACCATAATAATTTTACCCTCTGATATGTGCATGCAATTATGGCAACATTAAGACTACTCGCCCTGTGATAAAAGGAGACATAAAAGCATATTGATATGATAACATAAATGAAGCATGTCAACGTATATTACAAAGAGGAGTATATTAAGAAGGGAATACAAATAAGGATTTATAAAGATCATACACCAATCCTTCATTGTGGAGGACGCCACCTTGGCATTTAATCACTACAATCATCAGAGAGAAAAAATAGAAAATATATGCAAAATCTAGCTTCATAATCTAATGTCCAAACATGCCATGTCACCTTGATAGGAGGATAAAACTACCATCGTGGATCAAGGTAATGTTGAAACTATAGCTCAGAAATCAAAGATAATAACTAGCAAATAGAAAGAGAAAAACTGAAACAAAGAACACCAGAAATATCTTTGGAAAACCCTTCGAGAATGAAGGGAAAAACCCAACCACACAATAAAATATATCTTTATTGATAATAAAAGTTTAAGTGTACAATACCTATCGTTTAATGCGATATACATACATACATACATACATACATACATACATACATACATACATACATACATACATACATACATACATACATACATACATACATACATACATACATACATACATACATACATACATACATACATACATACATACATACATACATATATATATATATATATATATATATATATATATATAACTTAAGGAGAGTCTCTTCACATTATAACCGAAGGTCTCTTGAGATTCTCGTAACTTCTATAATTAAATGACTCTTCGAATATTCATGCCTCAATGCATGAGAATGACACATGTCATTTACATTTAATATTACAAATTAAACTTAAGTGTCCTTTTCAGCTGAAGATAATAATAACGGTAATAATGTCCAGATTTTGAGAGATAAAGATCTCTATCGAAGCTACAAATTTTAACACTCCCTCTTAGCAAGAGAGAGATCTTTAGCTGGATAGTCACATAAAGCTGCAACAAAAAAATGTCAATAATAAATTCTCATCCCATATATCCGATGAAAACATGAAACAATCAATCATATTCATGGAATCACTCAACATGAAAATTTGTAACAACCAATCATATTCATGGAATCACTCAACATGAAAACTTGAAACAACCAATCATATTCATGGAATCACTCAACATGAAAACCTGTAACAATCAATCATATTCATGGAATCACTCAACATGAAAAATTTGCAAGACTCACAACTAAGCCTTTGTTCATGGACTCTCTCAACGTGAACTATCATGGAATCTCTCAACATGATATTAACTCCCATCACAGAATCTCTCAACGTGATGACATCATGGTCTCTCTCAATATGATGTTCACTATCGCATAGTGAAAGAGTTATCATAGCTGATTTTACAATCTCATTTATTCACACAAGAATAGAAATAGGCATAACAAACTAAGACTTGATTCCATTTAAGTCTCAAATACCACAAGCATCACAAGCATCTATGAGAGTGATGGGAATTCCATAAGCACTTCTTCTTAACTATGAAGCCTCCCTTTGAAGCTAAAATCTCCCTCTCAAGCTCAAAATCTCCCTCTGGATTTATAATCCTTATCTTGTTGCATCCTGCAACAAAAAGAAAGAGAATTTTAAAAATTCATAAATTTAAATGCATTTCCAAAATAAAAGACTTTTACTCAATATGCTTGTATGATGTATCATAATCTTCTTTAACTTACTGAATCAATATTCCAAAATGTGACTATCTGTCATAAACATAATAGAAAAAAAATATTTATGAAGACTAGTCTTTGAAAGACCAAACCGTGGAGCCCATGACATCTTTGTCTAACAAATGAAATTCCTCTAGTCGCACGGCATCCACGACAATGATAATAACAAATTTCCTTTTTTTTGTTTATTGAACACACAAAACACCTTCAATCTCCCAAATTTGGTCGAGCCAGTGAGTATGGAGATAAAAATGCCTTCTAGACAAAGACTACAACACCACACACGGATATCAGACCCAGCTTTGCAACCATACACGTCAGTTTTGTCTAGAAACACATCTTCAAACATAATCTGCATTATTGATTTGACCTGCAAAACATAATCATTGCAAACACCACTCACAAATATAATCTGCAAAACAACACATCAAAATGCTTGCAAGGAAGACCATGGGAAAGCACAAATTCTTGAATCGAATCCTGCCTAGGGAGGATTTCCTGACTCAGCGGAAATAAAAAATAACTGAGAACCTTCGGTTACCGAGCATCACAGGAAAATAAAAACTTTGTGTTAATATCTTCAACATAACCGTAGAAGCCAGGCTTGCCTAGAAACATGCAGAAAGTTAATATCACCTATATAATTGTAACAATCAACATTGTATCGATTGTCATCATATTGATGTTTCTGATTTCATCAACAGTGACGAGCCCAAAAAACAAGTAATCCTATACTGATGCCCTTAGAACTGGCGTTAAAGCCATTGACAAAAGTTTAACCTGTGTAGATTTCACAAAGTATAAATCATCGATAATGAATGTTTGAAGCCCCAAGCATGTTTAAAAAAATGGTGACTCTTGCCTTCAAAAGAAACACACTCTGACTATCAAAATGATCGTGAAATTGTCAGCACATGAGAAATTGACTCAGCCTTGACTTTCAAAAAGATACTAAAAAAAAAAACTTAAATTTGAGAAGCAGTTGATAAGAAAAGAGAGGTCGACCATACAGACAAAAGTTAATTTAGCCAATTTTTCTAGATGCCGCATATCTGAAGTGAGCCTATCAATCGCAAAGTAAATACATGTAGTAATGGTAAAACTGGAGATAATATATGACTTACTGTCGATACCATCATCATTGACGGAAAGAATATCTATGAGGCTTACAAGTTTTGCTGGCACAATTTCTCCAGAGATCTCGTGCATAAAGATAATGATAATTTTACAATGAGGGGGCACTCCTATATATAGGCACAAGAATTGAGGAAAAGATGAAGGAAAAAGTGGGAGCAACTCAACCAACTTTGACCTAGTCTAACTACAGCAGAAAATATAGGGTTACATGCAATTGCACATGCAACGTGCATTACATCTTTTACATACATGTAACTCGCATTACATGTAATTATGCTTTTTCATGTAACACATTCTCTTCAACTACAAACATAAAATAAAAACAAAACAACAATCTTAGAGATTGTTTCTCAGTACCTTGAATTTGACAATGATGCCACGCACTGTGGGAAGATCAATAATTTCCATGGTCTGAGATATGGCTTCAACTCTCACTGCATTTTCATATGCTAATCGCACAACTTTGGAACTTGCTGCTGTAGTATCTAACAAGTGTTTTGTTAAGGATTTATACAAAACAAACTTGTTCATCGTATGTGAACCAAAATCTTCAGTATCTACATCAGCATTGATCCTGTTGGTATATTCTGAATTTACTATCTTTGATGCACTAAGATTACCAGATTCATTAGTAACATGACATCCCATCTATTCCAAATCATAAGTGACACTTGTTTCAATTGCTTGACAATATCCAAATGCCACTTGCAACTTTGTGATCAGCTTCCTTAATGTCTCCTCTTTGTAACCAATGAGCCCTTGAAATCTGAAGAACATTTCACATGACGGAAGAATGTCACATGAAACCAAGGCGTTTGAATCAAATGTCACCATTTCATCCTAATCGTCAAGGATTTTTTTCAAGTTATTTGCTTCCAGAGTCATTCCAACTGGCCAATGATGATCTTTTAGTCAAATCAGCACATTCTGATTTATGCGGAACCTTGAAGATTTGTTCTATATCCCCTGGATCAAGGCTAATGATAACCTTGCCATCAACATCTTTGATAGTTTTTGTCTTGGGAGTAAAGCGCCGTGCACATCCATAAACGAAGTTAGGTTCTATAGTCGCTATAGGAAACGTGGATACCAAGTGAATGTTGCTTCTCCTAATGCGTTTCATTTCATGACTAGCCAGGGTTTTCAACTTTTTGTAGAAAATCAACCACGTCCACATGACCAATTTTTGCGTCCAACATGTTATCCAAAACAGATATGACTGAAGAAGGAGCTGCATGAGCCAATTTGTTATCATATTGATATTTCATTTTGCCTTTAAATTTGGATGTCGAGGACATATCTTGTGTTTGCATTGCAACACAAAAATCCCAAAACATAAATACATCATCAGAAGGAATCTCCATACAAGTGAATTTTGGATCAGCAGTCAAGATTCGAAAATAGATTGGAGACTTCACAAATCCGTCAAAATGACTTCAAAGAGAAAGCATATGCATATGCAATGGAATAGAAAGTGGAATGGAATGAAATGAAAGTGAGAAAATAGAAAATGAAATGAAATGGAATGGAATGAGAATGCATGAAGGTGAAATGCATGGGAATGCGTGCAAATGAAAATTGCTGATTTCAAAAGTGACAGCATTTTCAAGGCATTATTGCATGAAACATCAGTACATGTAAATGCAACATGTAATGAGAGGTGGAGGGTGAAATGAGATGCGAATGTGGGTGAAGAAAATACTTCACATGTAAGTGCGAATGAAGGATGAGATGGAAAACATTGAAAAATTCGGAAACATGTGTTTGCTCATGAAGGTGCAAATGCATATGAAGGGATGGAAAATGGAAAATGGAAGTGAGATAATGAGTTTTATAGTCACTTTTGGTCAAAAGGAGAAGTCAAAGTACATGGGAAGTGAAAATGACATCTTTTTGACTTTTCAAAATATGACTTTAATCAAAATTAGATATTTTGGATGCAATTACACGTATGACATTTTGTGTAATTGTATCGTGCGAATGGAAGCGAAAAGTGAGATGGGTGAAAACGGAAGTGGAAAATGAGATTACATGAATATGCGGATGACGAATGGGATGAAAAATATGTAATCGCATTTCGTTGAGTGAAAGATGAAGTGTTGTGACATGGAAATGGAAAGTGGAATATGATGATGCTTTCGCATGTAGTGAAGCAAAAACAAGTTCTTGGGAAAGAACTTGCAATTTCTCCAAGTGGAGAAAACCGACAAGTAAGCACAAAACACAAAAAAACAAAAGAAACAACATACCTTCAGAAAATAACTCAAACATGCCAAGATGCAATGCATTTCAAAACTCAAATTCGAAATTGGGAATTGGGAAAGAACCAAAAACATGAAAATGAATGAGAACTTCATATTTAAAGGAAAATGCACTTTCCATGGCAAAGATTTTCACAAATGGCAACCATCAAGTAATTTCATGCATAAATCAGCAAGATGAGCATGAATTAAAAAGGAAGGAAGAAAAAGTCCACTTACATGAAGATTAAGTGCCAAAAATAAAGGAAAAAGATGCTCCAATGTTGAAAAATTCTCCCAAAATGGTAAGACTTTTCCAACTTTGCAAATTCGAATGGGAGAGAGCAACAAACTGCCATGTCCCCTTCTCAATTCTAGTACCTTGCGATAGGATTAATCTATCTCCACATCCGGATGGATTAACGGTATGAATTAATAGGATGTCTACCAGTCACATCGGAGGGTTATTTCATATATTCCAGTATTTTATTAAAGTTACTTTATGATTATTAAGTCATTTACTTTATAAAGTGACTTAAGTGACTACAGGACGAAAATGTGTTTAATCCCACATTCCTTGTACATAGTGCTTGGGACAAAATTTGAGGTTATAAAACAGGAGTTGCATTGGGATTTACAACACACTAGAAGTTTATGAAATCAAAATACCTCATTTTCTTGTTGCTTATTGTGACTGGACAGAACTGTGAGGACGAAACCCCTCCAGTTACTTTTCCAAGAGTTGGACGATACACCCAGCTCTTCTTTGATTTTACTAAGGGAGCATATCTGATTTTCTGTGCATAAGGAAGGTTCATATTATAGGTGGGATCCCTAGATTCTTGAAGCCGTATAAGTAACAGTATGCAGTAAACGTTGGAAATGGCAGCAGATGGTATCATTCAAAGTGGTAAGAGACTGCACTTTCCTTCATAGTAGCAGACGTTGGTATTTGTAGGAGGTCGAGTTCAGTATCGCGGGATTGCTGAAAGCCATGATTGCATCTAGTGGGTCACATAGTAAGGAGAAATGGTGGGCAGTTGATGCGACTAAGTGTTGAGACAAACGTTGGTAGAGACCATTATTGGTGGCATTATATTTACACTCAGAGCTCTTCACGGGAAAGATTCGTACGTGCGGCCGATGAATACTCACAGGGAGTTGTCGCTAGCATTAATTCATGGGCAGACTCAGTCATCACCACACAATCCGAGTAGTGTAAAAGAAACGAGGGAACATTCAGGACGTGTGCGTGAACAGTACCCAAGCAGATAGCTCTCCCAGTTCGTGGTCTGTATACATTTTTTGGAGGCATTATGAGCTAATTCAACTTGCTATTGTGACCAGACTGTTATCGTTCCCAATTGGCATGTAAGTTGCATTGTAAGACTACTGGATGTAGCATTTAAATTCTTAATATCAGCAATTTCATTGATTCCAGTTAATCACATAACATTGATCTTCTTTTGAGTATGAAAAAATTGGAATGTATGAGTTTCTGAAACAATCTAATGTTTTTCATGAGAACTATGGTAATGAGTTTATGGCTCAGATTTAATTAGTAAATCAGAATTAGTAGAGGCTTTTCTACAGTGAGTTGAATCATAAATTGGTTGTCTAAGAACTATTTGACAAAATCATTATCATATAGATATATATAGAGCTTCTGGTTAAAAATTTGTTAGCATATTACAGCGGTATCAGAGCCACAAATCCTACCAGCTTGTGGGAAAAATAATTATTTGCAGGTTTCATTAAACAAAATGATAGTTGGGAATGAGTAAAAGGCTGTATAAATTCCGTCATCTTCAGCCGGAACAGACATAATCTTCAGACCATCTTGTAGTGGAAGACAGTTATTCAGTAGATGAGGAAATAAGTTTTGGGCCAGAAGTACAGGTTGAACAAACTACTAGAGTTGAACAGGTTCAAGAACAAGCACCAACTTCTCCAATGGCACGAAATGCAGAAGCATTGGATAGGGAAGTAATGGAGAACTTACAGGCTATTAGGGATAGGCAAAATAATATTGCTACAGCATTACAACAGCCTACAAGTGCCATGCAGCAGTTAGCTCCAATAAATAGAGGAGCACCGAGTCACCACAGTGGAGGTGGTAGCATAGTAGGGTCACCCCGTGCAACAAGAGCTCCTACCTGGAATACAGATAGAGCTTTGATGCCCGTTTTTGTGGGAAATAATGCTGAAGAGGAAGTAGCTCAACCTGCAGCCCCAACTTTGTTACTTGATAATGTTAAGGCAATGTATGATGAATGGGATCTATTTCCTGATCTAGTCAAACAAAATTTAACTTTTGTTCAGTATATCAACCAAAAGAGGGAAGCAGAGAGACCTGAACAGGATAGGAGGCCTAGGGTGCAAAATAGGGATCTAAAACATGCTATGAATAAATTAACCCTTCCCACTTTTGATGACAGCAATAAAACTTCACCCAGGGCATGGATTCATAAGCTGGATACTTACCTAACACTCAAGCCTATGTCAAAAACAGAAGCTATCAGATTTTCCACGATTCATCTTGAGGGAGCAGCCTATGATTGGTGGCATCATGGATTAGTCATCCAGGATCACGGTCTGATCACTTCATACGAGACTTTCAGCTCGAAGCTGATTACTTGTTTTGATAGGAAGGACATCGAGGTCTACTATAGGGATTTGGCTTAGTTACGATAGAGTGGGATCTTGGATCACTATATAGATGAATTTCAGCGGATTTCAGTGATGGTGCCGGATATGTCTGAACAACGTAAGGTGATGTTATTCCCAGGAGGGTTGCAGGACAGATTTAGGGGTTTGGTTAAAGTTTTTAAACCAACACCTTGGATGATGCTATTAAGATTGCCCATGATTTGGATTCGCCTTCCTCACTGCTGCAGCCTCCTAAGAAATCCTATAAAGGATCAACTTCTTTTTAGGGGAATAAAAACCAGCAGAAGACAAACACCCCCAGATTGGATTTCGGGACACATAATGAACTTAGGAGGAAGAAGTTATGTATTACATGCAAGGAGCCTTGGACTCCTGACCACAGATGCCTGGGTAAAGGCAAAATCCACTTTGTTGAGGTCCATTTAGAGGAAGGAGAAGGCGGAAGAAGAGCCATAGGGAGATAATAACAATGAGGACAGCAAGAAAGAAGAAGTTGAGGGGCAGCCCGGTAAAGATAAGAAGAAAAAACCACCTATGGAACAGCCTCCTATTATAGCCACCCTCTCTAGTGATCCAACATGTCATCCTTTCAGGGTGAAAGGGGTTGTTAGAGGACGGTGTATTATTTGTCTCTTCGATACAGGAGCCTCTCATAATTTCATTAGTACAGGGATGGTATCTAGGAGGGGTTTGCAGACAGTTGCCATACCCGTGTTTGATGTTAAGGTAGCTGGCGGTGAAGTTTTGAGGTGCACAGAGAAAGTAGCCGGCCTTAAAATACAGTTCAATGGTTATCTTGTAGAGGCTGATTTTTTACATGGTTGATTTGGATGGGTTGGATGCTATTTTGGGAAGACAATGGTTGAGGACTCTCCGTAGATATACATTTGACCATGAGACTATGCAATTAAAGTTCTTATAGGATGATAGATTGGTGATCCTTAGAGCCATACCAGATAGTGGCCCCAGAATGATTTCAGCTCACAGGATGGAGGCTATTTTGAGATATGATGATATAGAGTGGGCGACACAGTGTTTCATCTCCTCAAAGGAGACATAGGATACATGACGGCAATATCGTTATGACATTCAAACAGTTATAGATAAGCACAGGAGAGTATTTGAGGATATACCTCTGAGAATCCCACCAGATAGAGGGTTTGAGCATATTATTGAGCTTGAGGAGGGAGCCAAACCCATTATTACTACCCCGTATCGTCACCCTAGGCACTACAAGGAAGAGATTGAGAAGAGGATCAAGGAGCTTTTAGATATGGGACATATCAAACCCAACTCTAGCCCATTTGCTTCTTCAGTGGTGTTGGTTAAAAAGAAGAATGACACCCTTCGGATGTGTATAGACTACCGTGCATTGAACAAGAGAACCATTAAGAACTGGTATCGGATTCCTCGCATTGATGAGTTACTGAATGAGCTTCACGGGGCAGTTTATTTCCCGAAAATAGACCTTCGATCAGGATACCACTAGATTTGAGTCTGTGAGGAGGATGTGCATAAGACAACTTTCAAATGCCACTACGGACACTATGAGTTTTTGGTGATGCCATTCGGGCTCACTAACGCACCTGCCACTTTTCAGTCATGCATGAACCATATTTTCAAGAAACAACTAAGGAAGAGTGTATTGGTTTTCTTTGATGACATTTTAATTTTCAGCAGGACTTGGGAAGAACATTTGCAGCATTTGGATAAGGTCCTTAGTTTCATGGAGGAGCATTTGTTATTTGCAAAAGAGTCAAGTGCGAATTTGGGCTAACTGAGGTTCTCTATTTGGGGCACATGATTGGTGCCGAGGGGGTTAAGGTGCATTAGGAGAAGATACAAGCAATTTTGGATTGGCCACCACCGAGAGATGTATCGGAGTTGCGGGGTTTTCTTGGTCTCTATTCCTATTATCGGCAGTTTGCCAAGGGTTTTTCCCAGGTAGCAACACCCCTTACTGATCTGACACGGAAAGGGGTATTCAGTTGGACAGAGGATTTTGAGGCAACGTTTGATAAACTGAAACACCAGGGTTTTTTAAGACCTACAGGCAGATTAGAGAGAGATTCTCTTGGAAGGGGCTTAAGGACGATGTTTTGTAGCATGTTAGAGAGTGCCAGACTTGTCTGCAGAACAAGTCTAAACAGGGCTTTCTTGTAGGATTACTTCAGCCTCTCCCTATTCTAGCCCAGAGGTGGGAGAGTATCTCCATGGATTTTATTACCGGGTTGCCGAGGGTCCAGGGCAGGGACTGCATCTTTGCAGTGGTGGACAAATTGACCAAGTACGCTCATTTTTTCATGATTGCCACAAACTGGTCAGCCTCTCAGGTAGCTGAGCTATTTTTTCGAGAAGTTTTCCAACTCCATGGATTACCCAGGACTATTGTGAGTGGCAGGGACAGTAGGTTTCTCAGTACCTTTTGGTAGGAGATTTTTAGATTGACGGGTACAGAATTGACTCGCAGCACTAACTATCACCCACAGACAGATGGTCAGACTGAAATAGTGAATAAGTGGGTGGAAGGGTACTTGAGAAACTACATTGTCGGGCTGTAGAGAGCATGGGTTAAGTGTTTGTATTTGGGGGAGTATTATTACAACACCACCTACCATGTGTCCATTTGGATGACCCTTTTCTGTGCTCTTTATGGTTATGAGGCCCTTTCTTTTATTGGTTTGGCATTACAGGACAGTTGGGCACCACTGGCCAAAGATTGGATTATGGACCAGCAGGATATCCTCTGAGCTCTCAGGGATAATATTCAGCAGGCATAGAATCAGCAAAAGTTATATGCTGATCGACATTGCACTGAGCGGAGTTTTGAGGTGGGTGATAGAGTTTTTCTTCGTCTACAGCCTTATAGGCAAAGCTCCTTGAAGAAAAGCGGGTCTGAGAAACTGAAGCCCAGATTTTACGGACCTTATTGTATCACTAAGAGGATAGGGGAGGTTGCGTATGAGTTGGAGCTCCCTGGTGATAGCTGGATCGACAACGTCTTTCATGTTTCGTGCCTCAAGAAGGCAGTGGGTCAGTGGATTGTGCGTTCAAAGAGTTTGCCTACGCTTGATGAAGTGGGTAAACTCATTTTGGTACCAGAGGAGGTGATTGAGACCAAGGAGAGGAAGTTGCGTAATAGAACCGTCAAGGAATATTTGATCCGATGGAAAGACTTGCCATATGAGGACGCCACTTGGGAAGGTCAGTCTATATTGCAGCACCCAGCATTGAGATTGCTTGAGGGCAAGCAATCTTGGGAAGGGAGGACTGTCATGTCCCCTTCTCAATTCTAGTACCTGGCAATAGGATTAATCTATCTCCACATCCGGATAGATTAACGGTATGAATTAATAGGATGTCTACCAGTCACGTCAGAGGGTTATTTCATATATTCCAGTATTTTATTAAAGTTACTTTATGATTATTAAGTCATTTACTTTATAAAGTGACTTAAGTGACTACAGGACGAAAATGTGTTTAATCCCACATTCCTTGTACGTAGTGCTTGGGACGAAATTCAAGGTTATAAAAAGGGAGTTGCATTGGGATTTACAACACACTAGAAGTTTATGAAATCAAAATACTTCATTTTCTGGTTGCTTATTGTGACTGAATAGAAATGTGAGGACGAAACCCCTCCAGTTACTTTTCCAAGAGTTGGACGATACACCCAGCTCTTCTTCGATTTTACTAAGGGAGTATATCCGATTTTCTGTGCATAAGGAAGGTTCATATTACAGGTGGAATCCCTAGATATTGGAAGTCGTATAAGTAACAGTGTGCAGTAAACGTTGGAAATGGCAGCAGATGGTATCATTCAAAGTGGTAAGAGACTACATTTTCCTTCATAGTAGTAGATGTTGGTATTTGTAGGAGGTCGAGTTCAGTATCACGGGATTGCTGAAAGCCGTGACTGCTTCTAGTGGGTCACGTAGTAAGGAGAAAACAGTGGGTAGTTGATGCGACTAAGTGTTGAGACAAACGTTGGCAGGGACCATTATTGGTGGCATTATATTTACACTCAGAACTCCTCACGGGAAAGATTCGTACATGCAACCGATTAATACTCACAGGGAGCCGTCGCCAGCATTAATTTGTGGGTAGACTCAGTCATCACCACACACAGTTCGAGCGGTGTAAAAGAAACGAGGGAACATTTAGGACATGTGCATGAACAGTACCTAGGTAGATGGCTCTCCTAGTTCATGGTCTGTATACATTTTTTGGAGGCATTATGGGCTAATTCGATTTGCTGTTGTGACCAGATTGTTATCGTTCCGAGTTGGCATGTAAGTTGCATTGTAAGACTACTAGACGTAGCATTTAAATTCTTAATATCAGCAATTTCATTGATTCCAGTTAATCACGTAACATTGATCTTCTTTTGAGTATGAAAAAATTGGAATGTATGAGTTTCTGAAACAATCTAATGTTTTTCATGAGAATTGTGATAATGAGTTTATGGCTCAGATTTAATTAGTAAATCAGAATCAGTAGAGGTTTTTCTACATTGAGTTGAATCATAAATTGGTTGTCTAAGAACTGTTTGATGAAATCGCTATTAGATATATATATTGAGCTTCTGGTTAAAAATTTGTTAGCATATTACACAAACAAGGATTTCTTGTTAGAAGGTGCCAAAACGTGCCCTAAAAACACTCCAAGATCCAACGTTTTTGAAGGTTCATGCTTGCAAGACGTTTTTGGTAAAAAAACATTTTTTCTCATGTTGTAAGATCAAAATGTTTTGATCATTATACCTCAAAACATGAACTACAATGCAATGTAATCCCCAAAAGATACCAAATTAATTTGGTTGGGAGGAAAAACATGCATTAAAAATGGATTTTTTTGGCAAATTTCTTCAAAAATGTGATTCATTATGAAAGTTTCAAAAACACTTTTGAGGTAAGTGAATCCATTTTAGAAGCAAGGAAACTCATTGCCATCCAAAAACGTTTCAAATGGAACAAATCCCATGCAAATCCATTGAGAAAAGCTCAAGTTATGAGCAAAAATAGAGGTATTTGAAATTCTCTTCAAAAACGTGCCCTAGGATTGAGCTCCAAAAAACAATTTTCAGCATGTCAAATCCATTCTTGATGCAAAGAAAATCATTGCCAAGGAAAAATGTCTTCAACGGAGAAGATTTCATGTAAATCCACCAAGCAAATCACAAGTTATGAGCAAAATCGGGTTCTTGGAGGCCAAATGCATGCTTTCCTTTCAAAATCAGACTTTTTGGGATGCATAGCATATTTTAAAACATGCTTTCTTTCAAAATCGGACCTTTTTAGGTGCATGGCATGTTTTAAAACATGCTTTCCTACAAAATCGAACCTTTTGGAGGAGAGTGCATATTTTAAAATGCAACTCACCTTTTAGATGCATAAGCATGAAAACTCCACTTTTGATGCAAAAACATCAAAAAGATCCACTTATGGTGAACTTTTCATGTAATGACATCAAAAAAGTCCATAGAAGTAAACTTTATATGCAATGGCATGTAAAAAGTCCACTTTTGATGGATTTAACATGTTATTGCATATAAAATGTTCACTATTGAGGTCTTTAAATTATTTAATTCACTTAAAATTATAAAAATGTTTTTGATTAAGAAAAGCAGCAAGAGGGTGCTGGCCCATGGTACAAACAACTCACATTAGATACTGCTAAATAGAATTAACAACACCTAATGCCAAATCCAGGATCACCAAGGATCTACAATATCGGCTTACCTCTGTCAAAGACAAAGGTCTGAGAATGACACACTTTGAGACAAGCCCCCATACAAACTGTGAAACATAACCAAAAACAAGAACCAAGGACTTGGATGAGCCCTTTAAAACTTCTAGCATACATCCAAACACAAGAAGACAAGAACCAGGAAGAATGAGGTCCTTTCATCACCATAAAAATTGAACAACTAAACAAGGCAGCAACCTGCCTATCCTTCCTTCTCTGTTAGAACCAGAGATCTATAGCCATCTTGGCCCCTTTCCTAGGCCAGCATTTTCAAAGATCTTCCACCTCACAGCAGTCTCCTTTCCCACCTCAATAGTGAAAGGGTCCCCCATAACAGAAATAGGGGGAGAGAAGATCAAAACATCAAGGTTAGGAAGGTGGAGCCACCAACCCCCCAACAGCCTTGAAAATGTCCCCCTCAATAGGAGTCTCCAACAACTCACACCAGATCTCCACCTCAATAGGAGATAGCTTCACCTCCATAGAAGCCATGCAAGAAGGAGTGGCGACAAAAATCCAAGCCCACCACCTCTGTAACAGCATTTTACTCATAATGAGAGGACAACGGAGAGCCATCCCAACAAGGAACCAAACATCAAGGTTAGGAAGATGGAACCACCAACCCCTCAACCTATCAAAAGCAGCAGCTTTGAAAATATCCCCCTCAATAGGAGTCTCCTCCACAACCAGCAACTCACACCAGATCTCCACCTCAATAGGAGATAGCTTCACCTCCATAAAAGCCATGCGAGAAGGAGCGGAGACAAAAATCCAAGCCCACCACCTCTGTAACAACATTTTACTCATGATGAGAAGACAAAGTACAACCTTCTCAACAAAGAACCAACCACCCACTAGTGGGGGAACCCAAGCTTGATCAACCAGCATAAAGGCACAAGAACCTAATGCTGGAAACCAGTAGTGCCCAAGGGAGACAAGTCGCATGAGCCTCCACAACCCATGATTGCCCCATAGGTAGCTACCCATCATGACATCTAGCATAGGGAGGGGGTGAGGAACCATTCCAACCCAGTCTTTACCAGCATAAAAGTGAGGAGTACCATGCAGATAGCTAAACTCCCCACCAGAGCGTGGGAAGACTTAGCATCCAATAGACTTGATCCAAATAATGTCGTTCCAAGGTAAGATGAACTAGGGAGAATTAGAGCCTTGGAACAAGCTTTGAAATCCAATACCCCTACCCTTGCCCATGTTACCATCACAACCAGCTACGAAATTGGGGGAAAACCTCTCTCCCCATAGTTGTAGAAGGGTGGATCCAACCTTCACAAAAATCAGACAACAACCCTCAAAAGAAAGCCACCCCCAGCAAAGAGAAACACCCTGGAGGAACCCGTCAACACTGTCACCAGCAAGAATGGTACCGAAGACTAGACCCCAATCTTTGCACATCCTTCTTAAACAATGAAGGCAACAACCAACATGAGTTCCAACCCAATGGAAAAAACTCCCAGCTGAATTGCACCACACAAGAGCAGGATGATGTGTCTGAAAAACCCTTGCCTTCAGACCAACAAATAGAGAGCACTGGGACAACAAGACAGCCAGATCCAATAGGGAAAAGTCCACCAAAAGCTCACAAAAACAAACTCCCTCACCACCACGCGCCTCATCATCCTCATCATCATTGTTATCTTCCCCCTCACCAATCTCAGACACCCCTGCAACACTCCCGCATCTACAGGAAACCCTCTGTTTGAAAACTCTAGACCCGCTCCCTTTCCCGCTCATCGCTGTAGAATTAAGAAATAAAATTATAAAAATGTTACAAAATGGGTCAAAAACAATATTTATTAATCACATTATGAAATATAATACATAAACATCATTTTAAAGTAACATTTAAATAAGCATTTGATTTTTAAAACCAAAAATTAAAATGAAACTATATAGTTATATAGTTATTTTAAGTGAAAAATTAAAAAGTAACTCAACTTAAAATTATGACATAAAGTGCACTATAGTCACTTTAAGTTATAAGTTTAAAGTAAAAGTAATTTAAAAACATAACAAAAAGTGAATATAATGTTATATTTTTAAAAAAATGAATGTCAATTTGAAAATATAACATCATATTTTTAATTCGTGTTGTTGCACCTAAAATTTTCACTTTTGAGGCACTAAAATGGGCATAACTCTTGATTGACAACTCCGATTGACCTCTTGGTTTGACCGAATCGAAGGGAAAAACGAAGGCATGACATGAGTAAAACCAAAGGGCTAAAAACAAGCAAACGCAAACTCAAAAGCAAAGAACGGATGATGAAGGCTTCAAAAATCAAGCAACGGCTTGACAGAAAGCAAAATGAAAAAGACTTGACGAAGGCCTTTAGTAAAACAATTTGATATTTGAATTGAAATGGATCAATCGATCAACATTAAACAATTAAATATCAAATTCAAGCTTAGAGAAATGCAAAACTAGCGTGAAAAAGTTTCGTGTTGTTACCAACATTTTGTGGTGACAAAATGCAGGACAACAACTGGCTTTGTTTGGGGAATGTTACTCGTTTGTTCTTGGAAACAAAGAGTGACATAGAATCCAGTTCTCTGAGTGCCTTTATCCACTCCATTGGGCAATAGAGTCAGACAACAAAAGAAAACAAAAACTAAACTAACAACTCAAAAACCAAAACTATGTACAAGGGGTACTTATCTGATAATCACTGGACGTAATGTTTCAGGTGCTGTCCACTGTAAGGCAAGTGGCATTGGGTTCCATCAAAAGAAATATCAAATTGTGTATCTCCTTATGCTCATTGGTGCCATGTATCCTAGACTGCCTTGGTGTTGCGAGTTCAGACAAATCTCGTGGATGCAATTATTTGTTCAATCAAACCAAATGGGAAGAACATCCATCTGCCTATTCATTGAGAAACCTTTCTTTTTGATTTTTTTCCCCCAACTTTTCACTTTTGAAGAGATCTATCTCAAATACAACTTGAAAGTTCACTCTTGTTGATAGCCCCAAAAATGAATGTTGTCTAGCCCTCCTAGTGCCAATTTCTGTTGGCATGACGATGGAGGGTATGTATATCAGTAATGCTTCTGATTTTCTAAGTTGTTCCAAGAATGAATTTCAATTTAGCCCTCTCTCTAGTGCCAATTTCTATTGATAATTTATGTCGGTGTGATGATGGAGATTTTCTAAGTTGTTCCAAGAATTAATTCCAATTCAGCCCTCCTTCTAGCGCCAATTTCTGTTGATGTGTGTTTTGTTCTACTACAACATGCATAATCAAATATTTAATGTTTCAAGGAGAAACACCAAATGCTCAATCCTCTCTTGATATAAGGTCATCTCTCATGCTAAGCTTGCAAAGTAAGATCATGAAACGACTTAAAGGTTCCTTCTTAATTGTACATTGCACTCAGTTTTATGATGTGATATGCTGGTTATCACAAAGGGATTTATGCTATTCATTATGGATATCAATTTTTGCACTTCTAAAGATTTGGTTCTACAATGTGCAAGGAAAATATAGTTCAATTTTTCCAATTTAATCCCAACTTAATCTTCGAATTCTACTTCTACTATGAATTCAAGGAATCATGGATGAACTTGGACTCTACTAGATGTAATCTTGCCAGCGACTCCACCCATCTAGTTCAAGCTTCTAAGGAATACACAAATGATTTTCACATCAATATCCTCTCTTCAATCCCATCATCTGGATGCAAAGCAAAGATTGAACATCAATTGGAGTTAAGTGTTTTCATTGACTTACCATGCAAGGCACCCTTACAATCCATAAGAGGCTAGTGGCCCGAATTTGTTCAAGTCATGCAAGTGAACATCCACAATGACTTCCATCCAACTAAACTACTTTTGACAATATGAAACAAAATCCTAAGCCAAGTAAGGAAATATGGATCACTGTGCACTAATACAAACTTGATCACAACAATTCACCATGCTAAACAAAACAATGAAATTTAGAGCAAATTTGGTATTATAATAGCAACAATTCTCCAAAAAAGTCCTTTACAAATGAGAGGAGCAATCCTTGTATAGGGAGCTCAAATACAACGAATGGCCAAGATCGATTTGAATTCAAGGGCCAAGATTAATCCATATAAGCCTTAGTTAGGGTTTCATAACCACCTGCTACAAATATTAAATGCTCACCCAATTACAATAAAATATCACCATGCAGACCAATTAGAAAATTAGAAAATTACAATGTCCCCATGGCCTAGTGAGAAAATTCAAATCCATAGCAACTGGATAAGAATGAGTGACATGTGGATCCATGAGAAGAAAGCCCATTGTAGACAATGCCACCTCATCACTTTGGGAAATGTGTTCCTTATCCTGCAAGGCCAACAACAACTTGCAAATAATTGTCAAATTTTAAATAATAAAAAATCCTCGCAAACTTTCCCATTCTAATTTTCAATAAAGCAAAATAATAATTTAATGGGGTAATGCAAATTTGATTGGAAAACATTTAATTATTACCATTTATGATTTATTTTCCATTTGTTAAAATCGATGCCATTTGGATAATTTCAATGCAAAAAATAGATGAATTAATTAATTTATTTTTAATATCAATCCATATTTACAAAATCGAGATAATTTTAAATCTAGTCTCAATTTAAAACCCATTTTAATTTTATTTCTAATTTTCGTCATTTTCTCTCTCAACTTTTAATTTTTTAAAATTTTTTAATATTTAATATTTTAATATTTTAATTTTTAATTTTAAAATGGGTCTTACCTCAATTTCGAAATTAATTTATTTAATCCAAGGCATTTAATCCTTGATGCTCATACATTATTTCTAATGTTGTTTTGCCTCAAATTTTGGGCGCAATGCCATATATAAAAATGACCACACTCATTTGTAGCAAACTTCTAGGCTCAACTTCCATTTCAAGGTTCAGATATCATTGCTTTAAGATAAGACAAAATTAACACAGGTAGAAAATCCAGTTCCAGCTCAAGCTGAGACAACTTTTACTTGAGTAGCGAAACCCATCTTGACCAAGCTGAGACAACTTTACTTGGGTAGCAAAACACGTCTTGGCCAAGTTGAGACAACTATTACTTGGGTAGCAAAACACGTCCCGGCCAAGTTGAGACAACTTTTACTCGGATAGCAAAACACATCCCGGCCAAATTGAGACAACTTTTACATGGGTAGCGAAACATGTCTCGACCCAAGATGAGTTTTATACTCTGTCGATTTTAGCTCTTCTTTAGCATCACTCCCAATTTTGTTCCATATTCCAGACTTAGCCAATTTTGTTCCATCTTCCAAACTTAGCTAAATCCCCGTTTCAACCCAAACAAAAACCCATTCTTTTCAAACTTATGCCCAATGCCAAAGCTTTATAATGCCACTACACCACAACAGCCTAAGCAGAAATCGAAAGAGGGGGCCCCTATTTGCAATGGGGCGACGGTGTGAAAACCTCACAACTGGACCCCAATATGTCTTCCATCAAGGAAGCATTGTGAGCCATTTGGAATCTTATGACAAGCTCTCATAGTACCATCACTAAAAGCTCTCCATTCAAAGTACCAAAAGATGCAATTCAGAAAAAGATTTTTTCTTTTGAATCAAAGATCAAGAACTGATTGTTCAAGATTGATAGCAAAGGAGAGTCATCATTCCATCACAATGAATAAACATTCTTATCAAGACAGTTATGTCATGCAGAGATGACACTTCCAAGTTTGGGATCCAGGAAAACAATGCTTGTGAGCAAGCATTTTCCAAGAGGGTGAGACTGTAATGCTTCTGATTCAGAGTTGAATAGATAGAAGATTTAATAAGTACATTAAAGATTGAAGCTTATTAATATCACCCTCCACTGTCTACCAGCAAGATCATAGAATTGGTATAAAACAATATATTAATAGCGGTTGCCGATACATACTTACACAGAGACAAGAGTGATATACAATTCTCATAACAAAGCATTGGAATAAGGATTAATTATTAGAAGGTTTCAATTAGTAAATAGTCATCAATTTTAAAGTGATCCTATGATTATTGATTATAAGACGCGATGTTAAGCAATTATCAATATTAATTCAGTGTTTACATAAGTGACTAATCAATGATTCATAGAAGGATGATCAGTATCACTATGTGACAACTATTATGATCCTAATTTGAATATGTTATTAAGAGGCACAATTTATTAGATTAAAGTCAGCAATTACTAACAAATATGGAATAAGACATCTGTTAATGAGAATTGGAACTGGTCAGTTATTGCTATGAAGGGTGCAAATAAGAAGAAAGGTTGTTATGAAGAGACACAGACATTTCTTTTAGAGGCATCACTTCAACATGCATAGTATAGGAAGGGAGTCAACCCCTCTAATTCAGGGATTGATTTGGAGATTATATTATATTTTGTATCCATTGAGGATCGCTCTATATTAGAGCATTGCGCCTTTCGACAACCACTCAGTGCAGGTGTATAAAGTTCAGTCAGAGACAGCATCACCATTGAAGCATATTAATATTGTTACATCAGACACAGCTTACCACAATAGTCAGAGCATTTTATTTATTGTTATATCAGACAGCCTGCATATTTGCACATTATTAATTGTATATAAGACACAGTGAATGGTACCAGGTACTGAGATCCCTCTCAATTGTGCATGTAATTACCGGTATATCAGGAACAGCATATATTTGTTATCTTGATTGTTATGCAATCACTATTATTTTGTATCAGCGTATGCATTTGGAAGCAAGCATCATTCAGATAGTTACTTAATTATCAGCAATTGTTTATATGTTCATTGAATTGTAAAAGATTACAAGTAGTGTCTCAGACAATAGGAAAAACTGAAGGGACATTACACCCTACTAGAGCATGGCAAAACATGTCGTTAATCTGGAGGCTTCTTGAGGGCATTACTTGTTGGTACCACACATTTCATACAGTGTTGCGTGAGCTCATAATATAGCACCAAAGACTTTCTTAAACTTTGACATCCACTGCTGAATACAAAGGGGATCATAAGGTGTAAAAACAAAATTTAATCAAACTTAAGGGGGTTCAAACCTAAGAGAATGTTCCATCTGTCTTCAAGATGCTGAAAATTTGGCTGTATGTCATTGTCATAGGGCCTTGACCAATCCCAATTTTGGCGGGAAAATATGCCACAGAATTAGTCTCCCATTTGCATTATGAAGATTTAAGTTTAGAGAAATTTGATTCAAGGGCTAGGGACTCTCCCAACTAGTGCCTCAAATCTTCAATATGGATAGCTTCCTTTCAATGAAGTATTTATGATCAACACTGAACTGCCTTATACAATCAGATTATCCACACCTTTAAAAGGTGCTATGATGCTCATTGCTATACAATTTCGTCATTATTGATTATGATTCCAAATAAGAAGGATCCACCCTATACAATCATCTTTAAAGTTCCTTAAAGCAAAGTGTTGATGTTTGGTAGCTTTAGTTGGATAAACCTATGAATATATAATTATATATGAGATATAATTTACATGTGTTTATTATATTTGAGATATAAGTTTATTATTATATGAGATAAATTAATATAATAATGATATATAACTATAACTATAATTATTATTATATTGATTACAAAACAGTGAATAGACATGTCCCTGAAGGGAGATGTCTATTCTTGGCTCATTTTTCAATATAAATAAAAGAGGTCGTTGGCAGTTGGAACACTCATACCTTATAGGCAATGCAAATACATTTGCAATGATCTTGATAAAACAACATGGTATAAGAGCTATTTGTCTTGATCTTTTCCTTCGAGTATGTTATTGCAGGAAAAGGGAGATTGAGATCAGATTTAGAGGGAGTTTGACACTACTTTATAGGTAAAGAAGCTTAGAAGATTGATGGTCAAAGGGAGTTTGGCATATCTGTCTAAAGGAGTGGATAGAGGATATGTTTCAGTTGATCTTTAAAGATCTTGATCATATTAGAGTCAAGAGAGAGTTTTGATTTCATGTGAACTTTTGGTATCATGTGTGCGACTGCATGATTTAATGGGCCTACCCCCTGTGTACACCATGAGGAAGTGGCAATTTTCAAATGATTATTACTTGTATTTGTAGAAGTTATTGGAAGGTGACAATCTTACAATAACTTACGTCGTGATATACATTTTATGTAAATGTTGAAACAAATCATGATGGACTATATCTTTTAAATCATTAACTAAGTGTTAGATGTCATTCACTTGACGGTCTATGAGTTTTTTGTATAGATAAATGATAAATTTTTGGTGAGTATCATGGTTGATATTCTGTAGGCCATTACCTTATTGAGTACATGGTGAATACTGGAATGGGTGACCTCTTGAGAAGTTTCGGTGCTCCAACTCTGTGAGCATCACCTAGATCCAATGAGTGCTAAGTGTTCCATTTGTTCTCATGAGAGATGGATTCGTGTGAATCACTACTCATGAACCATGAGTCAATGAGTTTGACTCAAAAACTACACAGTTAAGTCCTGATAGCAATATCACAATTTGACTTGCTATGGAAAAATGTCCTACTTATTGGTTACATGGTGAATGTTATGCAAATTGATGTTCAGGAGGCCATTACACAAAGTACTTGGTGAATATCATGCGACTTGATGTTCAGGAGGCCATTACTCACTGTACTTGATGAATATCTTGCAACTCGACATTCAGGAAGCCATTACTTAGAGAATACTTGGTGAATGTCACGTGAGTCGACATTCGGGAGACCATTACTCTTAATATCATTATTCAGAGTATTTGGTGAATATCAGGTGTTGATATTCTAGAGGTCAATACTCATGATATTAATGTGATATAACTGATCAAAGATATCTTTAAAATTTGCCATTCCTTATATTACCAATTGTGTAATATTATCCCTTGTTTATCCTCCCTATTAAAGCATGTAGCATCGGTTTGACAATAACTGTGATATGCACAGTTGAAACCGATGATCATATGTATATATATATATATTTTTAGAGATCATTAAGGCATGATAGAAACTACTTTTGATACCTTTGATATTTAGAGCATGATCGATCTATCCTTTATATCAGGTCGTAGGTTTAATGATTGGTAATACACTTAATTACTTTAGTTTAAGTCAGTAACAAATCATGAGGATTAGTTACCTCTGAATGGGTGTGAGAATGAATGTCCATGTCTCCATTCAGAGACATGACCATTCATCCCCACACCCCTTCCACTTGATATATATCCAATCTGCCTAAAGTAAACAAGGCATCGAAATCTATTAATGCAAGCACTTCAAAGGATTGAAGGACATTGTAATATCTCTTCTGGATATTTTTCCCAAAACCCTTGATATTTAAGTGTAGATTCAAATCCGAACAGTAAACCAATATTTAATCTAAATTCCAGAACATTAATCGTTCATAACCAATAGATAAGCATATGAGAAAATTCAGCAAAAATTGTATTTATTTCCTCCAATATTCAGAAATACATAGATAAACCAGTAATTAATCATCAATGGTTGCCAAATAATGTTATTGTATTATACAAGAACAATACAATAACGTGCACAATTTCAAGTAATCCAATCTTATAAACAGAAATGACAATCAGATTGACAATGTAGATGAATCCTGTAAGAAGGCTAGGTTTGCATCCAACCTTCAAATGCTTCTTCAAGGGTTTGCATCCTAGAAGAAATAACTAGCAACTATTTTCAGCTCCCAGATTAATATTTGTTTTGAATATTATAATCTTCATGTCCTCCCAAGTGAAGTTTGATGTACCTTTATCCCTTTTCCCAATGTGATGCTCGCTCTTTCAAGCAATGTGGGATAAAGAAGCTTTTTGTCCTTTAGTCACTTAAGTGAACATAGTACCTTTTTAAAAATAAAGTGACAAGTTAAATGAACTTTAATAGTCACTTAGTCAGTAAACCATATAATCATTAGACATTAAAATAACTGATCAAACGAGCTCAGATAAGCACGTGCAATAACTCGTTGGATAGCTCTTGGCAAGATGTTTCCAAATCAACACTGGATAATCAAGAATATTGAGCTCTGTTTACTTACTAAACATAGTAAGTATCTGAACAACCTGCCAAAACTGCTTTGATGGGTCTGAAACTGGAAATGTAAAGGCCAAACCTCGCACTGAACCCCGTAAAGAATCTTTTTGCCCTCGAAACCTAGGTGAAGTGATCCGGCACACAGAATTATAATGTCCTAGAAAAAAGGGGACATTACAAAGCCTCCCTCCTTAAAGATTGCTTGCCCTCAAGCAATCCGCTCATACCTATAGAAACCAAATGCCAGGATCCCATACTCGTCTCGAGAATGAGGTTCTACTCCTCAGCAGATGTACCCTGGCATGCATCTTCCCAAACTCGGAAGGGTGAATCAGTACAATAGGAATCAGTTTGCCAAATAACTGAATGCCAGGATCCCAAGTCTCACCGTAAAGGGACACCAATTGCCATGTACTGCTGCCCTGTGTGCCAATACCATTGGTCAGAATGAATGCCTTACTCCATGAGTGACCCTGTGAGTCTGTACTGTCAAGTGAAAATGGGGGCTCAACAATATACCCATATCCACCCCAAGATGATAGCGACCAAACTCTCCTCATAGCTCCTTGACCAAAGGCAATACCTAGGGATACTCCACCTGGATCCCAAGTGAGGACCATGCTGTCTGAGGTACCATTGACCAATTCTTGTAATACCTGCACCAGTATACCACTGTCCCGATGTCAATGATAGATCCGGCCAATCCAACTCCACCGCCATATCACTCTGGTGTAAGAGTAGTCCTAATCTCTGGAACTCTGATATGTCAGGAAGCTGAAACACACAAATCATAATCATGTGTCTATGTAGCAACACAACATAATCCACCAGATGTAAGATACTATAAACCCCTAGATTCTCGACTTCCCAAACAATAGGATCTTGGGTAAATGAAAGAGTGGTTGGTGAATCACCAACATCATGAGTGTTAACACTGCCTTCAATACCCTGCTGAATAAAAAATGTAGACACCTCATGTGGAATGTAGGGTAATGTGTGATCTCTCCACTGACCTGCAAATAACTTGTTGACCCTAGAAGGCCAAATAGAATCAGCGAATATATTACCAATATACATAGGCAAATCACTGATAGGGGAAATATACCAACAAGAAAAATCACCAATCAACAAGTAGGCCGTGGCCATCTCATAAGAACTAGGTGATAAAACTCTAGGCGAGTTGAAGATTCCCTCAGAGCATGCTAAGATTTATTTTGAACTTCCTATTCCACCATAAGTACTCTCGCTTATGTCAAAGTCTTTATAAAAGGATGGTTCACCATTAGCTGAAAACTCTAAATTATCCTCACTTGTTGTATCACTAACCATGTCCTCCTGTGAAAATGTATATCTGCTGTCATAAAAATCAGAATTTTCAGTCTTATCAACTTGCTGATCCATAAAGTTTTTCTCACTATAGATAGTCTCAAACAGGAAATACGTGATTGAATCACATTGCTTGCCTTCACACCTACCCACTTTATGAATTCTTTCAATGATTTGTGTGATTTCTTGTGCCCTTGAACCACTGTCATCTTCTTCATAATTGGCTGCTCCACTTGTTTGATTTTCAGCTTTGTGGATGGAATAATGTGTTAAGCTCAATTGAAGACATAGCTCATCTACCTCACTCTCCTTGTCCCTTCCAAATTTTATTGCTAGATCTTTATCCATTAATAGTTGCAAATACTCATAGTTTATCATTTTCAGAGTTTCAAAAATAGTATGTAAAAGAGGACTTGTGATACCACAAACATTCCCATGCCTCTCTTCTATCACAATCTTCCGCATCAGATTCTCAATCAAATTGGAAGAATCATCCAACCTCATTAACACTTGGACAATCTTGTCCTCTTTGACCAAAAGCATATCCAATAAGTCAAGGAGTGATAATGGTTTTTGACCTATGTTCCCTCGGGACGCGTCCCCCCCAAAAAAACCAGCGTTTCGGGGACGGGGACGTCCTCGTCTCGGAAACTTCATTGGGGACTTGCATCCGTCCCCAATTTTTTAACACACAAAAAATTTAAAAAACTAAAAAAATGTCACTTTTGCCGTCCCCCGACGTCCCCAAAATCGGCAAACAAAAATGCCGTCCCGGAAACCCGTCCCGCTGTCCCCTGCCGTCCCCGTCCCGAAAACTCGAGGGAACATAGTTTTTGACCATCTCCTTCAAATACAAATGGGCTGTTCTCCATAGAGTTTTTTGATTTTTTATCACTTGGGGGAACAACATTTTCAGATATATCCTCTAACTCAGTGTGCTAGATCATCTATCCTGCCAACATTGCGGTCCATTTTCTTCTACTCAAAACTTGACATAATTTCCAGCCTAGTATCATCATAGAATTGATCCAATTTAATTTCCATGTCTCCAAATAAGATGCTGGAGTTGCCAACATTGGCAGTTTGGTCAACTCTACTACATTGACCATTAACCTGCTCATCAGAAGGATTAGTGTAAACAACTCCATAAGATACTTCTGTCTCCCAATTACCCGTTAGTATACTTGTGTCATTATTAGTACTATTGTCAGGTTGATTGATATCTTCCCTATGCAATTCTCTGTAACTGTCCTCTACAAGGAGATCTCGAGCCAATTCATAATATTTGTTTTTCATCATATCCGTCTTGTTTTGCAGTTCTAGCTGAAAGTCCACATAATTAATGAAGGGTAATTCTTTCTGAATTTGTGGAGGAAATTTGTTGTACTCATCATATATGCTCATTACTTCAACCTTCATATCAGATTGGAAATTTTGGGCTAATTGCATTTGCAATTTATAGCCAGGTATTTTTCCCATTTTAACCCTATTAAGCAGCTTGCAAGCTTGCTGATATGATGCTTCAGTTTGTGCAGTGATAATGTATGTTGCTGTTTCCAATTAACACCTTTTCAAGCCTCAACCAATTTACTAAGGAACCTAGATTGAGTAGAAATGTTGCTGAACCATTTGTAGATGCTTCTCATTCCTAAACACAGCTTCAAGATCAGAATTGCAGACCATATAACTCAAATTCTGCTATAAAATGTTGTCGCAAACCACTAGAAAAATGGCTGCTGCAAAAACGTGGCTTCTTTATTGAGAACACAGACCCTAGGGAAACCCACATAGCTGTATATAATTGAATACTGCTAAGACCAAGTGAATTGCAGCCCAAAAATAATCCCCAAGGAAATGATGTTGATTGCAAGGGAAATGCACAGATTCAATGCCAAGACAAACAGATCGTCCCTTCTCTAATTTCAGCATTAGCAAATGCAATTTTTCTACAAACCCTTCTTTCACAAATTTCAAAACTCTAGTAGCAAAACTGTATGTTGGCTCTATATCAATCTTAAATTTTGTATGTATGCAAATGCTGTCATCTAAACACAGTAATACAGTAATTTGAAGAGTATAAGATGTATAATGTTGAGGAACTGTGATTTCATGTCAACTATTTGGCAGTATACCTTGAAGTACGGGTTGGAGTTATTGTTCAGAATTGGCAGAATATTATCTGTACTATTCTTCACTTATATTTGGATCAAATGTTGTATTTTTTATTTTTTCCTTAGGATGGAATTTTGTCAAACTGTTTTCAAGGGGACTGATATGATTGGAGGTCACTGTAACAAGTCTGAAAAATGCTTACTGTAACTGAGCTGAGAGAATTGGAACAATCATATCCAAGCCATTGGTGTTTAAACTATATTATTCACAGTCGGTTTGGTGAGAAGTTTAACATGTTTCCACTAAATCAGTTCTTGCTCCAACACACCAAGATGAAACTATGTATCAGTAGTAGCAATCTCAAAGGAAGCATTTAAACAAACAGTTTGCAGAGATTTATATAACAGAGGTAACATTCGGAATCTGAGATATAAATAAACATTTTATGGATACCTCTCAACACGTTGAAAACCAAACACAATATATAATAGCAGTGCTGGTGCCCGAGGCAAGCTACGAACACATCTCAAAACACATAAATATAATAATGCACCTGAATGTTATAGTCATCTTTGGTTCGAGACCCTCTAGTATGGGTTTTGCCATCAGCAGGTATCTCTCAGGCTGTGAACCTCCACACGCTGCGTGAGCTTGTAACTACTGATTGCTATTGGAGATGCACGTTGTCTCACAAGCTCAGTCGGCTTCAGGAAAACCCAACTCCTTTCACATGTTGTTGATACCAAACTCACCCACGCTGTAGGAAAAATGAGGATGCAGATAGCGCGAATGTGGATGCTAGAAATTGACCCAACTCCCGCTGTTGGTAGATGGTGGCAGACTGATATTTCTTGCCCAACCACTCTCCTCTCACGCTGATTGAACCTCTTATTAACTGCTCACCACCCCGTCTGCCTGCTACCCGAGACTGGTTCCACTATGTCATTCACATGCAAATACCAACCGCAGCCTTCAATCGTGTTTTCCAAACCCGTGGCTAAACTGGTGTAAATGCTCACCATGTTTCCTTAATGCTGCAGGGAGTTGAGGTTCGAATCTCTGTGAAGATAACTGGCACCGGCCAATGATAGTGACTAACCTCTAATTTCCATGCCTACGAATGTATGGAAGGATCCTGTAACTCACATTGGGCAATAAACTTGCACTCGAATGGTTACCACTTCTCAAACACTGCAACCCGACCCGTATTCACTGACTATTGTTCCAACGTTAGGGCTTGCTGACGGCGGCTCACCTAGACCCTACCTTCCTGTTTCATAGACCCCTTTATCAATATGGACGTAGTCACAAATTCATGGTGTTTTTCAGGTGTTCATAGCCACTTTTTTCCTACCCGACTCTGAAAAGTATAAATGAAACTCAACCCGTGACGAGTTTTACTGGGATTCTACAATGTACAACGACTCACCCTTGTTCTTAGCATTCACTTGTTGCATACTATCTGCACTGGAGATTCTGATCCTTGAACTGAAAATCACTCACCTTCCTGTAAAATCGCAACTAAGATAATAACTCATAACTGGAGTTTGCCATTATTAAGAAAACTCATACCTTCATTTTCGATTTCCTGAACTTCTTATTTGCCGATTCTTTGCCCAAAACTTGTTTGCACTGAATGTAGGAAGATTGGGGCGACGTCCAACTTCCTTGAAACTTAGAAACTTGGTTTTTTGTCCTCCAGTTTCAAGCCAGTCACATTTAAGCAACCAAATTCGCAATAAAACTTTTATAAATTCTCGTGTGTTTCCACAAGATGGCAGGATTCTTGGCTCTGATACCACTGTAATATCCCTTTTGGATATTTTTCCCAAAACCCTTGATATTTAAGTGCAGATTCAAATCTGAACAGTAAACCAATATTTAATCTAAATTCCAGAACATTAATCGTTCATAACCAGCAGATAAGCATACGAGAAAATCCAACAAAAATTGTATTTATTTCCTCCAATATTCAGAAATACATAGATAAACCAAGGGTTGCCAAATAATGTTACTGTATTATACAACAACAATACAATAACGTGTACAATTTTAAGTAATCCAATCTTATAAACAGAAATGACGGTCAAATTGGCAATGTAGATGAAACCTGTAAGAAGGCTAGGTTTGTGTCCAACCTTCAAATGCTTCTTCAAGGGTTTGCATCCTAGAAGAAATAACCAACAATTGTTTCCAGCTCCCAGATTAATATTTCTTTTGAATATTATAATCTTCATGTCCTCCCAAGTGAAGTCTGATGTACCTTTATCCCTTTTCCCAATGTGATGCATGCTCTTTTAAGCAATGTGGGATAAAGAAGTTTTTTGTCCTTTAGTCACTTAAGTTAACATAGTACCTTTTTAAAAATAAAGTGACAAGTTAAATGAACTTTAATAGTGACTAGTCAGTAAACCACATAATCATCAGACATTAAAATAATTGATCAAACGAACTCGAATAAGCATGTGCAATAGCTTGTTGGAAAGCTCTCGGCGAGACGCTTCCAAATCAACATTGGGATATCAAGAATACTGAGCTTTGTTTATTTACTAAAAATAGTAAATATCCGAACAACTTGCCAAAACTGCTTTGATGGGTCTGAAACTGAAAATGTCTTGGCCAAACCTCGCACTGAACCCCATAAAGAATCTTTTTGCCCCCGAAACCTAGGCGAAGTGATCTGGCACAGAATTATAATGTCCCAGAAAAAGGGGACATTACAGAAATTTTGAGTTCAATAATATTTTTTTATCTTTGTTATTACTGCACTAACTTTTCTGGAAGTGATTTAGTCCATTGACATTAGTGTTTCTACATGCAACGTAACTGTGCATCAGTCTGCCATCAAATTGAAATTTGGTAAGAAACTTTACACTCCCTAGCAAGAGGGAGAGTTGATGTTTGGTAGCTTTAGTCGGATAAACCTATGAACATATAATTATATATGAGATATAATTTATATATGTGTTTATCATATTTGAGATATAAGTTTATTATTATATGAGAAATATATATATATATATATATATATAACTATTATTATTATTATTATATTAATTACAAAATAATGAGTAGACATTTCCATGAAGGAAGATGTCTATTTCTTGGCTCATTTTCAAATATAAATAAAGGAGGTCGCTGCCATTTGAAATACATACCTTACAGGCAATGCAAATTCATTTGCAGTGATCTTGATAGAACAACACAAAGCTACCCCCTAGCATAGGTGGCCTTGGGATCGTCGAAGTTCATTTTCACATAAGTTTCTTGAGCAGGCTTCCAATCTGGCTATTTTGATTTTTCTCATAGATTAAGTTGATTCTATTTACCATTTTTACTGCCAGCATTAGCTGCTGTTAACCTTTGCCCTTGAATAAGGATATGGGAGTTGTAATTTCATATTTTACAGGAAAATTGGGAAATGATTACTTTTAGAATGAGCCCTTTATATGGGAGTAGTTATTGTTATATGCAGGAAAATTTAGAAATTACTAATTATTGTGTAGTTTGAAGTTTTTTAGCATGGTTATTTCTTGTCAGTTGTCACAGTATCTGTCAGGTAACTGCCCTAGTTTTGGGCGTATACTTTGTTCATTGGTTAGACTCACCTTGTTGCATTTTACTTCACATGTTTTTTTTTGTTTCCAGTGCATACCTAGGACACACCACTGGTAAGATACCAAGACTTTTTCTTATCTTGAGAAGCTCAATCAACACATTTACTTCTTTTGAAAAATTATAAATTCTTGACTCTGGTTATTTGGAACTCCTTTTGTACTGTAATTAAAACATTTATACTGGTATCATCTCTAATTTATAACTACAACATGTTTCGCAGCATTATGTTTCTACTGTACTGTCAATTGTTTCTGCCAGTTCTAAGCTTGTAAATTGGCATTGTTTTAGCATACAATTGTTTGGTTGTTTTCAGTTAATACCAAATATATTTTTTACTTTAAACATAGTATCCTTGATTCTTCTCTTTAAAATACATAAGCATATAGGGAAATTGATTTTGCTTGGGATTGCATTTGATGTTTGTAATGTGTCCATTTCTTGGCCTTGCATCCTAGTAAGGGAGTTGAAAATCTGATTGAATTTGATACTATGATGCAGGCTTACATCAAAGACAGCTGTTACATATTAAGGTTAGTATATAAATGGTTTTCTCCTGTTGTTATAATCAACTCATTAAGTGAATAAGGATATAGTTTATTTTGCTTTAACACCGTTTACTTGTTCGACACTTTTAATAACATATTTTATGCCCAGTTGGGTGTCTGGATCAGAATACTACCAGAACGTTAAACACATTGACAGCAGCTGAGCATTGAATATTACGTCCCTAAATGTTGCAATGGATGAAAATAGTAGGCAACCTTCCCCACCCGGAGTTACATTTTCTGCTTCTCCAAAGCTGCCACATCCACAAAATTCTTCTCAGCCCATACCAGGACTGTTCCCTCAAAATTGTCCTTTGTATGCAACCAATCCTCAAGTAGACTGTAGACACTCATCAACTTTTGCAGAGCAGCACACAGTGAAAAGTCAGTCATCTCATCCATCTTTGCAACCTAATCCAAGCCAGCTACTTTCTGCACCTCAGCTAAGTACAGAGTCTCAAATCAGCCAGCCAGTAAAGCAGTCACATCCCACTTTTCGGCCATCATTGCCCTGGTATCCTGTGTGCGCAGGACAGCCTCCAAATTTTCAACATGTGCAAACTCCATCTGGTTTTCTCCGGCCTCAGTTCACTTCTCAAGCAGATGCTGCACATTATGGCCCAGGAGTACCCACTGCACCATGGCAAATGCCTTATCATTCAGGGCCTTCAAATCAATCTGCTAATCAACATGTACCATTTACGGCTGGGTTGAATTGTGGACAGCCACATTTTCAACAGCAACAGCAGTTTGAAGGACGAATTCCTTCTAATCCACCCTATGCACCAAGTGGACCTGCTCTCACAGAACCACATAATCAATCACTTCAGCAACTGGTATCAAACCAAACAAACCTATCCAACCCACCACAAGAGAGTATTGCTTCTCATGAGAATGGACAGTTGCAGCATCTTCAGCAAACTACCCAAGATAAGCCTTTGGGGCCACATAAAGGTGTATTAGAGCAAAAACTTGGAAACATGTCTGAACAGATTGATAAGAATGATCAGCCAAAATCCAATCGAGAAAATAAGCGCAAATCACGGTGGGATCCTGTACTAGATCAAAATCAAGCTAAAGAGCAAAGTGCTGAAGAAAATGTTAGGTCTTCATGTTGTTCAAATTCATGGTCAAACAATGGGCAGCTGGAGCCTACCATTAGTATATCTCAAGGATCATCTGCACCTGCTGCAGAAATATTTTCTGCATCTCCAGCAGTTTCAAAAGGATTACATTCCTTCAATGAAGATAACATTGAAAATGCTGTCCGGGATGCAGTACTGCGCGAACAGGTAAAATTATTACAGAAGATAAGTCTCATCTTTCTATTTGCTTATCCTGATTAATCCGTATCTGTGACCTTGGTCAGGAGGTGGCTACCCAATATGTTATCAATCACCAAAGGTGAGTTTCAATTGACACACTTGTGTTACAAAGTATCATTTCTCATTTTTCTGTCCTGTAAAATCTACTTCTTCAACAAATGACAATTTTTACACTAGTTAGAGTGGTATCATTCAAATTTTAATCTTCATTGAGCTTGTTTTTGTATATTGAATGCTCTATTATGCTTTGTCTGCCCTTTTAAACTCAACTGCAGACAAGGGAGGAGGTGGAGTGAAGATGCGGACAAGGAAGATAGAGATATTTTGTCAGAGCGTCATGACTCTAAGGCTTTGAAAGTAAGAGCATATTGATTTCATTTCTGAATTGTTTGTTGCCTCTATGACATATGTGATAATTAGCCATTGTGGTAGAAGTAGATTGGTTAGTTGTCTCTATGACGTGATAATTAGGTATGTTATTTTTTTGGCAGGAGGTTCTATTGAAGATGACAACTGACCATCGTACAGAGGTGGCTTCCAAGCGGGCTAAGTTAACTCATCCTAATCAAGGTGGAAACTGCCACTGTGAGAATGACATGCTAGCTTTAAAGCTACTTTTCTTTTTTTCCCCCGCCTGTGACAAACCCTTGTTCTTCATCAGTTCATTTCACTTGGTTCTGCTGGAAATTTTTCTCAGCAGAAGAATTTCTTGATGTAGATTATTAATCTTTATGATGTAGATTATTGATCTTTACGTGGCTTTTGTATATGCTTTGACCTGGGATTTACCCATTCAGGGTCATGCCTTTGTTCTATATTGGTTCTAAACTTCCAAGGCCTCCAAGTTTTAGTTTCAGATACTATGTTTGGTTGTTAAGAGTTCTTTTTACACTTACGATCAACTATTGCACAGCAGTGTACTGTTGTGTCTCACATCCCTACTTTTGTCATCCCTGACCATTAATAAATTTCTTCGTTATCTGTGCCAGTCCTCTGATACCCAAGTCACAGAATTTGCAGACTTTCTTTGACAATTTTGAAATTCAAAGAACTCATAGAAAAAAAAATAGCTCATACTACCTCAAAGATTCTAAAGAGTATCTTTCTTTTTCTTTTTTGAGATTAGTGAATTGAGGGATATATTGAGGTGCACAGACAAACTAACTCTCTTCACCTTATGTGCCACTCTTCACTTTCTTTGGTCATACATTCAAATCATCGTCCCAGCCTCATGCTCAATCTCCCACTCCATTACTATTTGGGTGACCTTCAAGGGATCCAGCAGTCAGAATTTCAACACCTGGTTCAATATACAGAAATTAACAACCTCTATTGAGGGTGATAGGATGATACACAAGCCAAGCACCCCTGGGATCACAATCCTCTCCCTGTGAACAACACCAGGCTATCTTGTTCAGCTATAAATGATATAGCAATCTTTATCAGAGTAATCTAACTGTTTTCAATGCCGTTAAAATGCTCTGCAGCTGAAGTCACTTGTATTAGGATCTAATGGCTAGCGGAACATAATCAAATGGTTTGGCAGTTTTGAGCAGAGGCAGGTGAGTAAATGCCTGCAGCCACATGGAGGACAGAACTGCCACAGGTTACTTAAAATGCCACCAATGTTTATTGGTGTGAAATGGAAATCGAAGGGAAAGTCCAATGGCCAAATGCTGCTTGAGGGGCAGCAAAAGGTGAAGAGTCAGATAATCAATGTTGCTGTTAGGTTGAATTGAGGGAGGCAAAATGTTTGGGAGCAGGAATTTGAATTAGTAAATGCGGTTGAAAGGGCAGAGTGAAAAATACCAGTGACTATACCTTTGGCTTGACTGTGACCATTTCCTCTTCCTGATTTGTTTGTTCTGCAATTGTCTTCCCTTGCTGGGCAGTGTTGTCTGTTTGTCTTGGCTGTGACTATTTTCTTTTAGTTGGTTTGTGATGATTCTAGGCAGCAACCATTTCTTTTCCTCAGCAGCAAAAATATTCAGGGGACTTGTGGGAAGGTGAATAATCAGGGAGATAAGCTTCCATTTTTGTTTGGTAGATGAAGCTATTGTAGACATATGCAGTCCACAACATTAATAAGCATAGCCTCTGGTACTAGTCGTATGGTAGATGAAGCTATTGTAGACATATCTGGTCCATAACATTAATCTGCACATCCTCTGGTAATAGCTATTACCAGAAACTATGTTATATTAAATAAAGCTATTATTTTGGAGGCTGGCTAGCTGGGTTTGTCACTTTAGTGGCTTTGCCAAAAGTTCCAGTACTAGGAGCATTTGCAAATGAGCAAGTCTTGAGACAAATGTGTGGCCACATAACGCTCATATTGCGCACTACTGTGAGCATCAACTGCTGCTACAAGTTTGCTGAGACTTGTCATCCAACTCAGAGAATTGGTCAGTGTTGGAGGAAGATGAATGAGAAAATTGATGCTTATTGTGCTCATGACTCTTTTGTTTCTTTGTCTTCATCTTTTAGTTGTCCTTGCCTTTCGCATCATGCTTGAGCAAGGGCTTCTTGTAAATTTTTAAGTCATAATTGGGAGCTTTGATAGGCAAATTGCAAGGAGTACTAATATTGGGATTTATAGAAGCCTTTTGAGCTAAACATTCACCCTTTTTGTGATAATGGATAGGATTGTTGGAGCGATACGTAGAAAACTCAAATATAGGGGAAGGTTTCTCTTTTCCCTTTTACTTACTATGTCATGCTAGAGAGCCTTTGAGAGCATATTGTTTTGTTTATAGATATTATTGCTATTTAGAACCTCATAATGGTGATCTTTTGTTATGCATTGGTAAAAAAATGCTGATGCAAACAAGTGCGACAAGGTTGGATAGCCAAGTACTATCTTTAGATGAAATAAAAAATAGTTGTTCTTATCAAATTTCATGAGCTTGAACCCTTTGAGTTTTGTTAATTCGAGTTTAATGCCACTACAAAATCAAATATTTAGTATTCTGAGATGAAACACCAAATCTCCAACTCTCTCTTGAATAAGGATGTCCATATGCTAACAATGTGTATGGATTGTGTGATCAAATGAGACAACCCAAAGGTTTCTTATAGTTGTGGACATAACTCAATTTTATGATGTGATATGTTTGGTATCACAAAAGCCTAAAGGACTAAAGGTATTCAATCAATGGCTATCAACAACTTCAACTTCTTCCAGCCAAACAAACTGCAAAGAGATAAGTGTTTAGAAAGCTATTCTACTTCTAGGAACGTAAGACAATGTTGATGACGGGGTGACCCTCTATTGAGCCCTTGCTTTGGTATGCCAACTAGGCATAGGAGGGTACTATATTCTAAGGATGTGGTAATGGTTTTTACATTGTCAATATTCATTCAAATGCCCTAGGAAGGTGCAAATAAAAATTGAACATTTCCAATCGAAGTTAAACATTTCCAATTTAGGTTCAAACTAGCCTTGCATTGCTATGGTCACTAGCTCTATTAATCACCATTCATCAATATCTTCCATTCGTCTACTTAACATGAATTAAAATCCTACTTTGAGTGAGGAAATATGGGAACCATGCAATACTCCAAAATAATACAAGCAATTCACCATGACGTCTAACAACGAATTAAGAACATTTTGGTAGTATCATAGCAATAGTTTCAACAACTCTTATTTACAAATGATAGGAGTGTGATTTATTTAGGAGCCCCAAATCCAATGAATTACTAGGATCAATTTGAAATCAATGACCTAGACGAGCTCATAGAAAACCCTAGTTAGGGTTGCTACAAATGTTAGATGCATAGCCAATAACAATGAGACACTACCTTGTGGGCTTATGAGAAAATTCAAAACTAGGAGAGCTAATAAGAAGGCAATTAGTCATTCAACAACTCATCATTAAGAAATTGTATGCCTCATTCTCTTGTTATTTCAAATCCACTTCCTTACCGTTAGGAACTCTTCATTGTTTTTGGGATTCTTTCTCCTAGATGTCTATTCCTAGTCTTGGACCTTTATTGTTTGGAGTTCCTTGTCTCTTCATTGCTCTTGGACCTTTATTTTTTGGAGTTCCTTGTCTTCTTCATCTTCGGACTTGATCCTCTTGATTTGTGGAACTTATTCATTTTCCTTTCTTGTGAATCTTGTTCTTGATCCACTTGTGTTGGTTAAATCCCCTTCATTGCTTAGGGTTCCTAGTCATCTTCATCCTCATGGGGATCCTTCCACTAAAATGTAATGTTCCTTTTAGGGACATTAGAAATATTGAAGTCTTATTCTATATAATATTAAAATTGACTCTGAGACATAGACACAAAATATTAAAAAGGTCAATTTAATGTTATACAAAGGACAAAGGGTCAAGGAGGAACGAGACGAAATACCTTACGGAAGTTGAAGAGCCTCAAGGGAATAGGACAAAAATCAGAGAGGAGCCGAAGAGTCTTGGTTTGTGTATTAAGGGGGGAAAGAGGCTCATTGTTGGGCATGCTTGATTTTATTATTCAATTCAGTTTTCTCTCTTGTGAGAGTCTTAGAAAGCTTCAACTTTCAGCTAGTTGGAGGATGTAGCCCTTCATGCGCAAACAGTGGATGCAAACCCATTGTCCCGGGAAACATCAGTTTAGGTGTTTCATTCGCGCTTATAGGTTCTTATTCTAGCATTCCAATCTTACTGTTAATCTGTATTTAAGATTGGGTTTTTTTGTTGTACTGGTTATTGTATTGCTATTGTAAAATGCAATAACATATTTTAAGGATTTATAAGAGTTTGCTGGTTTTATCTTATTGATTTGTAACATATGGTTATATGTTCAACATTTGAGATATTATTACGAAATAACGGGTTATACTCTTGTGAAGAATTCCTCAGGTTTTATTATAGCATTGTATTCCATTTTGCCTATATCTGAGTTTGAATGTTATATTTGAGAAAGGTTGAATAAATCCCTATTGGAATTACTATTGGTTTTCGATTGTGCTGGAAATTATCTGCAAAGTTTTATTGCTGATTATATTGTTAAAAGAGAAATCAGTAAATATCCGGTTTGAGATATTATAGTGGTATTAGAGCTAGTCTTCTTGCCAGCCTGTGTGATTTCCTAGTAACAGATTTAATAGAGATTGCAGCGTCAGAAGTAATTTCTATCCGATTTGGAAGGAGAATATAGTTTATGTCAGTTGATAATTGTGAGGAGCCGTTTCTTGTTGTGGCTTTTGGGATAGCATAACAGTTGTAATAATGGAAGGCATGAGATTTTAACAAGGTCGATTCCTGTTGCCGGGAAGCGAAGATCACCATTGTGCATGGAATTTTAGATTTACGATAAAAGCTAGAAGACACAGTAATCTTTGCATCATATCGACTATATCAAATTTTTGTTTTTAGGCATCCCATTAACCAACATGGTTGCCAACTTGAACTGTTGACCACATTTGGTTGTCATTCTAAGCCATTGAGGACCAACCGGCATAGCTGTAATAGAACACACACATTAGTAAGGGTGTTAGACATCATTGAGTATACCATACCGAGACGGGAGAGACAAAAAAAAATAATTCAAACTCGTATCTGTTGACTCTACAGACTCGGTTTGCTCTTATTTCCTGTAGTTAGCCAAAAGTTGGGAGTTAGGTTACAAGAGGGAGATTATCAGATAGATAGGCAGCCATTCTATAGGTATACCACTGGGACAACAGGCAGTGGGCTCATTCATACCGTAGTGGAATGGAGCACTTTGTATCTCCTTCACAATAAATGTTGCACTTAAAATACAAACTCCAGTAGCGACGACAGGGAACAACCACGTAGGTGTGGAGTGGCACTTGAGGAGAGTTTACATAAACCAAAGGTATTTCTTGACCACACAAGCACTGTAAGGAATTTGTTTAATGCTCAAAATGATGGTGTGAAAAGAATTGAACCTTTCTCAGTAAGGTTTCATTGGCGTGAGTTTTGGTGGCATTTGGGAGCTAGAAATTCACATGGGACAAAAGTCCTTAAACATTACAACACCATCTCTTGAAGCTAGCGTCGATGGTAGTAAGAGTCGTTCCGATAAATACAGTTTCTCGATAACAAATTTAGTGAGAGCAAACACGAACAGTTGTAGTTCTGAGGAAAATGCTGTAGAAATTAGAGTTATTTCCGGATAAACGTTAGCAGAAGTGAAAGTTTGGGAAGTGGGGACCACAGTGAATGAAGTTATCATTCATGAGAATGTAACCGACGGTGGTAGATTTTCGAATATTGCCATTGGAGATGAAACACCATCAAAGAATGTCAGACAAACATTGCCATTATACCCTGTAAGAAAATTCCTAACACGTCAGATCGACTTTCCATTTTGTATTTGCGGGAAGACTAGGCAAGGAATAAAGACGTTCGACAGGATCCTAAAATAACAAATTCTTTGTTGGAAATATTTTACAAATTAGGTCTTCTTGCTTACGAAGATGTCCAAGTGCTTCGTAATTTTAAAAATATTCTGAACTCAATATTTTCTGTCAATTTAGCCCAAAATGCTATTATCACAGCAAGTAGTGTTCGTGGAAACGATTTCCAATGTGGAACAAGCTGGATACTTGTTGACGATATTTTTACATACTGGGCCCTAAAGAGGGGCAGGGAAAATGGTATCTACATATGGATTTGAGAAGGGTTATTTCCTTCAATGTATTATGCTTACAAGAAGCAATCTAATTGGGATATAGAGTGAGTCAATATCACTTGGATATTCTAGAAAATGGAGTATGGTGCACTATAATGAATGGTACCACAGTTGGATAGAAAAAGTTAGAACGTTTCAACCTTGTTAGTTTTCAGTTTTGAGACTAGCAATAGACAAGGCCCGAGCTGACCCACTGATTGCCTTCTGTCGTTGGTAGAAATTGTGTATCGGCTGATGGGTCCCTTCGGAAAGGAAATTGTGTATCAGCCGACGGGTCCCTTCGGGAAGGAAATTGTGTATCAGCCGACGGGTCCCTTCGGGAAGGAAATTGTGTATCAGCCGACGGATCCCTTCGGAAAGGTTTTTATGTAACGACATGTATGTGGCCGACGGACTCCTTTGGGAAAGTTCTTCGGAAAGTATTTATAACCCCTTCGGGAAGCATTGTATTCAGGGGATGAGGATATCTTACCATGGAAGTATAATGTACTATGGGCATATGCGAATAATAATAATAGTTCTGCTGTTTGCTGTTCGTATTCATTGTCTGTTTATTAATTAACTGGTGCGGTAAACATTTGGTCTATACTTGGACAGCACATGCATTGTTTATGCAAATAATAGCAGTAGAGTGATTTCAAGTTCAGCGTGCACCCTAACTAAAACAAATCTTACAACAGTGGATGGAAAAAAATACAATCAATTCCTGGAGTATTAAATCATAACAGTAATATCAGATCTTAACATCTGGAATCACATGCTAACTCTTTGACGAATTCTGCCAGTTCAAATTTGTATTCTTTGTCATAACAACCAGGGTTCCTTACAGTGAGGCTAAAAACAATTGATGGGATGGATGTTCTCCTAAGAATATGCTAGTAAGGAGAAGGAATCTGTATGGGAGGAAAATGGAGAAACTAAGATTTTTGATGGCACAACATTATCCATGAAAAACATGGGAACTGGTAAATCCAATGAGGTAGAGGAAAAAGTAATCAAAGTGAAGGCATCACAGAGGATAACAAGTAATATTGCAGGCCTGATCAACTGACTTATCATCACTCGGAAGAGAAAGAAAGTATTGAGAAATTGTTATTATAGAAAATACAAGATTAGGATTAAATCATGAAAATTAATATGAAGCCACAACTGCAGTGAGCCCATGATTTTGAATTTGATATAAGAGTAGAAATACTTAGCATTTATAGAGCGTATAAAAGACTTCCTACCCGAATTCAGAATGATTTATCATTCAGTGATTACGTGGATTTTCATTCAGAGCAACAAAATAAGACTGATGTGGCAAAAAGAAAGTATTTGGATTTGGCTCAGGATCTCCTTGTAAAAGACCAGGGAAAAAATGTGTGTGAGGAATTTCTAGCAGATCAAACTTATCCAATAGATGTTCTTGTTAAAAATGAGCAGTCAACTACCATTGATTTACAACCTTCCAGTGAACATGTAGAAAATGTTACCGAGGGTACAATTTTTTATGTTGGTGAACTGGAGGTCAGGGTTGACAAACAGTCGAACGAGGATGGTTGCACACGAGGTAATAACAGATTGGAAATTTTATGTGATGGACCATATTTTAGCTACACCCATGATAGAAATTCAGAAGAACAATCCGAGATGACACTACAAGATGTTGAGCTGTATCAACACGATAAGGAAATGCATGCATTTAAAAATCAACTGAAGGCTAGTAAAGGCATAGTGGTGGCATCCTTGGTGTAGTATGACAGTACCCACGAGTTGATTGAGGAGCTCTACAGGAAGGCCCTAAGGGAAGGGGAAGGTGACTGGCATGTGGCCAATTTACAGAAGGTCAAAACAGTCCTGGAGACTGAAATTAGATTACTTATATCTGCTATTCGATAGGGATTATATTCTTAAGGTTGCTAAGATTTATGCAGCACAGTCAAAAAGAGAAAAGGATGAGATTGAGGATCTTAACAAGACGCTTAAGTATGTTTAGGAGGCATTGGGTGAAACTTAGTTTTCTCTATAGAGAGCAAAAAATCAAATCAACCTCATCGAACACTCTCGAGAACATGAGAATAGAATGAGGCAGGAGTTCTTCCAGGAAGTCATTGACGAACTTGAGAATATTCAACAAATGTATGATTTGGATAGCTGCCCCAAATGGTTAAGTAGCAAAACTTCAGAACACTTTCAGCTTGTTGACAACCCTTTGTTTGAAGTTGTTGCTGATTGAACGTCCGACAATCCTCTTTTTGTGTTAAATGAGGGATCATCTCTTATTTGCCACGAAGAGGAAGAATTTGATTTCAGACTTTGGGATCTTGGCTCAGATCCTAGCAGTGAATCCGGATCTCAACATGGGAATGATGAATCAACTTCTGTTGCTTATCATTTGATCAGCCTCAACATATTTTCCAATTTCATCCCATTCAGGAGTTGGGTGAATTTTCTTCACCAGCCTCTGAACAGTTCTTAGTGGAGTATTTATTTGAGGTTTGTGGTTAGATTCTCAACATCTTTCATACTCATAGCACATATGGATTTGGGAATTCTCCAAGTTTATGCCGACAGTATGAACTTCTATGTCCATGGGATGGTGGTTATAGCTTTTGAGCAGTTCATTTGTTACATCATCCACTTAGGCTAGGTCTTCACACTCTACTGGATTATACATGGACCTTGGATATATTTCTATCTCATCATAGCAGTGAGGCAGCGTTACAAAGTTTGGGATCCAGGTGCCGACAGATTGTATCTTCGGTTGAATGAGGATTTTATTGTGGTCCTATTCAATTTAAGGTTGAATATGGTGATGATCAGTGTTGATCAATTTAGAGGTGCTGAGTTTTTTCAAAGAGTTATATGGGATCCAAGGATCCGATTGATAGATGGATTGCAAAGAGTCATTTGGCTTCGCAGTGTGGCCGGAATTGTTTTCAGTTTGGACCACAGGGCTACCTGCAGATTCGTATGGGATCCTAGTACTAATTGCTTGGGGGCAAGCAATTTTAAGGAGGGGAGATTTTTAATGTTCCTTTTAGGGACATTAGAAATATTGAAGTCTTATTCTATATAATATTAAAATTGACTTTGAGATATAGATGCAAAATATTAAAAAGGTCAATTTAATGTTATACAAAGGACAAAGGGTCAAGGAGGAACAAGAGGAAATACCTTAGGGAAGTTGAAGAGCCTCAAGGGAATAGGAGGAAAATTAGAGAGGAGTCGAAGAGTCTTGGTTTGTGTATTAAGGTGGGAAAGAGGCTCATTGTTGGGCATGCTTGATTTTATTATTTAGTTCAATTTTCTTTCTTGTGAGAGTCTCAGAAAGCTTCAACTTTCAGCTAGTTGGAGGACGTGGCCCCTCGTGCTAGCAGATAGTGGACGCAAACCCATTGTCCTAGGAAACATCAATTCAGGTGTTTCATTCGCGCTTACAAGTTCTTATTCTAGCATTCCAATTTGACTGTTAATCTGTATTAAAGATTGGGTTTTTTTTTTGTACTGGTTATTGTATTGCTGTTGTAAAATGCAATAACGTATTTTAAGGAGTTATAAGAGTTTTCTAGTTTTATCTTACTGATTTGTAACACATGTTTATATGTTTGACATCTGAGATATTATTACGAAAAAATGGGTTATACTCGTGAAGAATTCCTCGGGTTTTATTATAGCATTGTATTCCATTTTGCCTATATCTAAGTTTGAATGTTATATCTGAGAAAGGTTGAATAAATACCTATTGGAATTACTACTAGTTTTCAATTGTGCTGGAAATTATTTGCAAAGTTTTATTGCTGATTATATTGTTAAAAGAGAAATCAGTAAATATCCGGTTCGGGATATTACATAAAGCCATCTTTGAACTTGGTCTTGATATCTTGATTTCCTTGGAGTGATTAATTTCTCCATTTTGATCATAGTCTTCTAAATTCTTATGTTCTTAGATGTTTGATGTTGACAATCTTTTTCATTTGTAGACCTTTCCTCCTTGCATAATTTGATCATCCTTGTGTGGTGAACTTCTCCTCTCTCATTGTTTGGGACATCCTTGATACCTTTGTCCATTATCTCTTCATTCAAAATCCTTTAGCCTTAATCCCTCACACAAATTGGAGTCCCCAACAACCTGTCCTTGAATTGTTTCCTAGTTGATCTTTATGGAAAAATCGATGTGATTAGGGACAAGTTGATCTCCCTATACGACAATCCTTATTCATCAACCATTTAACCAATTGGAAAGTTTCTATGTGTTGGCAAGAAAATAATACACGAACCTCAAAGTCTTGTTAAGGTCTCAAGGGATGCACGTTTCTTTTCAAACCACCTCACAATGCCGATAAGGAGTGCCAAGTAGATCAAACTAAGCAACATGGGTAGATTAAAGTAAGACTACGAGAATGCAGAGTTGATTAATGTAGAACCAAGTATAAGTGAGTTAACTAAAGAAACGTGGGTGCAAATGTGTCCAGTGATTTGTAAATTAATTAATTGTGAATTAAGTAAATGAGATAATAAAAGTGTTTTGATATTTGTGACCGAAAATACTAGCAACGTAAGAGATACTTCGAACTTCATGAGCTTGTTGCCTTGGACAAGTGTGCAACCTAGAGGAGGACAAGGTGGGGCACTGGTGTCTCATATAGATAGGGTACGTACATACTGCAAATAAAGACGCTAAGCCGAATAACTTGTAATGAAAATGTGACAAACCAAATAACATAATGTGAACGCACAAGCTAATAACTAGTATAAATATGTGAGATGTAGTGAGATGACAAATTAACTTGATATATTGAAATGGAAGAGAAGAGTGAAAGAGATAACATTTGTTTCAACATTTGATAATGCAATCCTATAGACATCTCGACTCCATGAAAATAGCAACACATGCGAAGAGGAAAATGGTTGGGTCATTCAAGAGGTTTGCCGTAGTCAAATCCTGCTTTGGTGTTTCTACCTCCACGAATGGCCAAAAGGTACGATAAAATGGTGATACATAACCAATAATGGAAGTAAATAACAATAATGGTATCAAATAGAAATGAAATAGAGAGGATAAATGCTCAAGACACTAGAGAAGAGAGAAAATTCCTTGAATGAAGATGAAAAGGCCCAATATGTGATGTGAATTTGGATGTAGATGCTTGGAACTGCTCAACAATGGCTGAAACCAACGAAAATGGTGAATTTGGGAGTAGAACATGTCTTTATGTAGTTTAGAAGAGAGTGTGACTAACAATATCAAAGAATGCAAGAGAGACCCCGAATGCATGCAAATGAATCCCTTTTAAAGGTACCAGATGAATCCTGTGTAGGAATCCCATCATTTTGGGTGTTATATACTATTAAATTATTATAATGTTTCTTTACTGGTCATCTCAGTTAGTCTTTAGTTTATTTAGTAGTTTCTATTTCTGTCTTTAGTTCATGATTGTTTCTTTTAGAAACATCGCCTTTGTAAATCTATATAAGGAGTTTCCATCTACTTCATTTAGTACAACTACAACAACATCGATTTACCTTAACATGGCATCAGATCGGATCAATGAGATTTCATAAAATTTGGCAAATTTTTTAAGAAAAATTTGAGCCTCTTTTGATGTGGAATTTTTGCTAGAAATTTGCTTTTCGATTTTTAGAAATAAAAATCATTAGAGGTATTTTATGAAAGTTTTGTCATTCGTCTTCGAGGATTTTTGTTGGAAATCACAACCTTGGTTAAGGGTTTTGATCCTGCGATTTCTTGGTTGTAGCAAAAGTCTAATTTTTGAGGGCTGCATGTAATTGCATGTTTGTTGTATGCACTTGCATTTTGTTGCATGTTGCTTGCATTTTTTGCTTTACCATGTGAAGTCTCGTGTTTTGCTTCCCTTTCTAAATTTCCAATGGGTTTCATAATTTTCCCTTAAAAATTTCTATTTCTGTAATTCACAGAGTTGAGTGGGATTCCTTGGTTGGGTTTGATGGAGCCCAAATTTCCAAGGTTTTGGGCCTCCATTTAAGTGATTATTTCTAAGCTTTCTATCCTATATTTTATCTCATAATAGTGCTAGAAGACTCCAAAGGAACTATAGATACCCATTGTTATGCAATACATTGGAGCCCGATGTCCTTTGATTTTTCATCATTAAGATCACGATGCATGCTTCAGAAAATGAATCAAAATCATATGCAAAAGTTGGGTGTATTGCTACTAAAGATGGTGAATGGGATATCTCAGAGCATCCACACAAAGAGTAAATGAATTGAAAGACAATGGACAAAAGTTGTAATGACAAAAGCTCACTAGAAGCTGTTCTGCGATTGTTGAAGGTTGACACCAAGCTAAAATGGAGTCTTGACTGTTGACACAAATTGTATTGAAGTTGTCACACTTTGTTCCCTTGGAAGATTTGAAGGAATTTATCAAACTGTCCCAATATGCCAATATGGAATAGCAGAATTGATGCCCAATGAGACCATGTGTCATCAAAAACTTAGCAGCGATATACACTATTCCAGGTTCAAGTAGTACCAATTTACATCAACATCTTGAAAGCAAGTCAGCAACTTGTTCTACAGCTGTGAATAATATTGGATCTTCTGGTACATGCTTCTAGGTACGGGTCTTCTCATTGTTTATATCCAAAGCATCATTAAGCGAAAGGACTTATCTGTCATGGGAGTAGTGATTTCCAAATGCTTTCCTCTGCCTTCAGTTGATGCTTTGAATCTGCATGTGTAAAAGATGCCACTTTACAGATAGCAAGGAACCGATATTTGAAGAATTAATATATGGTGACTTCATGTTATAAATCGGATTGAGCACATGATTGGATATTTCCCTATGCCGTGAGTCCTCTGATAATCCACTATTGGATTACTCAACGCAAATCAAATATTCAAATCAAATAGATGTCGTCAAATATATTGAAGGGATGCACATATGATATCGGGAGCAATGTATTTTTGAAATGATATGTTTTTGGAAATACAAACATGGATATGTTGCCGCCTCTAGAGAAACTAGTGATGAAGAACAATTCATGAATTGAATGAAAACGAATCTAGCACCACGAAGGATATCAATATGTATGCAAAGACATACATGTATCACAATGGGGTCTAGTATTTTTACATTGAAGAAAACAACACTTTTTTGAGTATGAATGGAACTGCACAAGCAACAGGGGAGCTTCTGACCTGAACGCATGCACATAGATGAGGAGTTATAAAGTTCAAGGAGACGGCAATATATTGCACATGTTTATATCGGGAAAATATTTGAGGGAAATGATCGTATTTATCCAAGTTAAAAGAGCTTTACTACAAAAATGGTGTAATTATTTATTTTTAATAATGTGACTATTCACTTTGAAAAGTCATGTCTCTATATTTTTAAGATACAAACAAGGAGACATTCATTTGTAAAAAACATATTCGAACATTGACACATTCTCAAGGAGTATTTTATATTACTTTTACGAAGGGAGAAGAAGCAATAATATGACTTTGTAATAAGAATTCAATTATTTTATTTTAATAAAAATATAAGAAGTCTTTTGTTTATTATTAAAGGCATGGAGATTTAAATTGCAGGCGAGTTGTCCTTTGCAATTATTTTTTGGAATTTGTATACAATTTAAATGTCGGATAAGTGGACATGGTCATCTAGCATTTAAACTTGATCATCACAGGTAGTATGAAATATTTAGTTGTTTCCGCATCTGTGTCAAGTTTGTCTCCCTCCCAGAGGAGTTACAATTCAATCTGGACTAATTTAAGATTGCATAAATATTTGGCGTGTCGCATTTATTTATATTTTTATTGTTAGCAATATAACTGCATAAGAACTTTATAAAGTTGTACGTGAAAATTCACCGAAGTTAACTCTATTGCACGGATGAGCAGAGGCACTGGTCTCTTTATTATTGAAGTCATAAAATCTAGATATTCCTTCCTACAAGCATCAAATTAACAAAACATTTAACTATTATCCAACATCCAGTTTCAATTTTCATTTTTGAGTTCGAGGACCTTGCCAGCGAGAGAACTCTAGAAATTAAAATTTGCTATAGAAAACACTTGAACCAGACAGTCAGCGTTTGAGGAGGAGGTCTACCCGCCTAGGTGTAGTGGAGCCTGAAGTGTAGGGGAATCGAGAAGTATTCCCGTTTATTGGCCAGAACTAATTGAGAAGTCTTATCGGAGAAGTGGCAAGCTCTTGGATTTCCAATCTGCGGTTTTGGGAACCAACAGGATTTATAATTTTTTCCTAAAAAATTAGGTGGTGGGTTTAATTGTTTTCCTCAAGAAATGGAGCTTTGTATTGTTTGGTTTTGATTGATTTTTTACCTCAGAAATCATGTTGGATTTTGTTTGATTTTTCACCTCAAAAATCATGTTTGGCTTTTCCTATTTTTCTCCTAAAAAATTGTGGCTTTTTGTAGTTTGTTTTGGGACATCATGCTCATTTGCAAAGTTTGGAGGGTTTGACAATTTTCCTCAAAATCGTGATTGTTGTTCAATGTGTCTGTCTTAGTCTCCAGGGAAGAGCAACTTTGTTATCTAACATCAGGTTGGATGTTTTGTGATGATTTCTAGTAAGGTGTTTTGCTGATTCTAGGAGAGTTAGTGGCATACTCATCTCAATGATAGAGTCAGTGGCAGGCTCTTGTCTATTGTTGCAAAGAATTCTGAAGAAGGGGACACCCTTCTTTGTTCGTGTTTGGGTGGATTTTAGCTTCTTGATCATTAACATTTTGTAGATCCAAGGAGGGTCTTAGCAGCAACAAAATGTTTTGAAGAATTTGTGACCAAAAGACAAGAGTTAGACAATGACCATTAAGGGAGGGTATTAGATTATTATAATGTTTCTTTAATGGTCATCTTAGTTAGTCTTTAGTTTATTTAGTAGTTTCTATTTCTCTCTTTAGTTCAGAATTGTTTCTTTTAGAAGCATTGTACAACTACAACATCGATTTACCTTAACAAATTATTTTGAAAAATTTATATTTTCTTTCGAAATTATTTGCTAACTTTTTTCGAAATTATTTCTAAGGTTTTCTGTAACTCTCTACAATCCAAATATGTTTTCCGTTTTGAGAGATTCAACTGATAAAATCGCGAGCAGGGTTTAGGTCAAATTTTTTTTGTACACTCGTCTCTCCAAGATGTGATTTCTCGCCCTATTCCCATTTGTCTTCTGAACAAAATTTTTAGTGTTAATTGCATGAGCTTTTCACCTGCAAATCACGTCCTTTACAAGGCTTGATTCACTTGCAAATCATGACTCATATCCTTGGACAATTCACTTTTTTTCTCTACGAATTGCGTGTCTCATACACGCCTCTATAGCAGCTCCCGAACAAGCATTTTTGTTTTGTGTTTGCAGCAATAAAATGTCTGCACCAACCTTTCTTTTTCGTCCAGATTTGCCATTGTTGGAACTTGAAACAAATGTCTAGATTAAAGCAGCTTGAACTATTAAGACACAGAGGGACATAGGATCATCACACAAAAGTTTAAACCTTTAGTTGAAAAAGAGTCTAGGAAATCTATTATTACTCTTAGGTCAGATAATGGGGGGGATTTTGTTCTAATGAATTCTCTAGCTTCTTGGATACTCATGGCATCAAACACCAGTGAACCACACCCCACACACCACAACAAAACAGTAGTTAAACATCAGGACAAAACAATCATCGAGATGGCTCGATCCATGCTCGAACGTAGACATGCTTTGAAGAAGTTCTAGGTAGAAGTGGTTAACACTACTATTTTTTTTGTTGAACTGGACACCTATAGTGGCGGTCAAAGGTAAAACTCCGAAAGAGGCTTGGTCAGGTTGCAAGCCCAGAATGACTCACCTAAAAGTTTTTGGCTCCCTAGCTTTTGTTTGGATCCCTGATTCGTCACGGACCAAGTTGGATGCCAAGAGTCAAAAACTCATGCCTGCTGGATATAGTAGGCAGATTTCGTAACACTCACACATCTGCAGATTTCTCGACCCGAGCTTGCCTTACAGACATATCCGTGCCACACACATGTTTGTGGCCGCTTGGGCTACCTTGCTTGGAATTTTGCGAAGTGATGACTTGGCCGACAAAGCACACAAATGGCTCTTACACCAGGGTATAAATTCAGTCCATTACACTTTGCACAGTGACACATGAATGTCCTTGAATTTAAATTTGAACTTGTCCATGGATTCCTCCTTAATTCCTTGTGTTTTTCAATTCTTTCATGGGATTTATCCTTGATCCTTGTCTTTCCTAGATTATCTTGAAGTGTTAACTTGATCACTTTAGGTTAGTCCTCCATTTCTATTGTTGTTCTTCAGCTTGAACTTGCCTTACATTTTTTATTCACTTCCTCGAAACTATCCCCACCTTTGATCCGGACATGATTCCTGGTACAAAACTTGTAGTTAGCATCTTGCATCAGTTAAATTAAAGGGACTGCTTTCAGAACTTTCTAACCTTTAATTTTATCCTCAAACTTAGTTCCAAGTCTTAGAGAGTTTATAACTAATGGCTGCAAATGGAACTTGGAATTTAAGTGCTAAGAATAATGACCAAGGACAATGCAATAATGAACAAATTGATTCTTAATTGCCCCAAACTTACAGAAAGAAACCAAAATTTTGAAGCCATGAAGTTTAAAATGTCTGAGGACCTAGCCTGAAAGTTAAGTCTGAGGACTTAGTCTGAAGACAAGTCTGCAACTAGGTATAATGAGACTTCAAATTCATGAAAACCATCATTTAGATGACTAAATTTTGACCTCAAAATGCATTCATTCATTTTCACTATTAATGCCTTAGTTCTGATTTTGTGGGGACTGCCCTGTAACATGTCTGAAAATGTCTTAAAACAAGTCCAGTCTCCATGACAAATGCAAATCAGTCAATGACCGTGCGTTTTAATAAGAGTATGAAGGAATCTTGCGAGTTAAAATTGAGAAAAACTCCTTGCCATAATATGTAGTTCTGGTTTTCCAAAGGCTTGGTCTGAAACACATCTTTCCTTGATGATTTTGCCCTGAATACTCAGTGATATTGTGCAAGAAGATCCCTTGACGCTCAGGAATGAAATCTGATGTTAGATAACTTGGGATTTTTCTCTAATTTTTTGCGAGAAAATTGAATCTTGTGGAAAAATTTCAGACTTAAAGTCTAAAATAGTCACTTTCATCTGCCTTGGTTGCTTGGGGTTGGTCTTGAAACCTAGGTTTTGTCCTTTAAACAACTTGAAACAAGTTCCAATGTGATTTGGTGGATAGATATTTTAAAATTTTTTTCATGAAAGCTGACCCATAGAGGAAAAATTTCAGACTTAAGTCTGAAACCATTACTCACCCTTTGGATGCTTGCCATGGACTTGAAATATTTCTGATTTTTTTTCTAAGAGTCTCTTGGAATCTGATTTTCTTGACCTCTTCTGATATTTTGTTCCTTGTATGGTTTGAATTCCAGCCTTTCTTCCCTTTGGCCGATTTATATGTTGGTTCCTCACATTTTCCTTTGAGCACCCTTAACGTTGAATGCAATCCACCATCTACTTTGCATTTCTTTATTGCTGTCAGAGATTCTTTTAAACAAATTTTTGGTTGAACTCACAGCTACACAGCCAATGTGGGATTTAAAAATATTACCTTGAAATTTGTGTATGTTGCATTTTAATTAATTTCTTTTTCATTTGCTTAAATTTCATTTCATGTCTTCAAGTATGTATTATGAGGGAAAATTGATCTTCATGGGGATAGCTGAAATCCTTCCAAATTGCAATATTTTCTTAATTCATTTCCAGAGGGGAAATTCGATCCTCATGAGGACACTATTTTACTCATTTTTCTTGTCCGTGAGGGGTAAATCAACCCACACAGGGACAACCATAATATCAACACTTAGCATTTTCACTCAACCAAAATGGGGACTAGGGGAAATTTCATATGCATGTGGACAAGTGGAGTTTCTTCATTCACAAAGACTTTCCTAGTTTCCCAACTCAAAATATTCCTAGTATAGTGTCGAGTGGATGTTGGCATTTAATGAGTATGATGAAGATATAGTATACAACAGTTTTGTCATTGATGTCAAATACTCAAGGAGCATTCACCGAACTGATAAGCAATTACACTAGTGGTACACAAAGGCACTATTGGAATACAATTATCGTAGGTATAACTATCAGTGTATAGCAATAAGTATACTATCAGCCTACTATCAGCAACAATTATCGCATTAAGGAAGTTTTGTGGACTAGCTGACCACAAAAGAAGGAAAGAGATGAACCCTAAAATCTAAGGCCCAGATAGTGTGTAGGGTTAGCAAGATGAAGGATAAAGACTAAGTTGCGACTGAAACAAAGAGATGAGAAGAGATAGAGAAAAGAAGCGAGAAACAACAGAGACAAGCATAGAGCAAAAGGCTGAAGAAGAGTATAAAGGTTTCTAACAAGCTTTTGACTGAAGCAGTCATAGATTATGCTATCTTGTATAAATACGTAATTAATTTTCTACAAGGTTTACTAAATCCTTTAATCAAGGTAGTCTTTCATAGGACTGATAAGTTTGTATAGGAACTTTTGTATATCCTTTAACAAGGTGAATGCCAAGCAGGCATGATGAAATCTTGTAGTAGAATAGTCTTGACAGGCTAAAGAGACAACTGACACTATATCAGTCGCTCTTTATCGGGTGAGTTTCTCAGAAAGAAACACAATTATAAGCTTAATAGACAAACTGTTTTTACTCCAGTGAAAAAGTTGTGGGTATCATCCCCACTACAATTTTGCTCTTTGATCAAGGGTTTTATGTGATACCAAAACCTAAGTGTTATGGATGTGTGAATGTTATTTACTTTTTTTACTTTTATGCATATGAATTTTTAAGTTATCAGCAATGCTATTGGTTATATGAGAAGGTTTATCAGTTTAAAGATTTGACAGACTATCAGTCTATGTTATGAAAATGGTTAATGGTTAAAATTTGATGAGTTTTGATTCACCCACCTCCCCTTCAGTACTTAACCTTTCCAATTAACAATTATCAGTGGAAAATTGATGTGCATAGGGTCCCTTACATTTTCCCCTATTCTTCATGTCCAGGATGGCAAAAACGACTCCCATAGGGACAAATTGCCTCAACTCTTAGATTTTTTTTATTGTAAATATCTCTTCATGAGTGGAAAAAAACTCCACGAGCTTTTGTGATTTGGGGAAAATCTATTTCCATAGGGATTAAGTGCATTTTTGGAGTGGAAGTTAAATTTCCATCATGACAATGTTCATTTTTGGCATGGAAATTCTATTTCCAACGAGACAAAGTGCATTTTTATAAGGAAAATTTGATTTTCATAAGGTTTTTATATATTTAATTATGGAAAATGAATTTTGATAGGGATTTTAAAGCACTTATGTATAAAATATGACATTATAGTGTGTTTCAAACTATTTGACTAGCCCAAAATATTAATGCAATGAGAATTTTTTTCTTAAACCATTGCAACTTTGTTTACTGCTTTGGATAACAAGTTTAATACATACGAGAATAAATAGCTACAAAAGTAATGCAATGTAACACAATTATTAGAGAACTCGCCAAGATTTCTTTATTAATCTCAGAAAATGCTTGCAACCATATATGTATCACACTTATAATGCTAACACAACTTTATTCAGACTAATAACGGTTTCTCTCAGATAGATACATGTCATACATAAGTGCTGAAGGGGTGCTATTACCAGTCGTCACAACCAATCAAACTACCTGCCCAAACTACATATCCCTTAAGACACACTAACAATTGTTAACTAGTTTTACTGACATCATCCTCCCCTCAAAAAAGACACTCTGGACGATGCACAACAAAATGGATAATGAAGTCTACACCAACTATACAAAAGGAAATCAGGACTAAGTAGGGAGCTAAGAGGGTATTCTTGATGAAGAAGGTGTTGACAGGGGTGTGGATGCCAGTTGGGCTCATAACTCGTACACCTGGTCTTTGTGCAGGTTTAGGTTATTATAGATTATTTTTATTTCATAATGGCTTCGCGTAGAAGAAGATTTAGGATTGAGAACGCTGGAAAGGAAAGTTATCCTATAAAGAGACTAGCACCGATAATAAGGAAAGGTTCAAATCTGGACATTTTTCTATGTGCGTAACATTTGGAGATAGGGAGATGGGATTGAGCACTTGTATCATGGATTGGGTCCTCCAAGCATGCTGATAAAAGTGTTGTGGTGATTCATTAATAGTTGAAATTTTTAATATTGAACGGGTCAATGCCTCTTGAATGACTTAGGGAAGAGTGTGAAATGATCAGGCAAATGTATGTGAAAATTATTGGGAGACGCATGAGTATTACTTCAGTTTGGAAGAAGCATTTGCCAATAGAGATTTCAACTAAGGTCAAACTGTTGCAATAACCATTCATCCATTCATTTATGCATAATTTATCTTTGCAAGAATCCTTATTTTCTTGGCGTCATTATTGGAATTAAGAAATTTTTTAGTGAACAAAGTTTAAGTTTCAAAAGTTCTCTCATCAATATGGGATCATGCAGAACTAGTGAATAATGGATTTCTTTATTATGAATTAATGATAATGGAACCTATTCATTTAGTAAAGCTAATCAATATGCTTGTATGATCAACTTTACGTGTCGTACTAGACAAATATGCTAAAATGAAAACATTGTCAACAACATGCATTTTGAACTTGACGTTGTAATGTCCCTTTTTCCTGGGACATTATATTTCTGTGGCCAGCTCACTTCGCCTAGGTCTTGGGGGCGAAAAGGTTCTTTACGAGGTTTAGCTCGAGATTTGGCCTAGAAATTTCCAGTTCCAGATCCATTAGAGCAGTTTTGATAGGTTGTCCAGATGCTTACTATTTTTAGTAAGTAAATAGAGCTCAGTATTCTTGATATCCCAATGTTGATTTGGAAGCGTCTCGCCGAGAGCTTTCCAACGAGCTATTGCATGTGCTTATCCGAGTTCGTTTGATCAGTTATTTTAATGCTTGATGATTATGTGGGTTTTGACTAAGTGACTATTAAAGTTCATTTAATGTGTCACTTTATTTTAAAAAGGTACTATGTCACTTAAGTGACTAAAGGATAAAAAAGTGTTTTATCCCACATTGCCTACAAGAGTGTGCATCACATTGGGAAAAGTGATAAAAGGTACAATAAGCTTCACATGAGGGATATACGAAGATTATATTATTGAAAACAAATATTAATCTAGGAGTTGGAAACAATTGCTGGTTATTTCTTTGAGGACGCAAACCCTTGAAGAAACTTTGAAGGTTGGACGCAAACCTAGCCTTCTTTCAAGTTCTATCGATATTGCTAATCTGATTGTTATTTTTGTTTGTAAGATTGGATATTTTGAATTGTTGCGCGTTATTGTATTGCTGTTGTATAATACAGTAATGCATTTTGGGTTATTTGCATTAATCTGTTGGTTTATGTATAAGTTTCTAGATATTGGAGGAAATAAACACATTTTTCCGGGTTTTCTCGTTTGTAAAGTTGCTGGCTATATATATCAGTTTAAGTTCTGAAATTTGTATCAAATACAGGATTACTGTTAGGATTAAATTTGTAAGTTTTAATCGAGGGTTTTAGTTAATATCCGGAAAGGGATATTACAGTGGTATCAGAGCTTGAGATCCTGCCATCCTGTGGAAATACATAGAAGAATTTATGGAAAAGAAAATTTGTGAGTTTTGGTTGCTTAAATGTCACTGGTTTGGAAACCCGGAGGACAAAACCCCACGAGTTTGATTTCTGGAACTGATTGGATGTCACCCCAACCTTTCCAAGCTGGGAAATTCCATAGCGGCATAATCGGCAAATGGTACAAGAAATATAGCTGGGCATTTTGAGAACCATTAGTTTATCAGTTTGAAAATGGCGGAATTGTCAGTCTAGTAAGTGTTGAAATCACCCCCACCAGTTCTGCATTTTTTGGAAAGTAGGAAGTATTGGGTGTAGGTTCAGTACCAAGGAAGAATCAAGGAAGGGCTTAGCGGTAGATACAACAAGTGTGGGCAGTAAATAATGTAAGGGAATTGACTACGTTTTTATTCTACCCTCCAACTCGACATAACAGACGTGGTTACTAGCGGGGTCGAGACATTCCCAGGACGCGGGTTGGCAAGGTGGTCAGAAATCGACATCTGCTAAGTCGTTTCAGTGTGGGGAGCATTGAATAATCCCGACATTAGGAGAAGAGGCGACTGTAATAAACATTCCGAAGTGCATTGTCTCCTTTCCTGTGTTATAGGTATACCTATCGGAAATAGGCCGTTTTGCGTTGAAAGAGGAACACAGTGATTAAAACATCAAAGAAAACCTCCGACGCGAGCTCACATATCGTGACCCTAGAAAGTCGCAATTCTAGCGCGTGAGGAAAACCTAGGAGTTTGCTTGTGAAGGGTTGTAGGCGTTGGTTTTCCATTTTTGGCACTGTTTGAGCACACATTGACGTAGGTGGGTTGCAGTGTAGTATGTAAAAACGCCGTGGCATTAAACTTGCACTAAGGACGTCGGGTTGTATAGTGGACAAATGGCATTGCATAAGAAAGGACGGCAAATTGTGTAGGGAAACTCGACTGCGAATCTCCTGGTTGGGTAACAGTCGGCATATGAGTGTGGTCATCAGCCGGAGTCAAGACATTGTTCGGACGTGAGTTGACGAGACAGGAGCCGGCATTGCCAGGGTTATGCTGCATAAATAGGAAGCACTGAATACATTTCCGTATCAGGAAGGGGACCATCAGTGTTGTCCAGTCTGCAACGGTAGTAAGCCATTCATGCTGAGAGCTATCGACTTCTAGGAGGCTGATATTATGTGTGTCGCCGGCAGCCAGTAGTCCACATTCTGAGTATCATGCGGCAGATACCTTGGTCCCAGGTCGGGTGTTAGGAGTCGTGAGGAGAAGCCCATCTACGGTGGAAGTATTATCATACAGTGGTGTGCCTTTTTACAACACGATTTGTAGGCAGAAAGTTGTGACCGGACAGGCACTCAAATACAGTCTAGCAGTGATTTTGATTATCCATTCTTGCCCTTTTTTTTCGGGTGCCAACCAACTTCATAGCTACCTGACAGTTAGAATAGGCCAGGAAGAAAACGTGGGTGTTGGATTTGTTTTCTTTTGCTTGGTCATTATATACATTTTTCACCAAACGTGTTGGCTTTTGAAGTTGCAGTGTAAATTGACTACATTAATGATATCAGATCATATTGATTCCATCAGTTTCAAATGTTCAAATAGAGCCAGTTGTGCAAATTAATAGATTGGATCTAGTGCTTGCAGAGAAGAGAACGTGTGAGACCATATCAAATATTGCATATACAGTTCCAGTGGGCAGTAGTCTTGGAGAAGGTAGTGTACTAGGCCGAGCTTGTCAGGACAGCACACACAAACACGGGCTTGAGATTAGTACAGATTTGTTAATATTGAAATTGGAGAAGGATGAATTTGAGAATTTTTGGTCAGCACGCCCATAGGATGAAGATCGGACATATACCAAAGCTGTTCCCCATGATTCTAGTAATCAATGTGGAAATTTGTTATCTGGACAGCTAGGAGGTGGGCATAAAGGCAAATTTATTTAACCTTAAGGCAGCAGAGTTTAGTAAGGGATGCTGATACTAGAAGTGAAGGGACAAGCACATTTGGGTTCAGTATAATACACCTTACAGTCAGCATTGAAGACCAGGTACAAGGACGTGAGGCAGGGAAAAAGAGCCCAGTTAAAGATCATCAGCCAGGCATATTAATTTGGCATTTATTTCTGCTTGCAAGTTGTACAAACATCAGGAACGTACACTAACTGGTTAACCAAATTCTTACATCATATATTTAAACTCTCTATTCAGGTTAGATAGAGTTGTAAAGTTTATTACAGCGGTTTGATGAAATACCTTCAACTTTCAGGGTACAACAACAATTGGTAGTCAGACTATAGCTTCAAGTTCACCAAATTATTGGTCACCATTTGAAACTGAGATTAAGTAGTTTGAGGGTTATTTCTTTCCTTTATCAATCCAGTTCATTCCTGTGTTCGGGTTGTAGTTTACATCTGCTAAAACAAAATTTGCAAATGGGGAAAATACCTGGTTATAAGTTGCAACAACAATTAGCCCAAAATTTCCAATCCGATATGAGGACTGAAATAAGGAGATTGTACGATGATTATATCAAATTTCTGTCAAAGCTTCAGAAAGATTTTCCTTTCATTGATTATGTGGACTTTCAGCTAGAGTTGCAGAACAAGATGGATATGATTAAAAACAAATACTATGAATTGGCTCGAAATCTCCTTGCAGAGGATAGTTACAAAAATTTGCACAAGGAAGATAGCAATCAACTTGATAGTAGTACTGAAAAGGAAGAGCAACCTTTGCATGATAATGACACAAGTATACTAACAAGTAATTGGGAAACAAAAGTATCTAATGGAGCTGTTTACACTAGTCCTTCTGATGAGCATGTTAATGGCCTATGCAGTAGAGTTGACCAAACTGCCAATGTTGGCAACTCCAACATCTTATTTGGTGACATGGAAATTAACTTGGATGAATTTTATGGTGATACCAGGCTAGAAATTATATCAGATTTTGAGGAGCAAATAGACAGCGATGTTGGCAGGACAGATAATCTAGCACACATTGAGTTAGAGGATATATCTGAAAATGTTGTTTCCCCGGGTGAAGAAAAATCAAAAAACTCTATGGAGAATAGCCCATTTGTGTTTGAAGGAGATGGTCAAAAACCATTATCACTCCTTGACTTATTGGATATGCTTTTGGTCAAAGAGGACAAGATTGTCCAAGTGTTAACAAGGTTGGATGATTCTTCCAATTTGATTGAGGATCTCATGCGGAAGATTGTGATAGAAGAGAGGCATGGGAATGTTTGCGGTATCACAAGTCCTCTTTTACATACTATCTTTGAAACATTGAAAATGATAAAATATGAGTACTTGCAACTATTAATGGATAGAGATCTAGCAATAAAATTTGGAAGGGACAAGGAGAGCGAGGTAGATGACCTATGTCTTCAATTGACCTTAACACATTATTCCATCCACAAAGCTGAAAATCAAACAAGTGGGGCAGCCACTTATGAAGAAGATGACAGTGGTTCAAGAGCACAAGAAATCATGCAAATCATTGAAGGAATTCATAGAGTGGGCAAATGTGAAGGCAAGCAATGTGATTCAATCACGTATTTCCCGTTTGAGACTATCTATAATGAGAAATTTTTTATGGATCAGCAAGTTGATAAGACTGAAAATTCTGATTTTTATGACAGCAGCTGTACATTTTCACAGGAGGATATGTTTAGTGATACAACAAGTGAGGATAATGCAGAAATTTCAAGTAATGATGAACTTTCCTTTTATGAAGACCTTGACATGAGCGAGAGAACTTATGGTGGAGTGGGAAGTTCGGATTTATCCTTCACATTCATTGAGGGATTTTTCAGTTTACTCAGAGTTTGGTCACCCAGCTCTTACGAGATGGCCACGGCTTACTTGTTGATTGGTGATATTTCTTATTGGTTTATTCCCACTATCAGAGAATTGCCTGTGTATGTTGGTAATATATTCGCTGATTCTATTTGGCCTTCCAGGGTCAACGAGTTATTTGCAGGTGAATGGGAAGATCACATATTATCCTACATTTCACATGAGGTGTCTACATTTCTATTTCAGCAGGGTATTGAAGACAGTGTTAGCACTCATGATGTTGGTGATTCACCAACCACTCTTTCATTAACCCAGGATCATGTTGATTGGGTGGTCGAGAATCCAGGTGTTACTAGTATTTTACATTTGTCGGATTATGTTGTGTTGCTACACAGTCACATGATTATGATCTGTGTGTTTCAACCTTCTGACATACCAGAGATCCAGAGATCGGGATTACTTCGTTTTCACCTAGGTGGTATAGTGATTGAGTTAGATTTGCCGGTTCTATCATTACCATCAGTACAGATATTGCAGGGGTGGTACAGTGGTACAATGGTGCAGATATTATAGAAGTTGGTCAGAGGTATCTCAGACAGCACGCGAGTTCTCACTTGGGATCCAGGGGGAGCATCCTTATGTATTGCCTTTCATCGGGGAGCTAGGAGGAGAATTTGGATGTTATCATCTTGTGGAGGATATTGGCATAGTGCCGAGCTCCCATTTTCACTTGACAGTAGAGACTCATAGGGTCATTCATGGAGTGAGACATTCATTCTAACTGAGGGTTTTGGTACTCAGGGCAGCAGTAGATGGTAGTTGGTGACCCTTAATGGTGAGCCTTGGGACCCTGGCATTCAATTATTTGGCACATTGATTCCTCTTGTACTGTTTCGCCATTCAGGATTTGAGATGATGCATGTCGGGTTACATCGACTGAGTAGAATCGCTTTCTCAAGGCGAGTATGGGATCTTGGTATTTGATTTCTGCAGGTATGAGCGGATTGCTTGAGGGCAAGCAATCTTTGAGAGGGGAGGCTTTGTAATGTTCCTTTTTCCTGGGATATTATATTTTTGTGTGGCCAGCTCACTTCGCCTAGGTCTTGGGGGCAAAAAGGTTCTTTATGAGGTTTAGCTCAAGATTTGGCCTAGACATTTCCAGTTCCAGATCCATCAGAGCAGTTTTGACAGGTTGTCCAGATGCTTACTATTTTTAGTAAGTAAATAGAGCTAAGTATTCTTGATATCCCAATGTTGATTTGGAAGCATCTCGCCGAGAGCTTTCCAACGAGCTATTGCACGTGCTTATCCGAGTTCGTTTGATCAGTTATTTTAATGCTTGATGATTATGTGGGTTTTGACTAAGTGACTATTAAAGTTCATTTAATGTGTCACTTTATTTTAAAAAGGTACTATGTCACTTAAGCGACTAAAGGATAAAAAAGTGTTTTATCCCACATTGCCTACAAGAGTGTGCATCACATTGGGAAAAGTGATAAAAGGTACAATAAGCTTCACATGAGGGATATACGAAGATTATATTATTGAAAACAAATATTAATCTAGGAGCTGGAAACAATTGCTGGTTATTTCTTTGAGGACACAAACTCTTGAAGAAACTTTGAAGGTTGGACGCAAACCTAGCCTTCTTTCAGGTTCTATCTATATTGCCAATCTGATTGTTATTTCTGTTTGTAAGATTGGATATTTTGAATTGTTGTGCGTTATTTTATTGTTGTTGTATAATACAGTAACGCATTTTGGGTTATTTGCATTAATCTGTTGGTTTATGTATAAGTTTCTAGATATTGGAGGAAATAAACACATTTTTCTGGGTTTTCTCGTTTGTAAAGTTGCTGGCTATATATATCAGTTTAAGTTTTGAAATTTGTATCAAATACTGGATTACTGTTAGGATTAAATTTGTAAGTTTTAATCGAGGGTTTTAGTTAATATCTGGAAAGGGATATTACAGACGCTTTGGTGTGAAAAGCATTGCTTTATGCATGCAAAATTCATGACAATATGGAGGTCGGAGAACACGCAAAGAATTACCTTCTTCAATATGAACCATAAGAACCTTTCAAACTATGTGTTAAAAGCATAATTTGTCGAATAGGAGTCTGAGTGAGGTGAACAAGGATTCTCAAGGAGGATAGAACTATTTAACCTCAACAAACAAAGATCACATCCACTCCTTATATTTGAAGGTGTGTGTATTCTATTAGAGATAGTCTTGTAGATTATTCGGAGATTTTCCAATAGGTGTTACAAGTGACTGGCAGAGGCTTTAGAAGGATTTGACTTGTCCACTATGGAAGGTGAAGCCGGTCAAAAGTAATGTGGTAGTAGGAGAATAAATGTGTGGAGATACATGATGAGAATCCTTTTTAGAGTGAGAGAAATGCCGGAGGAAGAGTTGGATGAGAGCCTTTCAATATAGCGAGTTGGTGGTGGAGCTCCAAAATTAGGCCTACTATAAGGTCAAATTTCGATGGTTAACTAAGTACCTTTGAACTGAAGATTGGTATTATGGAATGTTATGAAAATAGAAAAGAATTATCAGATGACAAGGATATAAATTATGGTATAGAACCAAATCAGGAATACAAGGATCGTTCCAAGAGGACTGAATAGGAATATATTTGTTAACATTCTTCTCAAAGTGGAAGTGATGTTTCAGTTGATGGTTCAAATTAATTGAAAACTCTATAAAATGAAATATGTGGGAATTTTACATTGCGGGGGGAATAATTACCTTAACTAATGTTTCATTCCCACTAGAGATACTATTTGATGTAATGCTTATGAACCTTCACTGGAGAAATTAATATCAAGAACATTAATGTGCAGATATGTATTTAGTATCCTTGAGTATTATATTTACTTTCTTATTGTAGTCTGTCTCTTATTTGTAATTCTACACATACTATAAGAGTTATTTATCTTGATCTTTTCGTTTGTATCTGAAGTTGAGCTTGCAGGAAAAAAAGAATGGCACATTAGGCAGCTTATGATAGTAGCTTAAAAAACATTGTGATCAGGCTGGATAAAGTGAGGCTCTTGAAGCAAATATCCTTGATGATTGGGATTATGAGTATCCTTTTACATTAAGAGGGAGTATGACACTTCTTTAAAGGCAACACGGGAGCTTAGAAGATTGATACTCAGAGGGAGTCTAAAATACATGGTGTAACTGCATGATTTTAAAATGGGCCTACCCATGTATACATCATGAGAAGTAACAACTTGTCACTAGAAAGTCAAAAGATTGATATCAGATCCAGAGGGAGTTCGACAGACATCCTTAGGCGAAGAGAACTGTAAGGGAGTAACTAGAGGACCTGACTTCTTAAGATTATTGTTCAGAGGGAGAATTTTGAGGTTCAATCCTTTGTAAATGATATCTTTTCTATGAGGGGAAGTTCTAAGTGAAATTTCTTGTAATGCATTCTTCTCTGTGAGAGAGAATTGAGGTGAAAGCTTTAGTACCACCCTTTGACTTGGTTTATGGTGAAAGCCTTAGTACCACCTTACAGCCCTTACTTTATAAGGAATTTTCTATAGGAACAAAATTAGGTATGTTTGGTTTCTCTATTGACTCCTCTGGTTTGTGGAAAGGAGGATCAATTATCCATGCTTTCCCTGAGTGCATGCCAGGCTATGCAGAAAATGTTCTGATGGCATAGTTTGATATATTGTATGAAGTAGCCTTTTATGCTAGTAAGGAGATAGTATGGTTTTATATCTTTTTTGAAGCAGTTTGTCATATGGAAAAAAGGAAGTAATTTGTTCGAGAATGTACTGTGGTTTTAGTGGAAAATGAGAATAATCACTTTAAAAAAAATGAAGGTTAGGGCTTCTATTGTATGCTTGCTTTTGTTTTTGAAATGCTAATCAGTCCTTACCAACAGACATCCTCAAATATAAGCACTCTTAGGTGATCAGCTGTGGTAAATTTCACAGAATTGTTCTGGTCCTGGATTTGTCACTTGATATTACACATATTTCATGGAGTGATGGCTGGGATGTGTGGCATGGCGCTACCAGTGCAGTGCCCGAGCTCACAAACATGTTTGTTTAGTGGAGCCACTGCAAGAGCAACTAGCTGACGTTGTAGAGGGGCTGAAGATTTGAGAAAGTAGAGCTTGGAGATGTATTCTCAGATGACAATATGACTGAAGCTTTCTAGATTTGTGAACTTGTTGGTTATCTTTAAATTTCTTGTTCAAGTATGCCATTTGTATGAAATTCTGTTTGCCCATTCCTTTCAACACAATGAGATTCAAATAATTCGTATCAATTTTTATTGACATTAGCATCTGTATGTTTGTTTGTTGAATCTCTGTCCTCTCAGGCACAAGGTTAATGCCACAAAACTATTAGATATGGTGGAATATTGGAGATATTTTGAGTGTTAATTATATTCCATGAAATTCTTTGGCCTAGTTATACAACAAGGCATGATGAAATTCTATTCATTTCTTTCAGGAAACACAGAAATTGGGAATGGCTATGGAGTACCTGGTGGTGGTGCATATTATGGAGCACCTCGGCCTCCAATGTTTAACATTGCATCTGAAGCTAGCCACCATAGATCACAAGAGCCTAATACAGGGCCTTCAGATGATCAGATATCTAATTCTTTTGCAGTAGAAGCCTCACGTGATGGAGGTTCTATGGTAGGTCCAAATAATGGTTCCCTGGCAATTGAAGAACATCCTTTCACAGAAAGCAAGATGGAAAAGAAAGAACTTCCTGAACTGTTGAAACAGAGGCTCAAAGCTCGAGGGATACTCCAGGAAACTAAGGCAATTGGCCAGGCAACTCAAGAAAAAAGTGTTTCATATTTTTTCATGTTTCTTTCATGTCATAGTAGTCTATATTCCTTAAGTTTGACTTTTTGAGTCTAACTCTACATTTGTTGTTGAATATGGGATTTAAAAATTCTTAAACATTTTCTTTGTATATGCTCCTTTAGTGTTCCATTTAAATTTATAGTTGATTGATGTTTATACGGGTGCCAGAATATAGTATATATGCAACTGGAAAGTTTAATATCACAGCATCCTGTTTGCTTATTTCATTTTGGGGTTCTGCAGGTAAAAAAAGATCTGATTTCAACAGGCAATGGAATAACTTCCAAATTATTACCACAGGGATGGGTGGGTTTGTTTTTCTATAAATCTCTGATTTTGCTGGAACTTATTAATAGTTGTCTGTTTGTCATGTACATCAATACAAGATAAAGACATGCCTTAGGTACTTTCCAATTTAGGGAGCATAGAACTCAGTGTACAAAGTCCACATGTTAGCAGTACTTTGCTGACTTGCTCATGTTACCATAATTAGTGTAATTGTCATAGAAGTCAGTCATCTGTTCTATAGACACAGATCTAATGCATAATATTATAATATATTGTTGTCTTTGTGATTGCTGCAAATGTAATAGCATTGCCTGTGTTTTATGTGTTTTCCAATAGCAGCAATCTTTCTTGTACTTATATTGTGGATGAAATAAGGAGAGATGTGTCCCTTCATGGGACATGTCTATTCATATAAACATATTGTTTATTTATGAATTTAATATAATGATAATTAGTTATATATATATATATATATATATATATAAAATTGCTATCAATCATTATCTCTCTCTCTCTCTCTCTCTCTCTCTATATATATATATATATATATCTTCAATAGTTTAGACTCAGGTTTATCCGACTGAAGCTACCAAACATCAACACTCCCTCTTAGCTAGGGAGGATAAACACAAAATATAATATTACCGTAACTTAAAATCAGGAATGACAAGTTTTAAGTATATCTTTGATCAGAAAATATCCACCATTTAGATATCATCTCATGATGTTAAGAGTAATGTCCTCCTGAACGTCAAGGTGCATGATATTCACCAAGTATTTTGAGTAATGGCTTCCTGAATGTCAAGGTGCATGATATTCACCAATTACTTTGAAGAATAGCCTCTTGAACATCAAGTTAAATGATATTCACCAAGTACTTTGAGTAATGGTCTTCTGAACATCAAGTTGCGTGACATTCACCAAACACTCAAAATGTTAATAAGGTATGTGCATATGTATCCTCAATAATGCTTTCCATACAAACATTCATGATTTCGCTAAGGAACTCAATCCACCATGCAAGATATATTTCTATCATGATCCTGCTTTAGACATCATAAGATATCCATCATATAGAAGATTAAGTTATTGTAAGATTGTCACCTTCCAATAACTTTAACAAATACAAGTGATAATCATTTGGAAGTCGTCACTTCCTCATGAGGTACACAGGGCCCAAAATAGTCATGAAATAACATTCATAATTCACATTCTTCTTACAATTTCTTGATCGGAGAAGCCATTTCGATATGGTCTACTCCCTCTGAATCAATACAACCAAGATCATCAAAAGTTCACTGAACCATATCCTTTATCCGCTCCCACTCTTTCCAAGGTTGCCTCTATGGAAGTGTCACTCCTTTTGAATTTGATATCAATCTTCTTTTTCGTGCAACATCTCCAGAGATAAAGGAGAAATTAAGGCAAATAGCTCTTATAGTACGTGTAGAAATACAGGAGAGAGACTACAATAAGTAGATAAATAAAATACTTAAAGGATAATAAATACTTATTTGTACAAGTTACTCCATTGGAGGTCCATATGCATCAATTAAAAGGATGGTTCATATCATGCTCAACATATATACATGCATACTAGAAATCATGATGTCCAAGTGTGATTTCTTTTCACTGTCAAAGTACAAGCTTCATCACATCCATCTAAAGTCGGAGTATCTTATCCTGTAACACAGTCTTTTTTTTCAAATCTTCCTGCAGATCACATTACCTGTGTGGTCTTCAAGTTTGTGAGCAAGCTCACCAGAGCCCTCATTTGTCTTTCTTATTTTTCATTGTTCTATTGTATAGTCACTGCATGAATCACATTTTCTTTTTATTCTAATAATTTCTCTTACATAGTTCTCTATTCAAAATCTTTGATTCATATATATCGGATCAAGGATATATATATATATATTCCTTTCTTAACACTCTACTATTTCTCATTCACTTACGACTGCTGCTTTCAAGATGATATTTTAATTCATTTTATATACTTTACACAACCCATTGAAAAGTATGCGAATTTCCATAAATCATATCTTTTTATTAGTTGTAGTTTAACTAATTCCAATGCGTTGTTATTCACTCTTATATGTTCTGTCGCCTTTATCATTTTCTTCTATCCTCCTTGTCTTCCAATGACATAGGAATGAATTTAAGGAGCCATGATAGCATAAGGATACTCATAAATATATAACATGCAATGACTTGGCAGCAACATTCAATTATGTTAATGACTTGGAATCGTGTAGGCACACTCAACTAGGTCGGTAGTTTTAAACGGCATTCGTTATTTGTATATCATTTTATTTATTTCATTTTCTCGTTTGTACATGTTGTCTATTGGGTATCATATGTATCGTTTCCTCTTCAGATGATTCTCATTTGGTCTATGTAGCAGTTATGTCTTTTTAGTATGTGAGGAAGAATTTATCGTGTACTTTCGCGAAAGAGTTTTTGTGCATGAATTTCTTCCTAATTGCAGTTCTCTGATTATTGGTGTGTTGTGAGTCATCACATAGGTACGATTGTATCATATAGGCTATTGGGCAAGGTTGAGAGAAACTCTTTCACAAATGACCACCCAAATGGGTATGTGGGCCCGATTAAAGACAAATTATAGTTTGCAAGTATAAATGCCAATTTTGTGTCTCTAATGCCAATCCTCTATGTAGAAATACCAACTATGTATATTTTGAAATTAAAGTCCATTGACCAATGCAGTTGATCATTGAATCATGGAGCATGAATAAGTGTGTTGGAAATGTTGATCCCCTCTAATTGAAGCTACTTCCAACTGAAACATTCTTTCTTTTAAAAGTGTCCTTCAATTTTATTCTTCAATTTTAGATCCCAGAGTGAACTTTGCTCTGATACCATTTTGTTTTTGTGATTGCTACAAATGTAATAGCACTGCCTGTGTTTTATGGGTTTTTCAATGGCAACAATCTTTCTTATACTTATATTGTGGATGAAGTAAGGAGAGACATGTCCTTTAATGGGACATGTTTATTCATTAAGACATTGTTTATTATGAATTTACTATAATGACTATATAGAATTTCCTTGAATCATTGTTATATTAATTTCTCTCGATATATATATATATATATATATATATGTATATATATATATATATATATATGTATATATATATATATATATATATGTATATATATATATATATATATATATATATATACCAAACATCAACATATATAATATTATGCTTTGTAGAAGTTAGAAATAAGGAAGAGTATTTTGATTGACCTTGTATTTCAATTTTAGGTGTCATTCAGTTGGTTGTCTCTCTCATTGTATGTAGTCACCCATTTCATTTTCTGATTGAATGAAGAGTGACCCAAAAAATTCACTCTTTCCATTCTCAAGTTTGTTCTCATTGTTGCTTGTTCATCTCTCAATTCAGATAAATGTTTTTAACATTTAGTATTTCTAATTGACCTTGTCAAGCTGCAATCAAGGGCGATACCATGGGGGTATGGCAAATGAACTTGGGATCGCTATCTTTTAGGTGTAGTAGTTTTGGAATATAGCCAATGCTATTATCCCAATGTCGATTTGTTTGTCCGTCTACCCTGATCAATAAAATAAATGCAGTGTCCACTAAGATTCAAGAACATAGCTCCACTTTATCTTGCATTAATCCTAGTTATCTACTTTGCTTATATTTGTAGATATAAATATATTTCTTCCTTTCTTGTGCCTGCATACCACATTGTAGAGAGGACAGAAAAAAGTGGTACATGATCCTATCATAGGTATTGTATATGTGGATTTATTCACCATTAAATGGTTGATTAAGAGTCATTTGAGTAGACACAGTGGAATGATCCATTATTTTAACTGTGAATGACCCGTTATTTTAACTGTTCTATATTTGTCCTAGAAATCATAAGTTAAGTACAATTCTATTATATGTATGCGATTAAACAATCTCTTCCCTCTCATAGTTCATGATGAATTGAATATCAACTTTTCTAATTATAAGTAAATTTTTCAGTCGAATGCACATCACTTTATAATGATTATAATTTGACTTTTGGTATCCAAAATTACCTAAATCCGTCTCCCCTTACTAACCCCACATGGGATGGGAGAATTATTGTGGCCAAGGCACAAAAACAATCTATGAGTGGGCTCTCTCAAGGTGCCAAGATTATGCATAAATAAATTACCTTCTATTGGTTCCCAAGAGTCCAATGTGTGATCAACTTCCTAATTAGGGAAGACATAATGTTTGATTACTTAATTGGTTCTCGAGAAACTAACACGTCCAACCCCCCAATTAGGAAAGAGATAATTGATGAGATGTAATGTCCCCTTCTCCGCACTAGGCCTTATGGCGCCTTGTTGGTCAATCTTTCCATCCGGGTAGGCTAACGACATTTATATTAAGGATGCCAACCAGTCACAAGATTCTATTTGGTTTCGTTGGGGAGATATTGAAGTGTGGAGCTTCTTATAGTTAAGTCACTTTATTTTATAAAGTTACTTTATGACTTAAAGTCACTTTATGACAAAACTAACTTAAGTGACTGAAAGATGAAATTGGCTTTTATCCCACATCGCCTAGTTGTTTGTATTTCCCCTCATATCGAGGTTATAAAAGCAAGGAGCTACATTGGGATTCACACCATGAAAATATAATATTATGTAAATGAAAGGTTGCTTAAATGTGACTGGTTGCACTGGAGGACGAAACCCCTTCAGGCAGTTTGAGGAGTTGGACGTAGCCCCAGCAACTTAGTGGAGACTACAATCATAACCAAGCGTGGAGTTTGTAGGAAGCTCCATCGTGGCCAAGAATCTTCACCCAAAAGTCAATAGCCTATGAGATTACACAAGGAGAAGAACTCTGGGTTTTCTAGAGGCTGCAAGATAAAAAGATTGCAGTCATTACAGAGAATAGTGGGTAGAGAGGCCATGCCATCAATGTCAGCCTTATAAACAACAGTCCCGAGTTAGTGAGGTGGTGGTGAGAGGTGCCGACATTCCATAACCTTGCCGCAAGGAGTCAAGGTGTTGAGTCTGCAGCATGGGAAAACTCGAGTATACATGTGCATTCATAGTTTTGCAGGTGTGATTGGTGACAATAACAACCCGATGATGTTGGTAGTAGATTGGGACGATATGCTAGGTATGGTCGTGTGAATAGATGCCCCATCCACGACGACATCAGGACGTCAGGAGTCCAGCATGAGCATTGGCAGCAAACGACACACTCTTCCATGCTATGGCTGTATGACAATCACCCATTCAAGGCAGCATTAGGTACCTTTGTTATTTGTTTTGCATTTTGGTTTATACATATGCTTTAAGATCGTTGTCCAAATGATGAGTCTATGTGTGTGACCTTCCTAAATTATTTGGTATCATAAACCATGTTTGGGATGAAAACTTGAAAAAATCGAACATTTGGCTAAATGCATTTTTAGAGTATACTGTAATATCTGAGTTCCTTTGGAGTATTTGTATGAGTTATTTTGTGATCTCTGCCATATTGCAAAAAGTTAAAGCTGGGATAGAACCACAACTATTACACTCGCTACATACATTAAGTTTGATTAGTTCAGGCTACTGCTGCCTGAGTTTGGTTTCTTACAGTGCTATCAGAGCCACAAGATCTGCCAACTTGTGGGCAAGTTGTTAAGTTGCAAGCTGGTTTAAATAGGAAAAATGTCAGATAGGCATGAATAGGAAACGTTATAAATTTAGTCACATCCGACCTGAGTAGGCAGGATCTTCAGATCAGATTGACATTGAGGATAGTTATATAGTTGATGAGGAGCTAACCTTTGGGACAAGCTTACAGGTTCAACAGGGTGAACATGTTGAACAGGTATCGATCCTTCAAATGGCACACGAGGGGAATGAACAGGAACGGGAAGTGATAGAAATCTTGCGGGCTATTAGAGATGGACAGAATAACATTGCTACTGCACTTTAGCAGCTTACAATTGCTATGCAGCAGCTAGCTCCAACTCATAGGAGAGCACTGAGTCATCACAACGGAGGTGGCAGTGTGGCAGGATCACCTCGAGCTGCTAGGGGCCCCACATGGAACATTGACAGGCCACTGATGCCCATTTTGCTGAGAATAATGTCGAGGAGGAAGTAGCACAACTCGCGACACCAGGCTTACTTCCAGATAATGTTATGGCTATGTATGATGAATGGGATCTATTTCCTAATCAAATTAAATAGAATTTGACTTCTGTTCAATACATGAATCAGAAAATAGAGACAATGAGACCGTAGCAGGATAGGTGGCCTAGAGCACAGAATAGGGACTTGAAGCACGCCATGAACAAGTTATCTCTCCCCATTTTTGATGGCAGCAGTAAGACATCCACTAGAGCTTGGATTCACAAGCTAGACACCTACTTGACACTTAAGCCCATGTTGGAGACTGAAGCCATTAGATTCGTCACAATGCATTTAGAGGGAGCAGCATATGATTGGTGGCATCATGGGCTGGTCACCTAGGATCATGGCGTCATTACATCTTCCAAGACTTTCAGCTCTAAGCTGATGACCCGTTTTGACAGGAAGGACATTGAGGTCTACTATAGGGATTTGGCGCAGTTGCGACAGGGTGGATCTCTAGATGATTTGATGAGTTTCAACGAATCTCGGTGATGGTTCCGGACATGATAGATTAACGTAAGGTAATGTTGTTTACTGAGGGTTTATAGGACAGATTTAGAGGTTTGGTCAAGTTCCTTAAACTAAACACTTTGGATGATGTTTTTAAGATCGCTCATGATCTAGACTCGCCCTCTTGGATGCTACAGCCTCCTAAGAAACCTTATAAGGGGTCTACTTCATTCCAGAAGAATAAGAATCAACATAAGACAACCCCTCCCAGATTGGACTTTGAGATGCAGAATGAACTCAGGAGGAAGAAGCTATGTTTCATGTGTAGGAAGCCATGGACAATGATCACAGATGCCTTGGCAAAGGCAAAATACATTATGTCGAGGTTCTTTCGGAAAAGGAGGATGAGCAGCAGGAAGACAGCGATGATGAAAAAAGTGAGGAGCGACCTCCAGGACAGTCTCCTATCATAGCTTCCCTTTCTACCGATCCCATGGGTCACCTCTTTTGCTTGAACGGTGTAGTTAGAGGGCAGCGTATTGTGCGTCTTTTAGATACGGGTGCATCACATAACATCATAAGCATGTGCTGGGTTTCAAAGAGAAAGTTACAAATCAATGACATATTCGAGTTCAAAGTTAGAGTGGTAGGAGGTGATAGATTGAGGTGCACAGGGAAAGTGCCAGGGCTATTGATTCACTTTGATAAATTTCTTCTAGAGGCAGATTTTTATGTTGTTGATTTGGATGGATTAGATGCCATGTTGGTGTCAGCCGACTGGATGGTCTCGTCGGTGTTTTTGTAGCCGACGGAATGATTGTTGTCGGTGTTTTGTATTTTGTAGCCGACGGGTAAATAGTGGACATAATGTTTGTGGCCGACGGACTCCTTCGGGAAGGTTCGCGGATAGTATTTATATCCCGTCTGGGATCATTGTAAAGCATCTTCTATCATTCATCTTATCAAGCATAATGTATGTCTGGCATATGCGAATATAATTCTGCTGTTCGTGTTCCATTGTCTGTATGCATTGATTTCTTTACCAGTACGGTAAACATTTGGCGCTGTTTCCATATGAATCTGGAAGGTGGGAGGAATGAAGATTAATGCCAAATTAGCTTAACAAGGATCGAAATAAGGCCAAGGGAAAAGATGGAATCCATACTGCACAAGAACATTTAATTCTGGCACAGCAGGCAGAATGCTGACGGAGATTCCAGAAGATTGCCGACGGAAACAGGAGTGCGGAGGCATTGTTGGAGGAGACTCGACAACGGGTGGAATTGGTGGAAGAAGCACGGGAGAAGTTTTTGAATTTCTGTTCGCCGAGGGAAGAGAATCTAGACGGAAGAGCATCAACTCGCACGGCTCGGAGTGCCAACGGAGCAAGAGCGTGGAGTGAACTCTTCGTCTGAGATATACTTCCGTAGGGGACAACTTCAGAAAACCCTTCTTCACCAAGGTTCGCAGCTGTTGAGTTCGTCGGTGTGGGAGATCAGTCCACCGATGTAGAAGTGCAGTACGCCGGTGTGGGAGACTAGTCCGCCGGTGTGGGAGTGTAGACCGCCGGTGTGGGAGTGCAGTCTGCCAGTGTGGGAGTGCAGTCCGCCAGTGTTGTAGGACCGAGCAACGCTTGTTTACAGAAACCAATCGTGATGGCGATACCAAAAGAGAAATTGCCGAAGTTTGATGGCGATGGTATGGCCGATCCCATCCGACACTGCAAAACATGTGAAACGATCTGGAGGGCAAATGGCATAACTAATGAAGACGAATGGATGAGACAATTTTCGGCAACCCTACGGGGCATGGCAATTGATTCGTTTACTAGTACAGATCCACAGAAGCTAGACAGTTGGAATAACATCAAAAAGGAGTTTTTGGCCGAATTTCAACTGTTGCGTGATGATAATGAAATTGTTGCAGAAATCTTCAATACCAAGCAGGGGAAGAATGAAACTGTCCGCTTTTACGCTAGGAAATTGAAAGATTTGATAAACAAAATGGAAAATAAGCCAGCAGACGGACTTTAGAAAAGGTGGTTCATGGAAGGCCTACGCCCTAACCTGCGGAAGAAAATGAAAATTGTGTCGTTGTCGTCATACACAGAAGCCTATAACAGAGCCTTGAATCTCGAAAGTGAGCACAAGACAGAAGAAGAAGAAGAAGACTAGTTCCTTTGATTCTGATGACGATGAGCCTTCCGGCGAAGATAGTAGCGACGATGAAGGCAGTAGCAAGATGGTCTGCGCCCTGCAGAAGGACATGATCTGCATGATGAAGGAGTTTAAAAACATGTAGAAGGAACCAAAAAGTAGTGAGCTGTGGTGCACGGAGTGCAAGACTGACGGTCATACTAAAGGATCGTGTCCAAAGAATCAATTTTGTGACATTTGTCAAAACATAGGCCACTCGACAAAGGAATGCCCCTTTAACATGAAAACCAGAGGATCTCCGCAAATGCTTCTTGCATAGGAAGCCTCCTCGTCAGGTAGTAGCGGAAACACGAATACTGTCGGTGCTACATCCGGAGGATATAGGAATAATTGGCGTGGACAGATAAACAACAACAATAACAATAATAAGAGTAAAAGCCGGATCCAGTATGATGCAAATGGACGGCTGATTGTTCAATGCCGCGCATGTAACTTGTGGGGGCATTTTGCGCGGGAGTGTCCAATGGCGAATACACCTCAACTATTGTGCCGATGGTGCGGACTGGGCGATCATGACGACTCAAAGTGTTCAAAATCTGGAGTAAACTTGATCACTGTCGGGACGGATGAGGAAGAAGTTTTGGCAATTACGTGGAAACAAGAAAAAGAATACCCGGACCCCGTCGAAGAAAAGAGGAAATTTGCGGAAGCACGGGCGGAGGTTGAAAAAATATCCCAAGCGGCCACACCTCAGGACACCACTGACACTTCAGTAAGGAATTCCGCAGAACAAAACATAGAACGGCAAATTTTGCAGATGGAGGTACCAGTAAGGATAAATGATTTGCTTCTCACCATGCCTTAACTCCGATCTAATATTACGCCAGTTCCCAAGTCACCGGAAGAACCAAGTCAAGGGAAGGAAAAAGAGATTGCTGTAGGTGGAGAAGATCAGATGTTGCTGGCGCTAACATCTGGAAGACACCCTGCAGTCGTCGAGATGGGGATCCTCAGACATGTTCTCACGGACACAATAGTTGACGGAGGGTCCGGCATAAATGTATTGCTGGAAGAAACCTAGAGGAAACTTGGACAGCCGACATTGTGGCCTCCGAGATTTTAGCTGCTGACAGCTGATCAACATGGCATTAAACTGCTGGGTATTCTCATGGCACAGACGGTAACAATTGGCACTTAGCCGTTCCTGATGGATTTCGTGGTGATTCCATTGAAGAGGAAAGGGTACGACGCCATCCTGGGCCGCAGGTGGCTTATCGAAGCAAGAGCCTGACACGATTGGAAGAACACCCTATCACTGGAAAGTAAAGGCCGCCGATTTGTCATTGATCTGCATACCCAAATGGTAGGGGAAGAGGCCCTGTCATTAGATTCTAAGGGAGAGGAGGATGAAGGCAGACAACGGATGGAACCGGATCAGGAGGGCGTCCTCCGATTGGACGGGGGATCAACGGATGACGACTTGGATTCCGTCAACGGTCTCTGCCACAAGCAAATGGAGGACTATGAATTATTTCACAGCTGCAATGTTTTGTCGATTGAGAACGAATATTCGAAGGAGTTTACTGAAGTAAAGGTGGGGGAGGCACCGTTAGATGTTACACCCGCACATGCATTCAGTGAAGGGGAGACAATCAAGTATAATGAAGCTACACTGCAAACAATGAATTTGGGGGAGGAGGCAGAGCTGAACAACATATTAGTCGGAGATAACTGGGATCCAGTACTCAAGGCCGTGGCATTCAAGATATTTTTGGAATACAAGGATGTGTTTGCATGGACATACAAGGACCTCAAGGGAGTACTGCTGGAATTATGTGTGCACCGCATCCAGCTGATAGGAGCCGCACTTGTACGAAAGCGACCCTACAGGATGAACAAGAACTATGCGGCACGGGTTACGGAGGAAATCAATCGGATGCTGGAAGCTGGCATTATCTTCAAGGTGCAGACCAACGAATGGGTGTCGCCAATAGTCATCTCATTGAAGAAGGATACTACTCAAATTCGGATATGCATCGATTTCAGATGTCTGAATGCAGTCATGATCAAGGATCCCTTTCCGATTCCATTCACAAACAGCATTCTGGGGGAGGTCCTAGGACATGAAATTTACTCCTTTATGGATGGGTTCTCCGGATACAATTAGGTCTCTATAGCGGAGGAGGATAAGTTGAAGACAATGTTTGTTGTCGAAGATGGGGTCTACGCGTACAACCGGATGCCATTTGGGTTGTGTAACGCGCCGGCCACATTCCAGCGGATTATACTGCATATCTTCGACAAGATGTCCATGGGAAACTTCAAAGCCTTCCTGGACGATTGGTCAATATTTAGCACGGAGGACGAACACCTGACAGCACTTGGTGAATGCATGGAGAGATGTCGCAGAGCGCGGCTAGTGTTGAATCCCAAGAAGTGTAGATTCATGGTTTCGCACAGAAGACTGCTCGGACACATTGTCTGTAAGGAAGGGTTAAAGATGAACCTCGACAAGGTGAGAGTCATTCTTGAAATGCAGCCATCTACTAATGTGACAGAGGTAAAGTCTTTTCTCGGGCATATAGGTTATTACAGGAGATTTATTAAAAATTTTGCCAAGGTGTCCCACTTCTTAGATAAGTTAACCTGCAAGGAAGAATCATTTAGATGGGATAAAGAGCAGGACGAGGCATTTGAAGGGCTAAAGGTACGATTGGCTACGACACCCATCTTGGCATATCCGAATTGGAATAAAGAGTTTCATGTTTATGTGGATGCCTCCAACTATGCGATTGGCGCGACCCTGGCATAGACAGGTAACCATGGACTGGATCACCCGATATACTTTGCCAACCGGTTGTTATCAAAGGCTGAGCAGAACTACAGCACGACTGAGAGAGAATCGTTGGGGATGGTCTATGCTGTACAAAAATTCTATCATTGTTTGCTTGCTACGCCATTTGTGTTCTATGTTGATCACCAGGCCTTGTTGCACATGATTAATAAACCTGTCATCCAAGGTAGGATCAGCAGATGACTACTCTTGTTGCAGGAATTTACTTTCAAGATTATTGTCTGGCCAGGAAAGAAACATGTCAGCGTCGACCACCTGTCGCGGATGAAAATAGGGGAACCAACGGATGGTGTGAATGACGGCTTCCCTGACGCGCAGCTATTTCAGATTGGGGTACTGCCAGAATGGTACAGGAGTATCGGCGAGTACCTGTCAACAGGACAGTTTCCCACTGGGATGCTACCAAGTGAAAGGCGCAAGTTGATAATAAGGAGCCGTACCTTTCAATTAATCAACGGATTATTGTATAAAATGGGGCCGGATCATATTCTTCGGTGGTGTGTGTTAGAAGAAGAGGTACCGAAGGTGTTAAAAGAAGCACATGAGGGTCTAGCAGGAGGACACATGGGACCTGACACCATTGCACGAAAGATATTGCTCGTAGTTCTCTAGTGGCTGACGGTGTACAACGATGCGTGGGAATGGGTCGTCAGATGAGACACTTGCCAACGGGCCGGGAAGCCGTTGAAGAGAGATTTCATGCCACTTAACCCCTCCCATGTGCAGGAACTTTTTGAGCGATGGGGATTAGATTTCATTGGATCACTGAGGGTGAGCAAGACTCGACGGTGTCGGTACATCATCGTTGCAACAGAGTACTTGACCAAGTGGGCGGAGGCACATGCGTTACTAGATAACTCGGCCGTCAGCACTGTGAAATTTATTTATGAACAGATCATTACCAGGTATGGAATCCTGTTGCAATTAACAAGTGATAGGGGAGGACATTTTGTGAATCATGTTATTCAACTGCTCACCACTCAGTTTAAGATTTATCATTCACTGTCGAGTCCGTACTATCCAAGAGCAAATGGACAGGCGAAGGCTACTAATAAAATCTTGGTATCCATCATCTACAAATCTTGCGCGGTTGAAGGTGTTGACTGGGAGGAAAACTTACCCGCCGCCTTGTGGGCTTACCGCACGGCGTACAAGTTGACAACAGGGCACACACCATTCCAGTTAATGTTTGGATAGGAAGCGGTAGTCCCAGCGGAATTCATGATCCTGAGTCTGCGAATAGCATTGGAAAACAAGTTGGATGATGACAGAAGCTTACGAGAGTGGTTAAACAATCTGAATAAGCTGGAGGAGAAGCGATTGCTGGCACAGTGGGCGACGGAAGTCACATAGAACAGACGCAAGGTCTGGCATGATAAGCATTTGAAACGTAGCATATTCCAGCCGGGACAGTTCGTATTGAAGTATGACGATCGCAATGAAATAAAACCAGGGAAGTTAAAGGTATGATGGGTCGGACCATACCAAATTCAAGAAGTTGGCGACAATGGAGCAATCAAACTATCGACCTTGGACGGGCAGGAGGTGCTTCAAACGGTTAACGAATCCAAATTGAAAATATGCCAAGCTAGAAAGGTGTTGTCGTCGCCCAATGCTTGCATGAGTCCTTCATTGTCGTCATTAAACGACTGCGATGCGGCGACACCAAATTGAGGTCCCTCTGTATTTTGAAAAAAGAAAAAAAAAAGGAAAAAGAAAAGCCGCGGGAGATGGCCTGCGGACACATCTCCGCGGGAGATTGTTTCGTGGGTAACTCTCCGCGGGAGATGGCCCGTGGACACATCTTCGTGGGAGTTTTCCGCGGCCAACTCCCCTATCCGTGGGATGCAAACCGTCGGAGGCCTTTTCCCCGTGGGCTTCACTTTAACCGCTAAGTCAATTGCTGTGGGAGGTTGTTACTGTTGTTTGGCAGTGATTTTCTTTTCTTTCTGTGAATAAACCACTCTCCCATGGGGTTCTCCATAACAAACCTTCCCGTTGTATACTAGTTCCGCGGAGAGCCTCAACACCACACTGAACGGCGGATGGAATCCATCATCGATCACGGCCAGAAGGGACTTTTACCTAAATCCCGTTGCTAGGACTGCCAGAACAGACTTTTACAGGTCTTGGGATCGAATCCCCTACCATTAGATTGGCTGGAATCTCAACCCAGATGGATTCATAGTAATTGGTTGAAGGAGATACATCCAAGTGTATACAGGTGCATCAAGGGACTTGTTTTTTTTCGCGGAGTCTTCTTTGAGAGCGCACAGAAAGCTGTCATTGCTGTGGGAAGAATTGATCTATAGCAGGACAGGTTTTCATCCCACCAACAAGTGGAAATTGAGAAGGAATGGTCGAAATTTTGTGCAGGTTTCAATTCATGATTGTTTGGCGCTAAGAGTAATCATCCTTTATTTTGCCTTATCCTCATCCGTGGAGGCTGTTTTCATCTCTCGCTGATTGTGATCATTGTAGCAGATAGTATTTTCCCGCGGAGAGTGTGCTTGTAACAAACGGAGGAAACTTATATAAGAACAAATAAGCCATTTTTTTTATTGCATGGAATCAGCAGGCAAACGGAAGCCGTGGAAGAGTCAGCTGGCGGCAAATATGGAAAAGAATTCAAGGTTTTTGGCATCGAGGATTCGTGTTGCAGGTCCCTCGGGTTCCAGTAGCAAGAAGCAGAAGACCAGGGAAGAACTCACTTATCTCATCGTCCAGTTCGAGGGTCTTGATGGGAGTGAATGCCGAAGATGATAGCAGGAGACCCTGGAGGCAGACCAGATTAAGCAGATTCTGATCCGGGCGCAGGTACATTGGGCCATCCAGCTTCCCATCTTCTCCATTCGGTTGTTCGAATCAGTATTGCGCACTATGATAAAGACCTATAGCCCTTAGAGTAGAACAAGTACATTCATGTACAAGAAGCAGCAGATGACGGTGTCTTTTAAACTTAGGGATTTCACTAGGGTTTTCGGCATCCCTGGCCCCGATGGTAAGAAAGTGGAAATCAAGAACTATAAACTCTTACGGGAACGGAAGGAGCATTGGATAGATTTAGTATGCCGGGATCTTATGTCCATGGAGAGGGACGCAACGGTTCAGGGGTCAAAGTGCAGAGGGCTTCGCAGGGACTTTATTCGAGAGGGTCACTGGTGGTGCATCATGGACGTCATCAAGAGCAGGTTGATAGGTGCCACTCGAGCTTCAGATATAGTGTTGCCCCAGGTGGTATTCATGAATGGCATCATGTAGGGTATGGTATATGATTGGGCCTCAGTGCTTGCCGATAGGATGGAGGAATTCATCACGATTCAGCATCGAACATTTTTTATGCCGCACCATGCCATTCAATTGTTCCTGGAGGCTGCAGCTAGCCGGATACCACTGGATGATTTTGAGGCTCCTCCGAGGGGCAAGTTGGTGGACGGGAAGCCTCCCATATTCTATTGGCGCCATTTGGATACAGGTGGGACAACAGCGGGCCAGAAGAGAGTACTCCGAGGACTGGACACTTTCGAAGATATAGATAGCGAATGGGAGGACACTTCGGTGAGTGATGGGGCTGAGTTTGTAGAAGAGGAGAGCACTTCGGTGGAAGTTGGCAGTGAGGCAGCGGGTAGTGGGTCCACATTCTTTACCCCTCCGCAGCTGTCAACTTCGGCGCACTTGACTACCTCTGCGACCGTCATTCTGCCGTTTGGCCAGCGCCATGCCTCGGTCCTCATGACTCCTCCAGCCGAGGCAGATATCCCACGGGTAATGACGGAGATGGTCCCACGGACAGCGACAGAAGTTCTTCCATAGCCGGTGACACAGCCAGGGACAGAGGTTGTCCCGTGGATTGATATATTGCTGACAACTGTAGCGGAGGTGATTCCAATTGTACCAGCGGAGCCAGTTTCACAAGTAGATATCGTTACAGTCGCAATCTCACAGAGAACACAGTTGCCAGCGTCGGAGCTTGATCCTTAGGTTCAGTTGGATGTCATTGATTGTGATGCAGTTGTCACTATTTCGTCATCTTTGTAATGTCCCCTCTTTAGTTCGACATGACATTGATCATGGATTTTGCCTATTCCAGACTCTCGTAGGCAAATGGTGTGGAGAGAGAGTCAATTCTGCGGATCAGATGGTCATATCTTGCTCTTGAAGAAGTGTTAAGAGGTTATATTTTATTATTATGTGTTATTGGGGCCTACATGTTATAATTTTAAGTTGAGTTGCACTTTTTATTTTATAAAATTACTTTATTATAAAAAGTGCATTATAATGAGATTTTATAAAGGATGTTTCTAGAAGTTCTAGAAAAAGTGCATTATAATGAGATTTTATAAAGGATGTTTCTAGAAGTTCTAGCAACTTATTAGAAAAGTGAATAAATAGAGGGCTGGGCCTCTCATTTTGGACATGCTTGGATTTGAGATTTCTTCTACTTCTTCCATTGTGGAGCAAATTTGTAGTCTCTTGGGTCTGCAAATTATTATTTGATCTTTGGGAACGAATCACTCCCTTGGATTGGCGACTTTGAGGGTGTGAAATATCACCTGAATTGTTGCATTTGAGGAGTTGGTAATTCAGCCATCTCATTTGGACTTCATTGAGATTCAGTTATAAGGGTTTACTTGGGTTGGAATAAGGGTTTCAGTTGTGCCCTAGCATTTGTGGATTGATTAACAGGGTTTGAAGACACAGTTGTGCATTATTTTCAGACTGCCAGTCCAGGGTTTGGACCCACGTTTTTGCTCATAACTCCTAATTGGCTTGACGGATGAATTTCATATTTTAGGGGGTTATTCAGCAACCCTAGGCGCCCAGATTTATTGCTTTTGGAGTGACAAAAAAACGCTGCAATATTTTTATCTAGCAGCCGTACCAGGCCGTACCTGTACGGCCCTGTCAGTTGGGCAGCAGCAGCAATTTTGTGAGTCGGTTTGGGGCAGATTGTGAGGTCTTCGTGTGGCATTAATTCGGCATTCATATCCGGCAAAATTGGAGCTATTCCAGGTGCACAAACTGAAGTTTTGATTGCCAAAATATTGCATGTTCTGGATTAGAACAGTCAGCACTGTCATTGCATAAATAATTATTTCCAGTCATTAATAACTGTTGTAAAAGTTTCGTCATTTGCATTCCAAATCTGAACTGGGTTATTGTTCATGTCATAACATTGCATTGTCAAGAGCTTGATGTATTAGAAGTGCATAGTCGTGACAGTCTCTCATTGTAATCAGTTCTATTTGCTGTCATAAAATCAGAATTGCATTGGACTTCATATTTGAGTCTCATATTGTCATCTATCTCTTAGATTGGTAGTGTTATAATCTGGAATTGTTGTTCATACATTATTGGCATCATATATTGAGGTTTCGTTGTACAACAATTAGTAATATTGCAGCCTTATTCGGTTACATGCCAACTGTTTGACAAAATTCCTAAGTCTAGTTTGAGGGTTTCAGTGGCCTTTATAGTAAGGGTCATTACAGTGGTATCAGAGCTATAAGTCCTGCCATCCTGTGGAGGTCTTATAGGGAATTTGGAACAGCTGGATAGAAGGGAAAGTGTTTGACGAAATGTCAAAACACTAAAATCAGAACATTTATGTTTGAGCATGCGACAGAGGCTTTATAATTTCCGCAATACCAAAGCAAGACAAGATAGGATTTCAGACCTGCAGAGCGAACAGTCTAGCTCATCTGTACAGGTGGACATAGAATCCAGTCATACAGACACAGGGGAGGTATTCTTTGATCAAGACTACGACTACAATATGGATAGAGGCGGGAATGCCGGTCCAGATCAGCGAGAGGAAAGATTTTTACAGTTATTAGACACCTTGGCACAGGGACAGCGATTAGCCGAACAAAGAGCACAGGAACAGAATCAGAGAATGGAGCTTATGATGCAGATGATGGCTCGTCAAATGGGGTTGAACGCTAACATAGGTGGAGGAAATAATCAGAATGGGAATAATCAGGATGGGATACATAATGGAGGCGAACAAATTGGGAACAATTTCGATCATGCACCCCAGCAAGCTAGGATAGTGAGTTCGAGACCTATGATTCCCACGTTCCTTCCTAGAGCTCCAGAGCAGCCAGTACCAGAACCCCAGATCACTAACATACAGGATCAGCTGAGGAGAGATTGGGAAGCAGGAGGTCCAGATTTTACAGCTGCAATCACCTTTAGAGAGTATATGGATGTGCGGATGAAGCATATGCCCCGTGGACATGACAAGACTCAGAGCTATGAGCTACGAAAGAAAGTAGGGAAACTCCAGTTACCATATTATGATGGCTCGGGGAAGTCTACAGCAAGAGCTTGGGTTCAAAAACTTGACACATACTTTCAATTGAACCCTATGTCTGAGGAAGAAGCTATTAAGTATGCAGCAATTCACCTGGATGGGTTAGCACACGAGTGGTGGCATCATGGTATGATCACTATGGGTCATGCACACATTACCTCATATGTGGAGTTTACGGAGAGACTGATTGAACGTTTTGATAAGAAGGATCCAGAACTCCATTTCAAGGAGTTAGCTCAGCTTAAACAATGGGGATCATTGGAAACATACATTTCAGAATTTCAGAAACTTGCAGTGTTAGTAACAGATGTATCTGAACGGAGGCTACTGGTTTTATTTATGGATGGGCTAGTTGATCCGTTGAGAGGGTGGATTAAAGCTCTCAACCCTCCCACTTTGCAGGAAGCCATTAAGAAAGCTCGTGACATGGATTCCTCTTCAGCTTCTAAAAATAAATTCCAAGCAAAGAGTTTCCATTCAGGAAAAGATAGGGACAGGAAACCCTTTCATAGAGAGGCGCAGCTACCTAAGGAGGAAAGTAAGAGGTTGGACAAGGAGACACTTAATGACTTGCGTAGGAAGAAGCTATGCTTCTATTGCAAAGGCCCGTATGAGTATGGCCATGACTGTCCTATGAGGCCAAAAGGGAAGACCAACTGAGCAATGTGGGCTTATTACGAAGGCTCAGATTCAGATAGTTCAGAACATCATGATGAGGATCTTGATGAAGCAGAGGGAGAGCAGGAGATAGACAGTGCAGGGCAACAGCAGGGAACAGAGCTACATTTACAGGAAGCACGACTGTCTAGTATCCAGAGAGAGGGATCTTTCAGACTTCGAGGAGTTTTGGTTGGGCAGAAGGTTATTACATTATTGGACACAGGTGCCACACATAATTTCATTGATGCACGATTTGTGGAGAAGCGTGGACTCATTACTGAGGAGTTCGTGGGACTAAGAGTCAAGGTAGCTGATGGATACACTCTTCGTTGTGACAAGATGGTACGAGACCTACCTTTGCGCCTGAACAACTGAGTTTAAGGCAGACTATCATGTGGTCAACATGGGTGACATGGATATAGTACTTGGAATGCAGTGGCTACATTCATTGAAGGTGGTTACCCTGAGACTAGAGGATATGGAGATACAATTCGAAGTGAATGGTAGGACTCATGTGCTTAAGGCTATCCGTAATGGAGACTTCAGGACTATCTCATTTAGGTGGCTGGAGAGATTAACTAGGCATAATGATATAGAGTGGGCAGCTGTTTGTACTTTGACACCTACACAGGAGGAGCAACATAAGACGGAATATCATCCTGATATTCAGAAATTGAGGATTAAGTACGAAAAGGTATTCAGTGAGATTCCACCAGGCAGGCCACCGGACAGAGGCATTGAGCATATTATTGAGCTGGAGGAAGGTGCTAAGCCTATCATGATCACACCATATCGACACCCAAAGCGACTCAAGGATGAGATCGAAAGGACCATCGAGGAGTTGCTAGCTATGGGGCACATCCGACCAAGTAAGTCACCTTTTGCATCTTTTGTTGTTTTGGTAAAAAAGAAGGATGGAACTCTTCGGATGTGTGTTGATTACAGGGAATTAAATAAGAGAACCATTAAGAACAGGTATCCCATTCCTCGCATTGATGAGTTGATAGATGAATTGCATGGGGCTTGTTATTTCGCGAAAATTGATTTGAGATCAGGATATCACCAGATCAGAATCCGTGAATGGGATATTGAGAAAACTGCTTTCAGATGTCATTGTGGGCACTTTGAGTTTGTAGTCATGCCTTTCGGCCTGACCAATGCACCTGCCACTTTCCAGTCCACTATGAACAGAGTTTTCCACCATCAGTTGAGGAAATTCGTGCTGGTGTTTTTTGATGACATTTTGATCTATAGCTGATCATGGTAGGAGCATCTAGAGCATTTGGAGATAGTGTTGAGCATTTTACAGAAGGAGTCCTTGTATGCAAAAGAGTCCAAATGTGACTTAGGGATGACCGAGCTGTTATATTTGGGACACATTATTAGTGCAGATGGAGTGCGGATGGATCCTGAAAAGATTCGCGCTATTGTTGATTGGCCTCCACCAGAGAACCTTACACAGTTGAGGGGGTTCCTTGGTTTATGTGGTTTCTATCGCAGGTTTGTCAGTGGCTACTCATGACATGCAGCTCCCATGACAGATCTACTGAAAAAAGGGGAATTTGTGTGGACTCAGAAGGCACGGGACTGTTTTATGAGATTTAAGGAGACAATGACTACGTGCCCAATTCTAGCATTACCTGATTTCACGAAGCCATTTGAGCTTCAATGTGATGTATCTAGAGAGGGAGTAGGTGCTGTACTTATGCAGAATAAGCACCCCATAGCTTATGAGAGCAGGAAGCTCAGAGGCCCCGAGCGTTCATTCAGTATATATGATAAGGAGATGTTGGCCATCATGCATGCTTTGGCCAAATTCAGACAATATCTTGTGGGTAGCAAGTTTTGTATTAAAACTGATCATAACAGTTTGAGGCATTTCTTGGGACAGCGGGACCTGAATGATCGCCAACAAAAGTGGGTAAGTAAGTTGCAAGCATATGATTTTGACATCTCATATGTCAAGGGAACTCAGAATGTTGTTGTAGATGCTCTTTCTCGAAGGCCACACCTCACTCTTGTGGTTCAGATATCAGAGGATTGGCGACACTTGATTATAGCAGAGTATGCCAGGGATACATGGGCCTCCGATATAGTGGAGGGAACAGTGATTGATACCAGATACACACTTGTAGATGATTTAATCATTTACAAGAATAGGATTTACCTAGTCCCAGGATCGAAGGTTAAGCAACTGATTTTGAGAGCATTTCAGGACTCACCGACAGCAGGCCATCCCGGGTACTTCAAGACTTACAGGTCAGTTCGAGAGCGGTTCACTTGGAAGGGGCTGAAAGCTGATGTTTTGCAGTACGTTCGAGAGTGTCTTGTTTGCCAGCAAAACAAACAAGAACACACCTATCCGGAACAGTTCCTACAGCCACTTCCGATCCCTGACAGGAAGTGGGAGTGCATCTCCATGGACTTTATCACAGGTTTGCCCAAGGTACAAGGACGGGATTGTATTTATGTGGTGGTAGATAGATTAACAAAATATGCTTATTTCTTTCGTATCACCACTACCCACTCAGCAGCTCAGGTGGCAGAGGTTTTCTTTCGGGAGGTTTTCAGATTGCACGGATTGCCTCGGAACATTGTGAGTGACAGGGATAGCCGTTTCATGAGTCATTTTTGGCAGGAGGTATTCCGGTTATGTGGCACGGAGCTTACACCCAGCACTAGCTATCACCCACAAACCGATGGTCAGACGGAGATTGTGAACAAATGGGTGGAAGAGTATTTAAGGAATTATGTGGCAGCTCAGCAGTGAGCCTAGGTCAGATGGATATATCTCTGCGAGTATTGTTACAATACTACATATCACATCACTATACAGATGACACCCTTCATGGCACTTTACGGTTATGAAGCACCTAGTTTCTTGGATTTGTTGTTGGGCGACAGCCGGGTACCCAGTGCAGGAGAATTATTACAGGAGAGTAAGGATATAGTTGCTACTCTCAAAGATAATATTGCGAGAGCCCAGAACCAGCAGAAGCAGTATGCAGACCAGAAGAGGACTGAGCGTAGTTTTGAGGTGGATGATATGGTTTACCTCATGTTGCAGCCATACAGGCAATCTACTCTTAAGAAGAGTGGTGCAGAGAAACTCAAGCCACGCTATTACGGACCATTCAGGGTTATCAGGCGAATTGGTGAGGTGGCTTATGAGTTGGAGCTTCCGGCAGACAGCAGGGTGCACAATGTGTTTCATGTGTCCCGCCTCAAGAAGGCGTTGGGTCAGAATGTGGTACCTTCCGCAGTATTACCTCCTTTAGACGATGAGGGAAAATTGATTTTAGTGCCAGAATCCATCCTGGAGAGCAGAGAAAAGCAGCTTCGCAGAAGAGTGATCAGAGAATACTTGGTTAAGTGGAAAGATCTACCTGTTGAGGATGCTACTTGGGAGGGGGAAGCTATTTTGCAGCACCCGGCGTTGAGATTGCTTGAGGCCAAGCAATTTCAGGAGGGGCGGACTGTAATGTCCCCTCTTTAGTTCGACATGACATTGATCATGGATTTTGCCTATTCCAGACTCTCGTAGGCAAATGGTGTGGAGAGAGAGTCAATTCTACGGATCAGATGGTCATATCTTGCTCTTGAAGAAGTGTTAAGAGGTTATATTTTATTATTATGTGTTATTGGGGCCTACATGTTATAATTTTAAGTTGAGTTGCACTTTTTATTTTATAAAATTACTTTATTATAAAAAGTGCATTATAATGAGATTTTATAAAGGATGTTTCTAGAAGTTCTAGAAAAAGTGCATTATAATGAGATTTTATAAAGGATGTTTCTAGAAGTTCTAGCAACTTCTTAGAAAAGTGAATAAATAGAGGGCTGGGCCTCTCATTTTGGACATGCTTGGATTTGAGATTTCTTCTACTTCTTCCATTGTGGAGCAAATTTGTAGTCTCTTGGGTCTGCAAATTATTATTTGATCTTTGGGAACGAATCACTCCCTTGGATTGGCGACTTTGAGGGTGTGAAATATCACCTGAATTGTTGCATTTGAGGAGTTGGTAATTCAGCCATCTCATTTGGACTTCATTGAGATTCAGTTATAAGGGTTTACTTGGGTTGGAATAAGGGTTTCAGTTGTGCCCTAGCATTTGTGGATTGATTAACAGGGTTTGAAGACACAGTTGTGCATTATTTTCAGACTGCCAGTCCAGGGTTTGGACCCACGTTTTGCTCATAACTCCTAATTGGCTTGACGGATGAATTTCATATTTTAGGGGGTTATTCAGCAACCCTAGGTGCCCAGATTTATTGCTTTTGGAGTGACAAAAAACGCTGCAATATTTTTATCTAGCAGCCGTACCAGGCCGTACCTGTACAGCCCTGTCAGTTGGGCAGCAACAGCAATTTTGTGAGTCGGTTTGGGGCAGATTGTGAGGTCTTCGTGTGGCATTAATTCAGCATTCATATCCGGCAAAATTGGAGCTATTCCAGGTGCACAAACTAAAGTTTTGATTGCCAAAATATTGCATGTTCTGGATTAGAACAGTCAGCACTGTCATTGCATAAATAATTATTTCCAGTCATTAATAACTGTTGTAAAAGTTTCGTCATTTGCATTCCAAATCTGAACTGGGTTATTGTTCATGTCATAACATTGCATTGTCAAGAGCTTGATGTATTAGAAGTGCATAGTCGTGACAGTCTCTCATTGTAATCAGTTCTATTTGCTGTCATAAAATCAGAATTGCATTGGACTTCATATTTGAGTTTCATATTGTCATCTATCTCTTAGATTGGTAGTGTTATAATCTGGAATTGTTGTTCATACATTATTGGCATCATATATTGAGGTTTCATTGTACAACAATTAGTAATATTGCAGCCTTATTCGGTTACATGCCAACTGTTTGACAAAATTCCTAAGTCCAGTTTGAGGGTTTCAGTGGCCTTTATAGTAAGGGTCATTACAATCTTTATTAGCAAAGGTCGAGTCAGCCCAACCAGTACAAGAGGAGAACATGGAGCTCGCACAGTTAGACCAACCGGAGGTGACGGATAGAGCTAGTGTATTTTTGAGGCAGCAGTTTCTACTCATTCCTGCCAAGCGGGGTTCGTCCATTCAGTCTCCTAGGCGTTCAGGAACATCACCGACAGTACTAGAGCCTCAGCTTCAGGAGGAGGGAATGCCACATGCCGTGGTTGCGCCGACAGTGGAGGAGGCGGCACCGGATGTGGGCATCGCTCCCACTGATGAGGAGGCGAATAGTGATGCGGAATGGTCGTTGGAGGACTTCACCAAGGAGGATTACGGGTCGGATGAGGACAGGTGTAGAGATTACCTCACGACTATGAAGCCTGCGTTGAAGAAGGGACACAATGTGGCAATTCAGGCTCTGACTCGGCGAAAGGAGTGGCATTTGATCAGAGCATATATCCGTGGGATCTGTCCTCGACGATTTCAGACTTGTTTTGTAGACAGGGGTTGGCCGGCGGTGGAGACAGTTGAGATGTTGAAAGATTGGGCTACTGAGCCGGAGTTGGGACCCAGTGACACCCCTCTGCTGAAGCTGGCCCATGAGATTGTGGGATTGTACAAGGATGTTTACTATGCTTGTCGGCGTGTGGAGGTGGACAGGGTTGCAGTAGAGAGATCATTGGCAGCTGAGAGAGAGGCTAGAGAGAAGCTAGCCGCCGACTTGGCCGACCAGCAGGCAGCATGGGCAGCATAGCGGGTAGCACTACTGGTAGATATGGCAGCAGTGGTGCAGGAGAGGGACGTGGCTAGGCAAGGTACAAAAGCGACTGTCCGAGATAAGGATGCAGCTGAGCACGAGATGTAGTTAGCTAGGAGGCAGGCTATGGATGCTGCGCTTCTTCTAAAGGAGGCCGTCGAGGTTAATTCTTAGATTCAGACAGATCTCCGCATCAGGACAGAGTAGGTGTATGAGTTACGTCGCCAACAGCACTCTTCTGGGATGCCCCCTTCTCTCTAGTATTTCTTTTGTTGTCTATAAGTTGTCTCTTACTTTTGTTAGTCGTCAGGAGACGAGTTTTCTTTTGGGGGGGATGGTGTCAGCGGACTAGATGGTCCCATCGGTGTTTCTGTAGCCGACGGAATGATTGTTGTCAGTGTTTTGTATTTTGTAGCCAACGGGTAAATAGTTTGTAGCGGACATAATGTTTGTGGCCGACAGACTTCTTCGGGAAGGTTCGGCGGATAGTATTTATATCCCGTCTGGGATCATTGTAAAGCATCTTCTATCATTAATCTTATCAAGCATAATGTATGTCTGGCATATGCGAATATAATTCTGCTGTTCGTGTTCCATTGTCTGTATGCGTTGATTTCTTTACCAGTACGGTAAACAGTTGGAGAGACAGTGGTTGCAGTCTATTGGTAGGTATACAGTTGATCATGATAAGATGCAGCTGGAATTCTTATAGGATGGCTGATAGGTGATTCTTGAGGCCATGCTAGAAAGTGAACCCAAGTTGATTTCAACTCACAGGATGGAGGCTAGTATGAGGCATGATGACATGAATTGGGCAGCACACTGTTTCATTTCCTCTAAGGCTACATTAGGTTCAGGACAACAACTTCATGTTGACATTCAACCGGTGCTGGATGAGCACAAGAGGGTTTTTGAGGACATACCCCTGGGCATTCCCCTAGATAGAGGGTTTGAGCATATTATTGAGTTGGAGGGGGGTGCCTAACCCATCATTACCACTCCTTATTGTCATCCCAGACACTATAAAGAAGAAATAAAAAGGACGATTAAGGAACTCTTTGACATGGGACACATCAGACCTAGCTCCAACCCCTTTGCTTCTTCGGTAGTTTTGGTGAAGAAGGATGACACTCTTCGCATCTGTATTGATTATCATGCTCTCAACAAGAGGACCATTAAGAACATGTATCCTATTCCTCACATTGATGAGTTGCTAGATGAATTACATGGGGCAGTCTATTTCTCGAAGATAGATCTTAGATCTGGATACCATCAGATAAGGGTTCATGAGGAGGATGTGCATAAGACGACTTTTCGATGTTACTATGGGCACTGAGTTCTTGGTTATGCCATTTGGGCTCACCAATGTGCCAACCACGTTTCAGTCATGTATGAACCATATTTTTAGAAAACAGTTGCATAAGAGCATGTTGGTATCTTTTGATGATATCCCAGTTTTCAGCAGAACTTGGGAGGAGCATTTGCAACAACTAGATGACGTACTTAGCATTATAGAGGAGCACTCATTGTTTACAAAGGAGTCATAGTGTGAGTTCGGATTGACTGAGATTCTTTACCTTGGACACGTGATTGGTGCAGATGGGGTGAAGGTACACCAGGAAAAGATACAGGCGATCCTAGATTGGCCACCTCGGAGGAACGTATCAGATTTGAGGGGCTTCCTCAATCTTTGCTCTTATTACAGGAGGTTCGCTAGAGGATTCTCCTAGACAACAACTTGCCTCACCGATCTCACACAGAAAGGGGCATTTAGGTCGATAGATGATGTAGAGGTGACCTTTGATAAGCTCAAGAGGTGATGAGCACATGTTCGATTTTGACACTTTTCGATTTCTCGCGCCCTTTTTTCCTGGAGTGTGATGCTTCAGGGAGCGGAACTGGCTCAATTCTGATGCAGGACAGGCATTTGGATAACTTATGAGAGTTGAAAGCTCAAGGACAGTGAGAGATTGTACTCCACCTATGACAAGGAAATGTTAGCCATTATGTATGCTTTAGCCAAGTTTAGATAGTACTTGGTGTGGCAAATTCACGATTAAGACAGACCACGACAGTTTGCGATACTTCTTAGAATAAAAGGATCTCAATGAAAGACAACAAAAGTGGGTCAGCAAGATTCAGGCCTATGATTTTGACATCGAGTATGTCAAGAGTAAGAACAATATAGTTGCTGATGCACTTTTCAGGAGACCTTTAATTGTAGAGTGTTGTGCCATTTTCGAGATATCGGCAGATTGGAAGTCCCAGTTGCTGGTTGAGTATTCTAAGAATACTCAAGCTTGTCAAATCATGGATGGGCAGCTCTAGGACAGAAGGTACAAGGTAATTGATGATGTGATTTTTTATAAGGATAAGATCTATCTCGTACCAGAGTCCAAGCTCAAGGGAAAAATTATGGCGACTCTTCATGATACACCATCAGCCAGACACCTAGGTCTCTTCAAAACCTATAGGCAGGTTAGAGAAAGGTTTTCATGGAAGGGCCTCAAGGATGATGTCCTTCGGCATGTCAGAGAATGTCGGACTTGTTAGCAGAACAAGTCGGAGCACAAGTTTCCGGCTGGATTATTACAGCCTATTCCCATTCCAGCACAGAAATGGGAGAGTATCTCTATGGACTTAATTACAGGATTACCGAGAGTGCAAGGCAGAGATTCTATTTTCGTGGTTGTGGACAGATTGACTAAGTTCGCTCACTTTTTTGTTATGGCGGCAAATTGGTCGGCCTCTTAGGTAGTCGAGTTATTTTTTGAGAGGTTTTTTGCCTACATGGTCTCCCTCGAACCATTGTGAGCAATAGAGATAGCAAATTTTTCAGCACTTTTTGGTAGGAACTATTCAGATTGGCAAGTACAGAATTAACACACAACACGAGTTACCACCCACAAATGGATGGGCATACTGAGATAATAGACAAATGGGTGGAGGGCTATCTCCGGAACTATGTAACAGGGCAACAGAGAACTTGGGTTAAATGGTTGTATCTAGGGGAGTATTGCTACAATTCCTACCCTATGTCCATCCGGATGACATCATTTCGAGCTCTCCATGACAGTGAACCTCTGTCATTTGTAGATCTGGCTTTGCAAGATAGCAGAGCACCACTAGTTGGAGATTGGATACAGGATCATCAAGACATTCTCAGATCTCTTTGGGAGAACATTCTACAAGCTTAGAATCAACAAAAGATGTATGTTGATCACCGTAGAATAGAACGAAGTTTTGAGTTAGGTGACATGGTTTACCTTCGTCTCCAACCTTATAGGTAGAGCTCCTTGAGGAAGAGTGGGTTTGAAAAGCTTCAACCTAGATCTAGCTTTGCAGGATAGCAGAGCACCACTAGCTGGAGATTGGATACAGGATCATCAAGACATTCTTGGATCTCTTTGGGAGAACATTCTACAAGCTCAGAATCAACAAAAGATGTATGTTGATCACCGTAGGACAGAGCGAAGTTTTGATTTAGGTGACATGGTTTACCTTCGTCTCCAACCTTACAGGTAGAGCTCCTTGAGGAAGAGTGGGTTTGAAAAGCTTCAACCTAGATCTAGCTTTGCAGGATAATAGAGCACCACTAGCTCGAGATTGGATATAGGATCATCAAGACATTCTCAGATCTCTTTGGGAGAACATTCTACAAGCTCAAAATCAACAAAAGATGTATGTTGATCACCGTAGGACAGAGCGAAGTTTTGAGTTAGGTGACATGGTTTACCTTCGTCTCCAACCTTACAGGTAGAGCTCCTTGAGGAAGAGTGGGTTTGAAAAGCTTCAACCTAGATTTTATGGTCCTTATCGCATTACTCAGAGGGTTGGAGAGGTTGCTTATGAGTTGGACTTGCCAGATGGCAGCAAAATTCATAATGTTTTCCACGTTTCTTGCCTCAAGAAGGCGATTGGTCAGCATGTAGTGCCCTCCATTGGATTGCCCCCACTTGATGTGGAAGGGAAGCTAGTTTTGGTTCCAGCAGAGGTGATTGAGATCAGAGAAAGGAAGCTTTGTAACAGGGCCATTAGGGAGTATCTAATTCGCTGGAAGGATTTTCCATATGAAGATGCCTCTTAGGAGGGCAAATCAATCCTACAGCATCTGACACTGAGATTGCTTGAGGGCAAGCAATCTCGGGAAGGGAGGACTATAATGTTCCCTTCTCCGCACTAGGCCTTATGGCACCTTGTTGGTCTTCTTTCCATTCGGATAGGCTAACGACATTTATTTTGAGGATGCCAACCAATCACAGGATTCTATTTGGTTTCGTTGGGGAGATATTGAAGTGTGGAGCTTCTTATAGTTAAGTCACTTTATTTTATAAAGTTGATTTATAAAGTTACTTTATGACAAAAGTAACTTAAGTGACTAAAAGACGAAATTGGCTTTTATCCCACATTGCCTAGTTGTTTGTATTTCTCCTCATATCAAGGTTATAAAAAGCAAGGAGCTACATTGGGATTCACACAATGAAAATATAATATTATGTAAATGAAAGGTTGCTTAAATGTGACTAGTTGCTCTTGAGGACGAAACCCCTTGAGGCAGTTTGAGGAGTTGGACGTAGCCCCAACAACTTAGTGGAGACTATATTCATAACCAAGTGTGGAGTTTGTTGGAAGCTCCATTGTGGCCAAGAATCTGCACCCAGAAGTCAGTAGCCTACGAGATTACACAAGGAGAAGATCTCTGGGTTTTCTAGAGGCCACAAGATAAAAGGATTGTAGTCATTATACAGAACGGTGGGTAGAGAGGCCATGCCATCAACGTGAGCCCTATAGACAACAATTCTGAGTCAGTGAGGTGGTGGTGAGAGGTGCCGGCATTCCATAACCTTGCTGCAAGGAAGAGTCAAGGTGTTGAGTCAGCCGTGTGGGAAAACCCGAGTATACAACGTGTGCATTCATAGTGTTGCGGGTGTGATTGGTGATAATAGCAACCCGATAACGTTGGCAGCAGACTGGGATGATATTCCAGGTATGGTCACATGAACAGACACCCCATCTGTGGCGGCATCAAGATGTCAGGAGTCCGGCATGAGCATTGGCAGCAAATGGCACACTCTTCCATGCTATGGCTGTGTGACAGTCACCTGTTCATGGCAGCATCAGGTGCCTTTGTTATTTGTTCTGCATTTTGGTTTATATATATGCTTTAAGATCGTTGTCCAAATCATGAATCTATGTGTGACATTCCTAAATTATTTGGTATCATAAACCATGTTTGGGATGAAAACTTGAAGAAATCAAACATTTGGCTAAATGCATTTTTAGAGTATACTGTAATATCTGAGTTCCTTTGTAGTATTTGTATGAGTTATTTTGTGATCTCTGCCATATTGCAAAAAGTTAAAGCTGGGATAGAACCACAGTCATTACACTAGCTATATACATTAAGTTTGATTAGTTCAGGCTACTGTTGTCCGATTTGGTTTCTTACATGGGAAGACATTTCTTGGGCAATTGGCCACCATCGCCGGCGATCACAAATCCGATGGCGTCAGCCGTGTGAGACTAATCTGGTGGGGAGTGCCCGTGTAGTAAAAACCTATCAGCTAATAATTTGAGGTAAATCTAATCTAATATGTATTAGTATATTACATATAAAAGTCAGAAGCATATATACCAAATATTATTAATATAAGTCAAATATTAATATCAAATATCATCAAAAAATATGTTTCATATTATCTTATACAAGATATAAACTAGATTTTGGTCAATGAACAAACGCAACCTTTCAAAAGGTCATCTTTCAACAGGTACAAACATGAGAAGACAAATTGAAGGCATGGGCTGATACGGACCGGATATAGACCAGAATGCATCACCTTTCTCTGCTTGAGATCGCTGACAACATAAGAATTAAGTGCTTTCCTACTCTGCTGGGAGATCATGGTCACAACTATCGAAGGATTTTGGACAGTAGAATATAGTTGGCACCAGGAGCTGCATAGAAGCTTTACTATACTCTTGGTTGCTAGAGAAAGAACTAAAAGATCTAAAGCTTGCGATTACTGGCATATCCTTTTGGAGAATCGGGCGACCCTCAACATTGAGTGCAGACTATATTGTAGGAAGTTAGGGACATCACAGAAAAGACACCAATAATTTAGAGAAGTGGATTATGAGAATATCAGACAGAGACTTTACTATTATATTTATAAGAATATTGCCATTCTTATCCCACGTTAAAGTTATGATTTCAGGACTAATATAGGGCAAATCCCAAAGAGGGGACATTACAAATATATTTCACGATTGTTCTCACTGGAGAAAATAAGAGGAGCATTAATAATATCAATCCCCACTAAAGTCTGAAGCCACATATTGAGAATATTGGATTGTCATGAGTGATAATGAAGATTTCTATTGGATGAAGTGATGCGCCTCATTAATCTATACTGTTCATGATGTGATCTTGATTTAATCATTTAAACAGCAGCATAGCATGGAGAATGTGTATACAATGTATTGAGGCTCAGGGAATATTACAGGAGTTTTGAACACACAGATTGTCCTTATTGAATGGCACAATAGGATTGATTGGTGTGGCCACTACTTCTGGAATGGGCATGTGAAGAATATATATCTTGCTTATTAACAAAGAGTTCCTCAATCATAATTCTGTGATCTTGTGGCATTTACCAAGCATGCTTCAAGGAGACCATTTGAATGTTATTGAGTTTGGTGTCGTTCTCTTGAGTAAGAGGGTTGCAATTTAATAAGCAACATTTGCTGAATTCAATAGCTTGGCTTATATCATTGCTATTATTGTGGGATTCTTAATTCTTCAAATAGAGGCACTGTATTGGAGTGCCTTGTTCAATCCTAGCAGAGCTTTGTAGATATTTAGTTGACATTCACAGTTACAACTTCAAAAGTTGGAAATCTCACAGCATGGGAATGAGAGATATGTATTCCTTTAATTTGTCTTTGTATGTAATCAGATTGGACCGCGATATTCCTCTATAACTGTGCTATTGAGCTCAAATAAATACAATCTGACAATAAGACCAAAAGATATGCTTCTAATTCATACTGAGAATATTCATTTGACATTTCTGCTTAAGGGTATGATTATTTCTACTTGAGAACCTCAAAAATATGCAGTCAACTAATATATTTTGTTAAAGTATCAGACTGAAGACTTTATTATTATTCAGAATAACTTGCTCAAGACAGGATATAATATAAACTTGAAGATGGTATGAAGATCCTGGGACCTGTGATATGTATATATATTGAAAACTGATAAGAAGTGTTCTCTGCTCTATAAAATACTGGAGGACTTGATTATATATGTGTTCGCTGTTTTTACAAAGGCAGAGAGGATCTGCATCTTATACGTGGGCGTCAAGTTCAGGGGTCACAACCAATAGCCATGACTCATAGTTGAGTCACGTCTATTGGCGTAACTGTTATTAACAACAGGTAAGTTATTAACCATTTAAAATGCCGATGCCCAGAATATATCGATGCCCGAAAATGATTAGACATCAACTTATTAATATCGATGAAAGAGGTACTAATATATATCGATGTAAATCATTTTATTCATAACTTATTTATTTGTATTTGTATATTAGAATATCTGCGCGCATGCGCACACACACACATATGAGTATATTAAATATATCATACATATAGAATAATACAAACATGAATATAAGAGTTATTAATAACATCTTAACTAATCTATACATTAACACTTCCTCTTAGATTAGTATGATAAACACACATAAGAGGTCTTTGATTAGAAGACTTCTTTTATACAATGTCAAATATAAGTGTTGATTAATATAATCGACTTATATATGACATCATGTAATATGAGAGTTGGCCTATCAGAATATCAATCACATGATATTCACCAAGCTCTGTAGAGTAATGGCCTATCAGAAACATCAAATTAATGATTATCACCAAGTACTTAGTGTGGTAATGGCCTATCAGAATATCAGGGCAAGATATACACCAAGTACCGAAAATATATCTATACAAGCAACTTGTAGATAATCAAATTAATGATATCAACCGCCTAGTTGATTTATAAGATAAAGCCTTTACATGAAACACTTTCTTAAGAATGAATCATGCTACAAGTTATTGTAAGGACATCACTTTACAACAACTTCTCCTGATACAAGGGAAATAATCTTGAAGTCGTCACTCCTTAATGATTATCATAGGTTTTATTTATAATATATAAAAAAAATGTACAATAATCAATTTCTTTGAGACATGTCCTCAGATTTTACAACCATACCAAGTTCTTTACGAAAATACTCCACTTTTGTCTTAGCAAGTGGTTTGGTAAGCGTATCTGCAATTTGATCCTTTGCACTAATATATTCCAACTTGATTACATCCTTCTCAACCATGTCTCAAGCATAGTGGTATGGTATCTCGATGTGTTTTGATCTATTATGAAACATAGGATTAAGAGATAGCTTGATGTAGCTTTGGTTATCACGATAAATAGTAGTAGGTGGAAGTGGCTTCCCAAATAGTCCAAATAGAAGTTTCCTCAACCATACAGCTTCTCTTGCTCCCATAGATACAGCTATGTACTCAGCTTCTGTAGAACTCTGCGCTACTGAAGATTGCTTCCGACTAAACCAAGATATCATTGCTGAACTCAAGATAAAACAACATACTGAAGTGCTCTTTCGATTCTTTGAATTTCTTGCCCAATCAGAATCTGTATATTCTCTTAGATTTAGTTTAGTTTTAGTGTATTTGAGACCATATCCAATTGTACCATGGAGATACCTGAGAATGTGTTTTGCTGCTACTAAATGAGTTTGTTTAGGTTTGCACATGAACTGACCGAGAACATTTATAGCATAACAAATGTCAAGTCTTGTATTTATCAAATATATTAAGAAACCAATTATCTGTCGATATAGAGTAGGATCAACACTTTTAGAATCTTCGGTTGCTTCTTTTAATTTCAGGAGGTTTGTTTCCATAGGAGTTTTCATTGCCTTGCTATCCAACATCCAAATTTGTTGAGTAGATCCAGAGTATACTTTCCTTGATTTAAGAAGATTCATTTTGAATGCTGCCATACTTCTAGTCCCAAGAAGTAGTGTAGTATTCCTAGATCTTTCATTTCAAATTCAGATATGAGATCTTGTTTACATTTTTAATATCCCTTTACGGATATTTTCCCCAAACCCTTGATATTTAAGTGTAGATTCAAATCTGAACAATAAACCAATATTTAATCTAAATTCTAGAACATTAATCGTTCATAACTAGTAGATAAGCATATGAGAAAATTCAGAAAAAAGTGTATTTATTTCCTTCAATATTTAGAATTACATATTAAAACCAGGAGTTAACTCAGATAACCATCAAATGCATTACTTTATTATACAATAGCAATACAATAACATGCAACTATCCAAATGATCCAATCTTACAAACAGTTAAAAAACAATCAGATTGGCAAATGTAGATAAAACCTGTAAGAAGGCTAGGTTTGTGTCTAACCTCCAAAGCTTCTTCAAGGGTTTGCGTCCTCGAAGAAATAACCAACAACTATTTCTAGCTCCCAGATTAATATTTGTTTTAAATATTATATCTTCATAACATCCCATGTGAACTCTGATGTACCTTTATCACTTTTTCCAATGTGATGTACACTCTTTTAAGCAATGTGGAATAAAGAAGCTTTTTGTCCTTTAGTCACTTATGTGAACATAGTACCTTTCTAAAAATAAAGTGACAAGTTAAATGAACTTTAATAGTCACTTAGTTAGTAAACCACATAATCATCAGACATTAAAATAATTGATCAAACGAACTTGGATAAGCATGTGCAATAGCTCTTGGCGAGACGCTTCCAAATCAACACTAGGATATCAAGAACACTGAGCTTTGCTTACTGGCTAAAAATAGTAACTATCCGAACAACCTGCCAAAATTGCTCTGATGGGTTTGAAATTGAAAATGTCTAGGCCAAACCTCGCATTGAACCCCGTAAAGAATCTTTTTGCCCCCGAAACCTAGGCGAAGTGATCCGGCACACAGAATTATAATGTCCCAGAAAAAAGGGACATTACAAAGCCTCCCTCCTTAAAGATTGCTTGCCCTCAAGCAATCCACTCATACTTGCAAAAACTAAATGCTAGGATCCCATACTCGCCTCGAGAATGAGGTTTTACTCAGCTGATGTACCCCGGCATGGATCTTCCCAAACTCAGAAGGGTGAAACAGTACAATAGGAATCAATGTGCCAAATAACTGAATGCCAGGATCCCAAGTCTAACCATAAAGGGACACCAACTGCCACGTACTGCTGCCTTGTGTGCCAATACCATCGGTTAGAATGAATGCCTCACTCCATGAGTGGCCGTGCGAGTCTGTACTGTCAAGTGAAAATGGGGGCTCAACAATATACCCATATCCACCCCAAGATGATAGCAACCAAACTCTCCTCCTAGCTCCCTGACCAAAGGCAATACCTAGGGATGCTCCACTTGGATCCCAAGTGAGGATTCATACACCGTCTGAGATACCACTAACCAGTTCCTGTAATACCTGCACCACTGTACCACTGTACCACTCCTGTAATATCTGTTCCGATGTCAATGATAGATCCGGCCAATCCGACTCCACCACCATATCATTTTGGTGTAAGAGTAGTCCTAATCTCTGGAACTCTCATATATCAGAAAGCTGAAACACACAGATCATAATCATGTGTTTGTGTAGCAACACAGCATAATCTGCCAGATGTAAGATACTATTAACACCTGGACCCCCGACTTCCCAAACAATAGGATCCTGGATAAACGAAAGAGTGGTTGGTGAATCACCAACATCATAAGTGCTAACATTGCCTTCACTACCTTGTTGAACAAAAAATGTGGACACCTCATGTGGAATGTAGGGTAATGTGTGATCTTTGCATTCACCTACAAATAACTCGTTGACCTTGGAAGGCCAATTAGAATCAGCAAACATATTACCAACATACACAGGCAAATCACTGATAGGGGAAATATACCAATAAGAAAAATCACCAATCAACAAGTAGGCCGTGGCGATCTCATAAGAGCTAGATGATAAAACTCTGGGCAAGCTTAAGATTCCCTTAGAACATGCTAAGAATAAATTTGAATTTCCTATTCTACCATAAGTATTCTCGCTTATGTCAAAGTCTTTATAAAAGGATGGTTCACCATTAACTGAAAACTCTGAATTATCCTCACTTGTATCACTAACCATGTCCTCCTGTGAAAATGTACAGCTGCTGTCATAAAAATCAAAATTTTCAGTCTTATCAACTTGCTGATGCATAAAGTTTTTCTCACCATAAATATTCTCAAACGGGAAATACATGATTGAATCACATTGCTTGGCTTCACATCTACCCACTTTATGAATTCCTTCAATGATTTGCATGATTTCTTGTGCCCTTGAACCATTGTCATCTTCTTCATAAGTGGCTACCCCACTTGTTTGATTTTCAGCTTTGTGGATGGAATAATGTGTTAAGCTTAATTGAAGACATAGGTCATCTACCTCCCTCTCCTTGTCCCTTCCAAATTTTATTGCTAGATCTTTATCCATTAATAGTTGCAAGTACTCATATTTTATCATTTTCAACGTTTCACAGATAGTATGTAAAAGAGGACTTGTGACGCCACATACATTCCCATGTCTCTCTTCTATCACAACCTTCTGCATGAGATCCTCAACCAATTTGGAAGAATCATCCATTCTTGTCAACACTTGGACAATCTTGTCCTCTTTGACCAAAAGCATATCCAATAAGTCAAGGAGGGAAATTTTTTTTTGACCATCTCCTTCAAACACAAGTGGGGTGCTCTCCATAGAATTTTCTGATTTTTCAGCACCTTGGGAAACAACATTTTCAGATATATCCTCTAACTCAATGTGTGCTAGACCATTGGTCTTGCCAACATCGCTGTCCATTTGCTCCTCAAAATTTGATATAATTTCCAGCCCGGTATCACCATAAAATTCATCCAAGTTAATTTCTGTCACTAAATAAGATGTTGGTGTTGCCAACGTTGGCGGTTTGGTCAACTCTACTACATGGGCTATTAACCCGCTCATCAGGAGGACTGGTGTAAACAACTCCATTAGATACTTCTATTTCCCAATTACTTGTTAGTATACTTGTGTCATTATTAGTGCTACTATCAGGTTGATTGATATTTTCCCTATGCAAATCTCTGTAACTGTCCTCTGCAAGGAGATTTCCAGCCAATTCATAGTATTTGTTTCTCATCATATCCGTCTTGTTTTGCAGCTCTAGCTGAAAGTCAACATAGTCTGTGAAAGGTAATTCTTTTTGAATCTGTGGAGGAAATTTTTGGTAATTATCATATATGACCATTATTTCAGCCCTCATATTGGATTGGAAATTTTGGGCTAAATGTTGTTGTAGCTTCAAAATATCTTTACTGGTTTATCCAGGTCCTGTATCTTCCCCATCGCTAAGTACTGCGTGTCTGTAGCTATGGGCTAAACACTATAGTAACCCCTGTCCTACCTAGCCTTAGTAGTTTTTGAGTTTTTTGATATCTGAGTATTCTTATGGTTTGCATATCAAACTCAGGGAAAGTCTGATATAATCACTTGCCCAACATATACGATAACGCTGATTAAACAATTGAATTCAGGAATTAATCACTATATTAAGAATTTAAACTTCTAAACTGGTCGTTTTCTTCAGGATGCCCACTGAAATGTTCTTTTATTATGATATAAAATTGTACACAGTCTCAGGTGATCAAATCAGATTTTCTTGAACACAGGGGACTCTGATAAACTTCTTACAAAATTGAACTAATGACTCGATACATATGCAGAAATGAATTTTCAACTTATCAGTACTGTCTTGAGTTTAATCTCTCAAACATATAATAGAAGATACCGATATGTTATTTGCTTGAGAGCAACAAAATTTTGTTGCGTCTATCTGAAGAAAAAATGATCATGAAAATATTTGCCTCCAGGTATATCAAGACTGTAGACCTATTTTCCAGAATAGACGATCATCTCCCTTTCTGAATGAGTCGAAAACTTAATTGCTCTTTACAAATTTCATATTGTTCTGAGAATTGCTTGAGCTTGTAGTTTAAATTCAGATGCTTGTATGTGTCCTTCAATGCTTCAATTATAGATTTATAACAATGAGTTGGTGGGTCCTGATTTACAATATGGAACTCTGACAAGGTAACCCGATGTTTTTTTTTTGACCATTTCTAAAGGTTGATAAATCTTTTGGGCTATAGTGTTTCTGCAGTTCATCAATATCTCTAGTGTCAATCTCTAAATGTGCTTTACTCGGGATGCTATTAACTGCTCTTGGGTGAATCTCCAAGACACTTGTCGTGTCTCATAAACTCCTCATCACATTGGCCATTCTCCAAACCATGCCACAAATCACTGTATTTCCAACGCCTGTCAAGGTATTGATTGATGCTGTAGAGAGTCCGTATTCTCCCATTCTTCCACAAATTGCTAGTCGGCTAACTCCAACATCTCCAATCCCATGTACATTGACGTGGCCCTTTAAACTGGTCAGGTGCCAAGTTTTGGACTGCTAGCTTCAGTCATGTGGCCAACTCCTCATTCCACTATTCCTAGTATACGGTGTGAGTGGGGAAGAAAGAAAAAGATTAACGTCCAGTGATGAAGGATGTCTTATCGTGACCCGTGTTGCCTGGAAACAATTCCCCGATTATGTGAAGTCTGAATTACGAAAAACTCCGGCCTGCTCATGGTTAGACTGGTGTCTACGCAAGCTGAGAATATCCGGACTCGTGCCCACCCTGTCCATCATGAATACCTTGCCAAAAAGGGGTCAAGAACAACCCGCGGCAACCACAGATTTAATGTGTCTAAGCTAGCTATGAAATCTGGCATGCGTACTCACTGAATATCAACATCCCGATTTTGTATGATGTCCAAACCTGTGAGTCCACTCTCACTATGGTAATATCACAAAGTCGTGGATCATTGAACCATTGTTGACTTGTTCAGATGCCGATTGGTAATGCTCTACAAGTTAGGCACACGCGGGATATTCTCCAGTTATATTTCCCACGTTGAGAACTCTGAGTTCCTCCTCTCATGCGATAATATCCAATTGCCGATAGGAAGCTTTGTAATGTATGAATGGTAGATTGCGCCTTTTGGGAAGTTCTTCCTGTACTAAATTCGTGTATGCGGGAACAATTCATACATTCTTAAAAACTTAGTGCCCAGTATTGACTATAAGCATCTTCTTGTTCTGTCCACCTGTATAGCAAACTAGGCAATCTTCTTTTGACTGTATACCAACTATGCCTTTCGCTTCAAAAAAATACACAAATTACTTACTTCATTTTGCCGATTTTCTTCCTGCCCAGACCTTTGCAATGTTTCAAATGAAGGAAGTTGGGGTAGCGTGCAACTCCTTGAATGTTTCCAGACTTAGAGGGGTTTTGTCCTCCTAGTCTTAACTAGTCAAATTAAGCAACCAAGACTCGCAATATTTCTTTCATAAATTCTTGTGTGTGTTTCTACAGGATGGCAGGATTCTTGGCTCTGATACCACTGTAATATCCCTTTACGGATATTTTCCCCAAACCCTTAATATTTAAGTGCAGATTCAAATCCGAACAATAAACCAATATTAAATTTAAATTCCAGAACATTAATCGTTCAAAACCAACAGATAAGCATACAAGAAAATCCAGAAAAAAGTGTTTATTTCCTCCAATATTTAGAAATACATATTAAAACCAGGAGTTAACTCAGATAACCATCAAATGCGTTACTGTATTATACAACAACAATACAATAATATGCAAATATCCAAATGATCCAATCTTACAAACAGTAAAAAAAATAGTTAGATTGGCAAATGTAGAGAAAACCTGTAAGAAGGCTAGGTTTGCATCCAACCTCCAAAGCTTCTCTAAGGGTTTGCGTCCTCGAAGAAATAACCACCAACTATTTTCAGCTCCCAGATTAATATTTGTTTTAAATATTATATCTTTATAACATCCCATGTGAAGTTTGATGTACCTTTATCACTTTTCCCAATGTGATGCACTCTCTTTTAAGCAACGTGGGATAAAGAAGCTTTTTGTCCATTAGTCACTTATGTGAACATAGTACCTTTTAAAAAAATAAAGTGACAAGTTAAATGAACTTTAATAGTCACTTAGTCAGTAAATCATATAATCATCAGACATTAAAATAACTGATCAAATGAACTCGGATAAGCATGTGCAATAGCTCGTTGGAAAGCTCGTGGCAAGACGCTACCAAATTAACACTGGGATATCAAGAATACTGAGCTCTGTTTACTTGCTAAAAATAGTAAGTATCCGAACAACCTGCCAAAATTGCTCTGATCAAGGCCAAACCTTGCACTGAACACCGTAAAGAATCTTTTTGCCCCCGAAACCTAGGTGAAGTGATCTGGCACACAGAATTATAATGTCTTAGAAAAAGGGGACATTACAACATTTTTCAATTAGATGATCTTCTCCTGTAATCAAAAGATCATTGACATATAAAACCATGATTAACATGTCCCCTTGTATTACCTTGTAATATAAATTTGGATCTGCAATATTTTTAGAGAAGTCAAGTTTAGTTAGATGCTGATCTATCTGTTCATACCAAGCTCGGGGAGCTTGTTTCAATCCATATAAAACCTTTTTTAATTTGCACACGAGATTGTTTATTGTGTACTTCAAATCCTTTTGGTTGTTCAAGATAAACTTCCTCTTCTATAACACCATTCAAAAATGCAATCTTTACATCCATTTGATGAATTTTCCACCCTTTGGATGCAACAATGGCTAAAACAATTCTGACTGAAGTATATTTGGCTATTGGAGCAAAAGTTTATTCAGTCTATTCCTTCCTTTTGGGAAAATCCTCTTGCTACAAACCTTGCTTTGTACTCATAGTTACACCGCCTTGGGGGACGACGAAATGGGGGGACAAGTTTTTGGGACGAGGGGACAGAGGGGCCTTAATTTGGGGATGGCGAGGGTACGGTGGGGGACGGCAGCAAGGTACAAGAGGGGTGAATATATCTATGCATATGGTACTTAAAAATGCTAGTTATGAAAATATGTATTGCAATATAGGATATAAAGATGTAAAAGAGTGAATACTTGAACATTGCATTGAATTGGAACATCGAACATTAAACATAAATAGTCAAAACTGCAAATAGTGAATATTGGGATGTCCCCCATCCTCGGTGGAGGTGGTGGAATTTGGTGGCGCCACTGGGGATGGGGAGACGGAGTTCCCAAGTCTCTGATGCGTTGAAGTCTCCGAGACGTTGGGCAACAAGGGGGGGACGTGTCCCCGTGTTACTATGTTTGTACTTGTCAATACTTCCATTTGCAACATGTTTAATTTTAATAGCCATTTTGAGGAGACAATTGATTTATTTTTGGGTCTAGGAACAATATCCCAAACATCATTTTTAAGTATGGAGTTATATTCTTCTGTCATGGTATCTTTCCAATGCTGATGTTTTATAGCTTCTTTGACATCAGATGGCTCGGATTTGGAGATTTCACTCATTAATGTGATATAACTTGAGTATATATTAGGACGTTTTCTTTCTCTAATGAAATCTAAGGGAATGGAATTGTTTTCTTCAATTAGCTTTCTGGCCCATAGTGGTCTTTTCTTTTCCTCAGAGGTATGAATAGTGTCCATGGGTTCAACTGATTTATCTTCCTCCATTAGAGACTCCCTCTCATTATCAGAGTTTTGTTCTTCTAGAGTTTCTTCTGAATTTGATTCATTTTCCTCTTTAGATCTTTTGTAGGCCAACTCTTCATCAAATATTACATCTTGACTTAGTTCAATATTTCTTTGTCCAGGGATATAGATGCGATAAGCTTTGGAAGTTTCACTATAACCTACAAAGATTCCTTTCTTTCATGAGGGCTCTAGTTTGGTTCTTTTCTCTTTAGGAACATGTACATAGACAGGGCAACCAAAAATTCTTAGGTATTTAAGATCAGGTTTCTTCCCGGTAAATACCTCTTCAGGGGTCTTGAATTCAAGTTAAGAGTTAGGACACCTATTTTGAAGGAAAACAATAATATTTGAAGCTTCACCCCAAAGAAAAGTTTCAAGATTCGATCATGAAGCATTGCTTTAGCAGAATGAACTATAGATCTATTCTTTCTCTCAGCTATTCCATTTTGTTGAGGATTATAAGGAACAAAACACTCCCTCTTGATACCAACAGTTTTACAATAATTTATAAAGATGTCAAAAATGTACTCTTTGCTAGTGTCTGTTCTTAAGACTTTTATTTTCTTTTCAGAAAGGTTTTCTACAAGGGCTTTAAATTCTTTTAATTTTGTCAGGATTTCTTCAGATTCTTTACTTTTAAGAAAATAGATCCAAGTCTTCATAGAGAAATCATCCACAAATATGATATAGTATAGAGAACCTCCTAGAGAAGGAACTAACATATGACCACATAAGTCTGAGTGAATAAGTTCTAGAACTTCTTTGGATTTGGTTTGACTATTTTGGAATGTAGTTTTAATATTTTTCCCTAGAGCACAACCTTTACAAGTTCCTTCATGGTATGGATTAAGTTTAGGTGTACCTATTACCATTTTTCCTATAGAGGGTAATCCTCGAAAATGAAAATGACCTAGTCTCCTGTGCCAGATTTCGTTTTCTTTGAAGGAATCGTGAATTAGAGCTGAATGTGAGAGAGAGTTAATTCGATAAAGACATCCATGCCTAGAGCCAATTTTGTATGTATTTTTTATGTTAGAATTCTTAGGCCAAGCTAAGACCTTTCCTTCCATAAACGTAATTCTGAGTCTATCTTCAAGAGCAGAGATAGAAAGCAAGTTTCTTTTTATACCAGGTACATATAGTAGCTTAGTAAGTTCAATTGTTTTCCTTGATATGAAATGAACAGTACAAGTTCCTATTCCCATTACAGGATAGCTTGTATCATCTCCAATGGTAACTTCATCAACATAGTCTTCTTTTAGAGAGTCTAACTGTCCTTTAAAACTTGTAATATGTCGAGAGGCTCCACTATCAATTACCCGAGTACTTGATCTAGTTGATGCTTCACTACAGAGTGCTGAATAGAAAGCATTGTGTTCAGAATTTCCATTAGAGTTTTGAGTGGTTGCAAATGAAGCTTGAGACTTAGTTCTATTAGGACATCTAGATGTTGGATGTCCAATTTTATCACACCTATAACATTGCATTTTGGAGAAGTTAGGTAGCTTCCTTTTTCCTTCGAATTTTCTTTTCTTCTTATTTACTTGAGTTGAGAGAAGTTGAAAATCTTCTTTTGAGGAGGAAACATTTTGACCTCGAGCAATTTGCATACACTCTTCTTGTATACAATCAGCTTTAAGTCTTTCAAATTTAGGTAGTTTTGAGCGAGAGCATACCCTTTGTTTGAAGGTATCCCATGATAATGGAAGTCCTTTAAGAGCCATTATTGTCAACTCCTTTCCATTACAGATGTGTCCTATGGATGAGGGTTGATTTCGAAGATCAATTATTCTCATGAAGTAAGAGGAATTTTTCTCTTCTTTATTCATTTTAATATTTGACATTTTGTCCTTTAATGTAATGATCCGAACAGTATTGTTTATCTCAAACATATTTTCAAGAGCATTGTACATCTCATGTGCAGTGTCTAGTTCTAAGATTACAGGAAGTAGATGAGTTTTAACACCGTCCACAATAATTTTCATAGCTTTATTGTTGTCACTTTCCCATTTTTCTAGTTCATCATTTCCTTTAGGTGATGAGTTAGATTTTTCAATAAACTTATTTAGACCATGTTCTTTAAGTATAAGTTTCAGATGTAGCTTCCAGCTTGCAAAATCTAAATCACCTTCTAGTCTATCTTCAAGCCTTATACTGTTCACCATTTTATTTTAAATAATATTTGTTGCTTCTATAACCTAGAGATTTGTAGTTTGATATCAGGATTACTTCTTTAAACCTGCTCTGATGCCATGTTAAAGTATCAGACTGAAGACTTTATTATTATTTAGAATAACTTGCTCAGGACAGGATATAATATTAACTTGCTCAAGACAGGATATAATATAAACTTGAAGATGGTATGAAGATCCTGGGACTTGTGATATATATATTGAAAACTGATAAGAAGTGTTCTCTGCTCTGTAAATACTAGAAGACTTGATTATATATGTGTTCGCTGGTTTTACAAAGGCAGAGAGGATTTGTGTTTTATACGTGGGCGTCAAGTTTAGGAGTCACGGCCAATAGCCATGACTCATAGTTGAGTCACGTCTATCATAACTATTATTAACGATAGGTAAGTTATTAACCATTTAAAATACCGACACCCATAATATATTGATGCCCGAAAATGATTAGACATCAACTTATTAATATCGATGAAAGAGGTACTAATATATATCGATGTAAATTATTTTATTCATAACTTATTTATTCGTATTTGTATATTAGAATATTTGCACACACGCACATATATGTGTATATTGTTAGAGTAAATAATTATTTATTCTTTTACTTAAGTTTACTTAGGTTAATGCATTTATTTAATAGTTGTAGTTGATGAGTGTTGTCACTTAGGTTTGCACCCTTGTCCAACGCCTATGCATGAGGACAACTTAGTGAAACATGGAAACAATCTCCAAGCTGTGGGACTTGAACTGTGAGGTTGAGTCTCTGGAGAAGGCCGGCTTCCTCTTACTATTAGGATGCACCGAACTACTCTTGGAGAGGAAAAGGGAGAAGGAGAGCATGAAAGCAAATTTACTTAACCTAATCTAAAGAGGTGATGCACCAAAATAGAGTGTTCAGACCAATCTCTACCCATATATGCACTATTGAACCAAAATGAAACTAAGGATATACACATTCAGACTTGCTTTAATCTAATAATCACATGCAGATCAGAAAACCAGAATGAATGACACAAGGAAAGAGAAGATTCACTTATATATCATTCACAGGCCAGAAGAGATACAATCATGCAGATTACAGATTTCTACAAAACAATGGCGAAGGCAAAGAGTTCTTGCACTTTCATACCAATGGCTGAAGGAGATAAAGTAGAGAATCATACAGTTCAGAGGCACAGGGGAATTTACATTGGAATTGCAGAGCAATAGCAGAGAAAACAGAGAAAGGTCGACTTTTACAAAATCTACAAAATTTGCCTTTATAGTGCAGGCATAACTGAGATTTTCCCTCCAAAACTGTCCTGCAACCACCACCATCAAGGCTCTGCCAAGGACAATCATGAGGATCTGAAGAAAATCTGATCCTTTGTGTCAAATAATGCCTTGAGAAGACAGAAACGACGCCATAACTGTGCTCTGACCAAGTAGATAGGTTGGATTAGAGGGGTGGAGTGTTCTTCCTCATTCAGCATTCACTTCTGGGTGGTTGGGACCGATCATAAATATCAAATTGTGCAGAAAACCCGATCTCTTATCATTTTTGGTGCATGAATCAGCAGAGTCAGCAAGTCAACCGAACTCTGCATCCAGAATGGGCCACGTGGGCCAATAACCTCCTTTCTTTTTGCCACCTCGCAAGGTCTTCCCGTGTTGACCACTCTCTTTCTTTACTAACTGCGCCAACCTTTTAAAATTTGACCGCGATGGCTTACAACATAACCGCCAGCACTTAACTATTACTGCCCGCACTGGACTCACCGGGACATGTGTTACTTAAGCGCTATGTCGCTATGGTTATCTTCCGAGCGCTTTCTTATAGCGAGATAATGCCCGTTGTAGATCTTCCTTAATTTGACGATCGTGAAGACTCGCCGTTTCCTGCGCTTGCCTTTAAGACTTATGGGTCCACGGACCACTATCAGCACACCTGGCACAGTCTGGCATCTGACTCAGCCCGAATTGGTACCATCCCTGCATCTTTATAACACTCGGCCCCACTGATCCATGTGGCGAAAGGGCGCTATGTCGCTAACGTTAACATCCTTGCAGTTCTCCATAGTGAGATAGCGCCTGCCGTGGATCTTCCTTTAGATCTACAGTGAGCCACAAAAATTGTACTACTGCGCATCGAGCTGGCCGAATGGACCAATGAAAAATTGCCATTGTACTATGACCCATCTGACAACTGCCACCGAGGACGAGCTGTACTATCACTTTGGAGAAGGGCGGGCCCATTACGTTATCTGTGCCACGTGTCGCTAAGGCGTTATATCGCTATGGGTATATATCGTGCAACTCTCAATGGTGTGATAGCGCCTATCGTAGATGTTCCTTGATCTGCTGGCGAGCAAGATGGGTCTGTCCTGTCAGTATACCGACTAATTAGAACCGACCACATGCCAAACTGTCTAACAAGTCCTCGCAGGGCCCACATTCCACACAGTCATGCCTTAGCCAATGAAAAGACTGATCAATTGCCAATGAGGAAACAGTTACATCACTGATATCCGACGGGGCATACCTGGGACCCACCATCCTTTCTGATGTCGCTGACGTATCATTTTCCGTCTGGGCGCTATGTCGCTAATGGCGAGAAGCATAAATTTTTCGATAGCACCACAGCGCCCTCTATTGATTTATCCAAAACCGGCGCCGAAGAAACAACCAGGCAAAGAGGGATCCACCTGACATGCGGCAGAAGGGCGCTATGTCGCTAATGCAAAACATCGTGCAATTTTTAAGAGCGACATAGCGCCAACCGTCGATCCAGATTGATCCAATGATGAGGAACTTGCGCGCCTGCAAAAAAATATCATAAGTTTGATTTTTTAATTTTTTCGATGTTTCTTAGGCATTAAAATAATATTAACTCTGGGAACTAGCCGTTGGCGAGTAAGCATTTAAAATTTGAATATTGGCGGGGCGCAAAAATGAGCAACAATGAGTTATTGACAACACGTGAGTTTGTTCCTATCTAGTCATATTTATCCTCTCACCTTGATCGAGGATATTCCATTTTTTATGGATGTATGCTTAGTTGTCAACCTTATCTTCTAGCACTTTCCAACTTGTTCTACAAGCTTCCTTGAGGCCCTTTATATTCGGGCTCTCTCATTGTATTTCATAACTCATTTTCATGGCATATTGTATAGCAATACATTTTCTTTGGTTGCAATCTTCTCTCAGTCCGTTTAGTGTTTTTCCAAGCTCCACCTCTTCCTTCTTTGGTTTCCCTTCGACAGGTTATTTGCATGCAGGTGATCTTGGCAAGCTATGAAGTTGGCTTTCGTCAACTTCTACATGATATTAGAGCCTCCCTGTTGCTTCTTGTTCAAGGGTTTTTTGAAACCGCGATTCAGAGACACAAACTTTAGTTTGTTTGTGATTTTTTCTTCAATCCCGGGGAAGAGCGTTTTTTCGAAGCACTTTGGGCCTAAATGGATGTTACCATTGAGTTCAGAAGGCTTGTTATAGTGAGAATTCATATAAAATTTTTCGATTTTGGACACAGTTGATCTGGGAGGCAAATTTTTTTGCCCGGGACGCTGTACAGATGCATTTATTGTAGGGTAGACCAAAAAAAAAAAAAAGGCTGTCGCAGAGTGCGCCACCGCGACACCACCTAGCGGCCACCACAGCGTTGCCCGCACATCACTCAGTCACTGCCGCCACCGGCAGTGCAGCCGTGGGGCAGCTGTAGCGCGGTCGCTACTCCGCAACCACCGCCGCCCGACTGGCTTGCCGCCCACCTTGGTGATGCCCCCGTTCCCTCCACCTCTGCAACCACCACTGTCGGCGGTGCGCTTGTTCTCCTCCACCTGCGGCTCTGCCCACGTCCGCACAGTCAACACAGTTGGTGACAGTTGGCACAATCTACAGTTCCCACGTGGCCCTTGCCACGTCAGCTGCCCAATCATCTTGTCACGTGGATGCCACATGGCATGTGGCGTGGCTCTTTTTTTGCTGCAACGGCTACCAAGCCATCAATTTTAACATAGTGGAATGCTGACATTAGCATGACATCAACACCCTTGCAAGCACCTCTGCAAGGTCCTTTTTGACCTACTTGTAGTTTTTTGGCCATAACTTGAGCACACGGAGGTATTTTTCCGATCCGAAAGAAGCGCCAGAAAGCTGGTTCCAAGATGGAGACATTAGTGCAGGTATTTTTAGGTTCTGATGCAGTTTTGTTTCCCGTTTTTGCAGTGAAAGTCTGAAGTTCTGTTTTTCACTCTAGCAAGCATATCTTTTGCGTCCCATCTCCGTTTTTTGAAAACGTTATATTTTTGGAAAGTTGGTTTTGTCATATTTTCAGAAGTGCTACCATTTCCTTCAGATTCTGCCACATGCTCTTTCTATCATATTTTTGGCGTTTTTGCTCTATGGTGGATATCTTGGGTGTTCCAGGTCCGAAGATCGTTTTCATGGCATGGGATTTTTTGTTTTGGGCTGTACTATCTTTTGTATTAGCTTTTTTCCTTTTCTGATCATTGTAGCTATCATTTGTAAGCATCTTTATGCAAACGCACTGAAATAAACTGCCACTCTTGCATTTCGGGTTCATGAACGTTGTTTTGAGACAGTTGTACTTGCACTATTTTATAAAGCACCATGGGGGGATAGTTGTTTGCCGCTTTTGTGCCCTCTTCCTTTTTTTGCCCCATGGAGCGTCGGTGACCGTGCCTTTGTAAGTGTTTTTAACTCTTCAACTCTCGTCGTTCTTGGTTCTTTCTATAGAGGATTTTGGCCCACTTTCTCAGTTGCTTGTCATCTTACCCCGTTTGCATTAAGGGGGGTTATTCTGTTGTTCTAATGCTTCCTTGGTTCAATGCTTCGATAGTGTGAGCTATGTATTCAATGGTTGATCCTATATACTAGGCGATTGTAGTGGCTGGCTACCTATGCATTTCGGTGAGATGGATCATCTACCATATAGACATGCTCAATTCGTGCCTTCTTCTTCCATGGAGGTTCTTCAGATTAGCAGTTTCTTTCTAATGACAAAGTTTGCGGCTTCTTCATGCTTCAGTGATGCTCTTCATGATCACTTTTTGTTCCTGTTTTATGAGACATTCCACTAGTTGGAGGCTTCTTCAGTCCTTCACTAGGTTTTCACTTACCTCTTTTTGGGGGAGGGTTTTTCCCACATGGTTTTCTCTCTTTCCCTATTTTTAGAGGTTGCATTTTTTTGCATTGTACATGGGTACCTAACATGGCCTTGTTGCTGGGACCCATTCTGCATTTCATCTTAATTTTTGCGAGCTTAAGGCATTCCCCTAAGTTGCACTTAAGGGGGGTTGTAGAATAAATAATTATTTATTTTTTTACTTAAGTTTACTTAGGTTAATGCATTTATTTAATAGTTGTAGTTGAGTTGTTGACAACACGAGAGTTTGTTCCTATCTAATCATACTTATCCTCTCACCTTGATTGAGGATATTCCACCTTTTGTGGACGTATGCTTAGTTGTCAACCTTATCTTCTAGCACTTTCCAGCTTGTTCTACAAGCTTCCTTGAGGCCTTCATATTCAGGCTCTCTCATTGTATTTCATAACTCATTTTCAAGGCATATTGTATAGCAATACATTTTCATTGTTTGCAATCTTCTCTCTCAGTCCATTTAGTGTTTTTCCAAGCTCCACCTCTTCCTTCTTTAGTTTCCCTTCGACAGGTTATTTGCATGCAGGTGATCTTGGCGAGCTGTGAAGTTGGCTTTCATCAACTTCTATATATTAAATATCTCATACATATAGAATAATACAAATATGAATATAAGAGTTATTAATAACATCTTAACTAATCTATACATTAACATATTTGAGTAAAGTTACATTATAGAAACTAAAATCAGCATCTATGTCAAGTGTTTGACAAAATAAATGAGAAGGAAAAGTGGAAATTAGGCTAATATCTTTTGGGGACATTACATTCTCCTTTGCTAGTATTAACGGAAGGTCAATTATGCTAGGTAATTATGCCAAATGTCTGTCTTGCTTTGTTTTTGAGAAATCACATTTTTTTGAGCTGTAAGAAATATAAGTTTTCATGTTTCACTTAATCCAAACTTTTTTTTTTTGTTAACTTTGCAGTAGAAAATTTTGCAATAATATAGAAAATGGAGTTTGTAGTGACAATTCTTTCTGATGGTTCAGGAAAAGTACTAATGATTTGGTTTCTTTAGGCTGAGGCTACTGATCCTGAAAGTGGTGGTACATATTATTACAATGAAAGTACTGGAAAAAGTCAGTGGAATCGGCCTGTTGAAGAATTTTTCCTTCCTCCACCTCCTCCTCCCCCTTCCCTTCCACCTTTGCCACTGGATTGGGAAGAAGCTACAGATAATGCAACAGGTATTCTCCATGAGCTAGAGTCATCTTACGTATTCTGCAAACACATTTTACGTATTCCAATTATCTACTGTTCATGTTGAACTGTAGGTCAAAAATACTATTATAACGTTAAAACACATATATCACAGTGGGAGCGTCCAAAAGCTTCAGATTCTGCAGCATTTCATGTTGAGAGTAAAACTATTACTCTGTATGGAAGTGAGAAAACTAGTAATGAAAATGCACCCTCCTCTAACTTTAAAAAATGTGCTGGCTGTGGGGGTTGGGGACGGGGCCTTGTTCAGGCATGGAACTACTGCAATCATTGCACAAGGTAAAATGAGTTATATTTTGTTACATTTCCTTAATCAGATGTACACTTCAATCTGCTTTCTGTCTCTTGCATTGTGCCCAATATTATTCTTATTCTGAAGTGTACATGGGTTCTGCGTAACATACTTATACAGCACGTTGGAGTAAATTGTTTAACAATGCTTTTATAGAATATTCATTGTCTATGTGTTTCAAGCAGTATGAATTTGTTTTTGGTAAACCCACAAAACACCAGGAATCCTACAAGACCAAAATAACTATCACAAGACAGAGTGGCAAGAATAGCTTGCTTCAACAAATTGATTGAATACTATAATGGACATGTAAATGACATTAGAGGCCTTGCTTATAAAGACAATGTGAGAGGTACGATTAAACCGGATGTAACTACTAATCAATCTTCTAGGACACCTAGGTTCCAAGCAAACTTAAATCATGTGAATAAGTCCCTCACTAGAAACTATTGAAATCACCAGTTACAAGACCCTACTACATCCAAAGCCTTGTTCACAGTAACATTTGTAGAAATTTGTCTTTTCCTTATCAATAAAAATGTTTGTAAGAGAATCTGTGTGATTATGTAACCATTTTACTGCTTTGATAATTGCTAGACAAAGTATGTATTATAACTCCTTTGAAAAATTGAGTTACAAGGAATTTCTCTTGTTGTCCCTTAACTATGAGAACAGCCCAACGCTATCATGTTTATACCTATCTACAGCTGGGAATGTCCAGGGAACATTGAGCTGGTTGTTAGCCAACTGGATAGTTTTGGCAGTATTTCTAGTCTGTAGCCGACAGTCCGGCGGTGTTTTTGTATGCTGTAGCCGACGTCGTTGGTAAATAGTTTGTAGCGGATAGAATAATTGTGGCCGACGAACTCTTTCGGGAAGGTTCGGCGGTAGTATTTATAGCCCGTTTGGGATCATTGTAATTAATCATTCATCTACTATTGCGAATATTATTTTGCTATTATTGTCTATCTGCGTTGATTTCTTTACCTGTACGGTAAACATTTGGCGTCGTTGCCTTATGAATCTGGAAGGTGGGAAGAATGAAGATTAATGCCAAATCAACTTAACAAGGATCGAAATAAGGCGAAGGGAAAAGATAGAATCCGTACTGCGCAAGAGAATTTAATTCTGGCACAGCAAGCCGAACGCCGACGGAGATTCCAGAAGATTACCGACGGAAACCGAAGTGCGGAGGAATTGTTGGAGGAGACTCGACAGCGGGTGGAATTGGTGGAAGAAGACGGGAGGAGTTCTTGAATTTGTGTTCGCTGAGGGAAGAAAATTCAGACGGGAGAGCATCAACTCGCACGGCTCGCAGTGCCGACGGAGCACGACCGTGGAGTGACCTCTTCGTCCAGGATAGACTTCCGCGGGAAACAATTTCGGAGGATCCTCCGTCTTCACCAAGGGTTGCAGCTGTTGACACCTCCGGTGTGGGAGTGCAGACCGCTGGTGTGGGAGTTCAGACTGTGGGAGTTCAGACTGCCGGTGTGGGAGTGCTGACCGCCGGTGTGGGAGTCCAGACTGCCGGTGTGGGAGTGCCGACCTCCAGAGTTATGGCGGGACCCAAAGAAAAATTACCGAAATTTGAAGGCGATGGTACAGCTGACCCCCTCCGACATTGTAAGACATGTGAGACGATCTGGCGAGCAAATGGAATCACAGATGCCGACGAATGGGCCAGGCAATTTCCGGCAACCCTACGGGGTGTCGCGATTGATTGGTTTTCGGATATGGATCCGCAGAAGCTGGATACATGGGATAACATTAAAAAGGAGTTCTTGGCAGAATTTAAACTCTTGCGGGATGATAATGAAATTGTAGCGGAAATTTTCAATACCAAGCAAGGGAAGCACGAAACTGTCCGTGTCTACGCCATGAGATTGAAAGACTTAATAAACAAAATGGAAAGCAAGCCAGTGGATGGATTGTAGAAAAGGTGGTTTGTGGACGGCCTACGCTCGAAGTTGCGGAGGAAAATGAAAATTGTGCCACCGTCATCATATGCCGATGCTTATAACAGAGCACTCGACCTTGAAAGTGCGCAGAAGACAAAGAAGAAGAAAACCAGCTCCTCTGACTCTGATGATGACAAATCCGCTGGAGATGATAGCAGCGACGACAAGGTAGTAACAAAAAGGTTCGTGCCTTACAGAAGGATATGGTTCAAATGATGGAGTTTAAAAATATGTAGAAAGAGCCAAAAGGTAGTGAATTGTGGTGCACAAAATGTAAGACCGACGGTCATACTAAAGGATCGTGTCCGAAGCACCAATTCTGTGACATCTGTCAGATCATGGGACACTCGACAAAAGATTGCCCCTTTAACATGAAAACAAGAGGATCTCCGCAGGTACTTCTCGCATAGGAGGCCTCCCCGTCAGGTAGTAACGGAAACCCGAATGCCGTCGGCGCTACATCTGGAGGATACAGGAATAATCGGCGTGGACAAAATAACAACAATAATAATACCAATACAAGCAGAAGCTGGATTCAGTATGATGCGAACGGACAACCAATTATTCAGTGCAGAGCATGTAACTTGTGGGGACATTTTGCGCGGGAATGTCCAATAGCAAATACACCTCAACTATTGTGCCGATGGTGCGGACCCGGCGATCACAATGACTCAAAATGTCCAAAATCTGGAGTGAACTTGATCACTGTTGGAGCCGATGAGGAAGAAGTTCTGGCAATTACGCGGCAACAAGCAAAAGAATACCTGGATCCCGCCGAAGAAAAGAAGAAATTTGCGGCAGCACGGGCGGAGGTTGGAAAAGTATCTCAAGTAGTAACTCCTCCGGACACCACCGCCACTTCAGCAAGAAATTCCGCAGAACAAAACATAGTACGACAAATTTTGCAAACGGAGGTGCAAGTAAAGGTAAGTGATTTGCTTCTCACCATGCCCCAACTTTGTTCTGCTCTTTCAAATATGGCAGGGGAATCAAGCCTGGAGAAGGGAAAGTTACCGGGAGAACCGAGTCGACAAAAAGAAAAGGAAATTGTTACGGGAGGAGAAGATCAGATGTTGTTGGCGCTGACATCCGGACGACACCCTGCAGTTGTTGAGATGGGGATACTTGGACATGTTCTCACAGACACCATAGTGGATGGAGGCTCCGGCGTAAATGTATTGCCAGAATAAACTTGGAGGAAACTTGGACAGCCGACATTGTGGCCTCCAAGGTTTCAGCTACTGACCGCCGATCAACATGGAATTAAACCACTGGGTATCCTCATGGCACAGCCGGTAACCATTGGCACCCAGCCGTTCCTCATGGATTTCGTAGTGATTCCATTGAAAAAGAAAGGCTATGATGCCATCCTGGGCCGTGGGTGGCTTATCGAAGCAAGAGCTCGACACGACTGGAAGAAGAACACTTTATCCCTAGAAAGTAAAGGCCGTCGATTCGTCATTGATCTGCATACCCAAATGGTAGGGGAAGAGGCTCTGTCGTTAGATTCCAAGGGAGAGGAGGATGAAGGTAGACGACGGATGGAACCGGATCAGGAGGGTGTCCTATGATTGGACGGAGGAACAACGGATGATGACTTGGATTCCGTCAACGGTCTCTATCACTGGCAAATGGGGGACTATGAATTATTTCACAGCTGTAATGTTCTGTCAATTGAGAACGAATATCCAAAGGAGTTTACTGAAGTAAAGGAGGGGGAGGCACCGTTGGATGTTACACCCGCCCATGCATTTAGTAAAGGACAGACAATCAAGTACAACGAAGCTCCATTGCAAACAATGAATTTGGGGGACGAGGCAGAGCTGAAGAACATACTAGTTGGAGATAATTGGGACCCAATACTCAAGGCTGCGGCATTCAAGATATTTATGGACTACAAGGATGTGTTTGCATGGACATACAAGGACCTCAAAGGAGTACCGCCGAAATTGTGTGTGCACCGCATCCCGCTGGTAGACGGAGCTGTACCTGTACGGAAGCGACCTTACAGGATGAATAAGAACTATGCCGCACGGGTTACGGAGGAAATTAACCGGATGCTGGAAGTCGGCATTATCTTCAAGGTACAGACCAACGAATGGGTGTCACCAATAGTCATTTCCTTGAAGAAGGATACTGTTCAGATCCGGATATGTGTTGATTTCAGATGCCTGAATGCAGTAACAATCAAAGATCCTTTTCCGATTCCATTCACAGATAGCATTTTGGAGGAGGTCGCGGGACATGAAATCTACTCTTTTATGGACGGGTTCTCTGGATATAATCAGATTTCTATAGTGGAAGAGGATAAGTTGAAGACAACGTTTGTTGTTGAAGATGGGGTCTATGCGTACAATCGGATGCCTTTTGGGTTGTGTAATGCACCGGCCACATTCCAGCGGATTATATTGCATATCTTTGACAAGATGTCTGTGGGAAATTTCAAGGCCTTCTTGGATGATTGGTCAATATTTAGCACAGAGTACGGACACCTGGCAGCATAGATGGAAAACTCGCCGAGTTTCCTAGCTCGGCGAGTTTTTAACCAGTTAACTCGCCGGTTTAAAAACTCGGCAAACTGGTAAAAACTCGGCGAGTTTTTCCTAAAAACTCGCGGTTTACTGGTGAACGCGGCCTGTGAGGATTTAAGCGGCAGTGAGTGTGTTTTTTCTCATTCTTTCTTGTATTTGCATTGTTTAGAACCTTGAGGAGTGAAGAGAAGAAGGTTTGGAGGCATTCTTGGCTGATTGCAAGTGATTCAAGGCGGATTTGAGTGGATTGTAGAGGATTCTAACCGATTTTAGAAGACAAATTTCTTTCCAGGTATGTTCATCTTATCATAGTTTGAAAACTTTTTATAGTTTTATAACAAATGTTCTTTTGTTTTTGTTGTTTTTTGTAAATGTTTTCAAATCATTTAAAATCATTTTGAATCATTTGAAACCCTAGCTTCTAAGGATATGGTTGAAGTTTGTTGTTTGCTAAGGATATGGTTCAAGTTTGAAGTTTGAATCATTTGAAACCCTAGCTTCTAAGTTCTAACTTTGTTTATTCATTTCTCTATATATTTATGTGTAGGGCAACGGTCAACCATTAAAAAAATGACAAACCCACAAGAAGAGTGGCCACAAACACCATGCCCATCTGGATATATAGGCACTCGGCCTAAAAATGCAAGAGATAAGGCATGGCGGTATGCCTATGAAGCTCCAAATCCAAATGATATTGGGAAGGTGATATGCATTCCCTGTGAGAGAATTATTTCTGGAGGCATAAACCGCCTCAAATACCACCTTGTAGGCATAAAGAAACATGACTCAAATCCTTGTCTCAAGGTAACTGATGAAGAAAAAAGATTCATCCATGCCCTACTTGCAGCTGCTGAAGAGAAAAAATTGAATAGGGAGAGGGCAAAAATAGCTATGAGGGCAGCCATAGCTGAATCTGAAGGAGCTCCTTTTGATATGCAAGAGGAAGAAGAAGCACTTGAGAACATACCAGGATCTCTTCGTGGCCCACGGATCCGCAAACAAAATTTCTCTTTTACCGGTTCCACTTCTTCTACATCTCCTACTTCTTCATCATCACCATCCAGATCCCCATCAGGGATAGGTGGTTATTTTGTGCCCAGGAACACACCTGGAGCACAGCCATCATTAGAGGGCACTGCATGGTTTAAGGAGGTGCATGAGCAAATTGATATTGCAGCAGCTGATTTTTGGTTTTTCAACAATATCTCAATGAATGCCGCTGATAGTCCCTATTGGGTCAATATGGTGAATGCAATGACAATATCAGGCAAAGGGTACAAGCCGCCTAATCGCAAGGATATGAGTGGAAGGTTAGTATTTTACTATTTGGTAATTGTAAATAATTGAGATTCACTTTAGTTCATTGTTATATTTTAAATCTTAATTGTTATAACTTATTTCCTAATTTTTTACTAACACTTACACTTTATTTAATATTACACTTAAATTTTGTAGGTTGCTTGACAAAGCGGTTGGTAGGGCAAGATTGTTGATAGAAGACCAAAAGAAAGAGTGGAAGAAGTATGGCTGCACCATTTTATCTGATGGGTGGACAGATGGAAGAAGTAGAACCATTATTAACTTCTTGATTGCTTGCAAAGATGATGTGGTGTTTTGGAAATCTGTCGATGCCTCCAACAAAGTGAAAAATGCAGCCACATTGGCTTTAATGTTAGAGAATGTTGTCATGGAGGTGGGAATAGAGAATGTGGTGCAAATAATCACAGATAATGCAGCAGCATATGTGGCAGCAGGTAGATTTAATTTTTTATATTTGAATCAATATGAATCATGAATGTAATGCTATGGTATTATTCAATTTAGATTTGATGTAATTTGTAAATACTAAATATGGAAAGTTTGTTACTGATTATTGATTTTTTGCTAATCTTTTAGGTAGAATCCTCCAAGAGAGGCATCCCACACTTTTTTGGTCACCTTGTGCAGCACATGTCCTTGACCTTCTTTTGGAGGACATAGGAAAACTTGATTGGGTGAGTCCAGTTGTGGAAGATGCTAGGCGAGTCACGAAATATATCTATAATCACCCATGGGTTCTCAGTTTGATGAGAAAAGCCACTAAAGGCAAAGATTTGATGAGACCTGCTATGACAAGGTTTGCAACGGTCTTCTTGACGTTGCAAAGTATTCTTGACCACATATTGGCTTTGAAGCAAATGTTTGTGTGTGCTGATTGGGTTGCTTCACCTTACTCAAAGAAGCCCGAAGGAGAAGCTGTGGCACGAATAGTCTTTGATGATAGCTTTTTTGCAAAGGCTAAGGAGATTGTGGAGGTAACTTCATTATATTTTTAGACTTTTAGTTTATTCAAGTTTCATTTTCAATTCATAACTTACTATGTTATTAACTAATTTGTATTTTTCAAATTTCAAATGTAGATGTCTCTACCCCTGGTTCTAGTCTTGCGCACATGTGATGGGCAGCAATCCCCAATGGGAGGTCTTTATGAGGCCATGGATAGGGCGAAAGAGGCTGTTAGAAGTTACTATCACGGGGACAGTCTCAGATTTGACCCCATTTGGGAAATAATTGATAGGAGGTGGAACAATATGCTCCACCAACCTATTCATGCAGCAGGGTACTTCCTCAATCCCAAATTCAGGTACTATGATAATTGATTGTCCTTGAAGTTGGGATTTTAATAAGTCTTTATTTTACTTTACTTTTTAAGGTTGTGTAGTAAGACTTGATATCATTTTCTATTTGTTTTAGGGCTGATGATTCCTACTCAGATCCTAATGGAGAGGTCATGGAAGGTCTCTCTAAATGCATTGAGAGAATGATATCAAGTGAAGAGGAGAGAGACCTTATTGTGACCGAACAACAAATCTATGTGGAATCAAGGGGTCCTTTGTTCTCTTCTATGCTAGCAAAGAGAGCAAGATCTACTCAAGCACCAGGTAAAGCGTCAAACATTAAAACTTTTGCTAATTGATAAGTTGTGCTTCTGATTTTGTTTTTTATTGCTTTATAACTTTTTAAATTTTGTTTTGCAGATGCTTGGTGGGCAAGTTGGGGTGGCAATACCCCCAATTTAAGGAAATTTGCTCTCAGAGTCCTATCCCAACCTTGTAGCTCATCCCATTGTGAGCACAATTGGAGCTTATTTGAGTCCATCCATACAAAGAAAAGAAACAGAATGACTCAAAAACGGCTTAATGACCTTGTTTATGTGCACTATAATCTTAAGTTGCGCATAAAAAAGTCACAGCTCTTAGAACTACCTGGTCCGCTTGATCTAGATGAGATAGATCCTTATTCTGATTGGACAGCACAGGAGCCAAGTCCATTTTTTACACCAAATGAGATCGCTGATTTGGAGAGGCAGGCCATGGAGGGGGAGGTTGACACTGATTTTCAGTTCACTATGGATGACATTGAGGATGAGGACGAGGATGATGATGATTCAGGCGAGGATCAGACATTACCATTAGGAGGAGATGCATCCTCTTCCAGGACGCCGAGCCAGTCAGTAGGGACGTCGAGTGAGGGGGCACAGCCACAGAGTTCACAGTCACGCAGCTCACGCCCTATCCCAGTGCGGGGCACTTCTTCTAGGACTAGACCCCCTCGCTTTCCTGCTAGTGCAAGTGGAAAGAGGAAGATGTGATTGGCATTGTCACATTGTATTGATGTATTTAGACTTTTAGTATTTACTTCTAGTTTGACAGATTGAAACTATTTAGTAATTTACTATTTTGCTTCCTACCATGAGCATTCTGCATGAGAATGCAATTTTGTACGCATTATGCATTTATATATATCTAGACTTTGTTTCTTTCTTTTGTATTGTCTTTAATTAACTTATTAGATGCATCTTCTCATTAAATTTTGCAAAATAAATGTATTTTTAATTAAATTTCAGCGGTTTTTTAGGTTCCCGAGTTTTTCCCGAGTTTTTTTTTTAAATCGCCGAGTTTTTCCCGATTAAACTTTTGGGGGGCTTGGCGAGTTTTTGCATTTGGCGAGTTTTCCAACTATGCCTGGCAGCACTTGGTGAGTGTATGGAGAGATGTCGCAGGGCCCGGCTAGCATTGAACCCCAAGAAGTGCCGATTCATGGTTCCACACGGTAGACTGCTCGGACACATTGTCTGTAAGGAAGGATTAAAGACGGATCCCGACAAGGTGAGGGTCATTCTGGAAATGCAGCCATCTACTAATGTCACGGAGGTAAAATCTTTTCTCGAGCATATAGGTTATTATCGGAGACTTATTAAAAATTTTGCCAAGGTGTCCCAACCGTTAGATAAGCTAACGTGCAAGGAAGAAGCATTTAGATGGGAGAAAGAGCAGGATGAGGCATTTGAAGGGCTAAAGATACGACTGGCTACGACACCCATCCTGGCATATCCGGATTGGAATAAAGAATTTCATGTTCATGTGGGTGCCTCCAATTATGCGATTGGCGCAACCCTGGCACAGACTGGTAATCACGGATTGGATCATCCAATATACTTTGCCAGCCGATTGCTATCAAAGGCCGAGCAGAACTACAACACGAATGAAAGAGAAGCTTTGGGAATGGTTTGTGCTGTGCAAAAATTTCGTCATTATTTGCTTGCTACACCGTTTGTGTTTTATGTTGATCACCAGGCCTTGTTGTACATGATTAACAAACCTGTCATCCAAGGGAGGATCAACCGATGGTTGCTATTGTTGCAGGAATTTACTTTCAAAATCATTGTCCGGCCAGGAAAGAAACACGTCAGTGCCGACCACCTATCACGGATCAAAACAGGGGAACCAGCGGATGGTGTGAATGACGACTTCCCTGATGCACAGCTGTTTCAGATTGGGGTACTGCCGGAATGGTACAGGAATATTGGCGAATACCGCTCAACAGGACAGTTTCCCACGGGGATGTCACCAAATGATAGGCGCAAGTTGATAATCAGGAGTCGTACATTTCAATTAATCAATGGGTTGCTCTACAAAATGGGGCCGGATCATATTCTTCGACGGTGTGTGTTGGAAGAAGAGATACCGCAGGTGTTAAAAGAAGCACATGAGGGTCCCGCGGGAGGACACGTGGGGCTTGACACCATTGCACGGAAGATATTGCTCGTAGGACTCTGGTGGCCGATGGTGTACAATGATGCATGGGAATGGGTCGTCGGGTGTGACACTTGCCAACGGGCTGGGAAGCCGCTGAAGAGAGATTTCATGCCAGTTCAACCCTCTCATGCGCAGGAACTTTTTGAGCAGTGGGGACTAGATTTCATTGGACCACTGAGGGTGAGCAAGACTCGAAGGTGTCGCTACATCATTGTTGCAACGGAGTACCTGACCAAGTGGGTGGAGGCCCGTGCGCTACCAGATAACTCGGTCGTCAGTACCGCAAAATTTATTTATGAACAGATCATCACAAGGTATGGAATCCCGTTACAATTAACAAGTGATAGGGGAGGTCATTTTGTTAATCATGTTATTCGACTGCTCACCACTCAGTTCAAGATTTATCATTCACTGTCGAGTCCGTACTATCCAAGAGCAAACGGGCAGGCAGAGGCCACCAATAAAATTCTGGTAGCCATCATCTACAAATCCTGCGCGGTGGAAGGTGCTGATTGGGAAGAGAACTTACCTGCTGCCCTCTGGGCGTACCGCACGGCATACAAAGTGACGACCGGGCACACACCATTCCAGTTAATGTTTGGACAGGAAGCAGTGGTCCCCGCAGAATTCATGATTCCAAGTCTCTGAATAGCGTTGGAAAACAAACTCGATGATGACAGAAGCTTACAGGAGCGATTGAATAATTTGAATAAACTGGAGGAAAAACGGTTGTTGGCACAGTGGTCGACTGAAGTGGCACAGAATAGATGCAAGTTGTGGCATGATAAGCATCTCAAACGTAGCAGATTCCAGTCGGGACAGTTAGTATTGAAGTATGATGGCCGTAATGAAATCAAGCCAGGAAAATTCAAAGTGCGATGGGTTGGACCATATCAGATCCGAGAAATTGGCAACAATAGAGCAATCAAATTGACAACCTTGGACGGACAGGAGATGACTCAGTTAGTTAACGGATCCAAGTTGAAACCATATTGTGCAAGGCAGTTCTCACCGTCATTGAATTCGCCATCGTCGTCAGTACAACATTCCCTGGCGGCGACGTCATCCAGAGGTACTGCTGTTGATTGATGTATTCGATTTTTTTTTAAAAAAAAAAAAAGGAAAAAAAAGAAAAAAAAAGGAAAAAAAAAAAGTTCCACGGGCCCCGCGGACAGGAAGGCCCACGGACTGAAAGTCCCGCGGGCAACTGCCTGTCCGCGGGCACTTAAAGTCCCGCGGGTCCGTGGGCAAGAGAACCCCGCGGAATGTAAAGCCCCATCGTGGAAGCAACGACGTCCATCATGCAACATGCCTTTGAAGAAAGAAGAAAGGATTGCTAGCTTAAGTGCCTCCGGCAGGATAGAGAAGGAAGAGCTTCCGCGGGCAACTAACGGTCCGCGGGAGAAGAAGATAAAGCCCCGCGGGCTCTAAAACAATCACGTCCCCGTCACACAGCCGCGGGTAGGAGAAGAATGGGCCGCGGGTGTTAGCATTTTCGCAACTCCAATTGCCTCCTCCAGCCAAACTTCTCCATGGGTAAAAGGAGGGGACTGCGGCCTTGTTTAGTTGAGCACTTTGGATTCATTTTCGGGGGGTAGCATTGGGTGGCTGGGTATATGTTCCCTTGGTAATACCTTCCAAACCTGCAACTGCCTTTCAGACTTTTCTCTTGCTTTTCTCGTCTTTGATGGAGGATTTCAGCACTATTTTCTACAAGTTCAAACACAGAGATTATCAATTAGCTTCACATCAATGACTGCAGAATTTAGATATTCTCATTTAACGCAGCAATTTGAAGTTACCTTCATTTTGATCTATCCCTTGATCTCTCAGCCGTCAAAATTGGGATTCCACCAAAATGGAAGATACTTTGAAATAAGAGGATTTGGGTCATGTGGAAGTATGAAATACTTGAGAGAGAAATTCGGGGAAGGAAATTTATAACAATTATGCACAGATAGTATTTCAGCTTCTTGGTCAGATTATTCCTAAATTGCAGGAACTTCAAAAAAAAGGAGGGCTCAAGGTTGCACGGATGCATTAAGAAGGGTCTGCGAAAGGTTTGGTTGCTGCACACTACGGCATGTTCAAATTTTCTTGTTAATGTGGCGGCAGTGAGAGAGATGACTCACATTGATGAATTGATAGACTTACTGTACGCTCTGAAGCTCTTCCACGGCTAGTTTTTTCTCTCCCATAGATGGTTTTGCGCGGGGTGTTTTTAATTCTCCCGCAGATGGTTATTTAGCTAGCACTTCATTTGTTCGGCCTGCATGCAATAGGAGAAATAAACCATTTTTCTTTTGCATGGAGTCAGCAGGCAAGCGTAAGCCGTGGAAAAGTCAGTTGGCAGCAAATATGGAGAAGAATTCAAGAGTTTTAGCATCGGGAATTCGAGTTGCAGGCCCCTTCGGTTCCAGTAGCAAGAAACAGAAGACCAAGGAGGAACTCACCTATCTCACCGTCCAGTTTGAGTCTTAGTGGAAGCGAATGCCGGAAGTGGTGGCAGGAAACCCCGGAGGTAGACCAGATTAAACAGATTTTGATGCGGGCACAGGTGCATTGGGCCATTCAGCTTCCCATCTTTTCCATTCGGATGTTCGAATCAGTATTGCGAACCATGATAGAGACATATAGTGCCCAGAGCAGAACAAGTACATTCTTGTACAAAAAGCAGCGGATGACGGTGTCCTTTAAACCCAGAGATTTCACCAGGGTCTTCGGCATCCCTGGCCCCGGCAGGAGGAAAGTGGAAATCAAGAATCATAAACTATCACAAGAACGGAAGGAGCATTGGATAGCTCTAGTGTGCAGAGATCTCACACCCGTAGAGAGGGAGACAGCAGTTCAGGGGACAAAGTGCAGAGGGCTTCGCAGAGACTTTATTCGGGAGGGTCATTGGCGTTGTATCATGGACGTCATCAAGAGCAGGTTGACAGGTGCCACCCGAGCCTCAGATATCGCATTGCCACAGATTGTGTTTATGAATGGTATCATGCAAGGAGTGGTATATGATTGGGCCTCAGTACTTGCCGACAGGATGGAGGAATTCATGACGCTTCAGCACCGAACATTTTTCATGCCGCACAATGCCATTGGGTTGTTTCTAGAGGCTGCAGCTAGCCAGATTCCAATGGTTGGCTTTGAGGCTCCTCCAAGGGGCAAGTTGGTAGACGGGGAGCCTCCCATATTCTACTGGCGACACTTAGATACAGGTGGGTCAGTAGCAGGTCACAAGAAAGTACTCCGCGAATTGGCCCCTTCCGGAGAGACAGATAGTGGACGGGAGGGCACTTCGATGAGTGACGGGGCTGAATCCGTAGAAGAGGAGAGCACATCGGTTGAAGTTGATGATGAGACAGCAGGTGGTGGGCCCACATTCTTTTCCCCGCCTCAACTGTCAACTTCAGCGCACTTGACTACCTCTTCGACAGTCATTCCGGCCTTTGGTCAGTGCCATGCCCCGGTTCTTATGACTCCTCCAACGGAGGCAGATGTCCCACGGACAGTGACGGAGGTGGTTCCATAGACAGTGACGGATGCCGTCCCACGGATAGTTGCCGAGTCATTACCGACGGCTGTAGCGGAGGTGATTCCAGCTGCACCAGCAGATGTCACCGTCGCAGTCACACCGAGAGCACAGTTGCCACCGCCACAATCTGAGCCGCAGGTTCGGTTGGAGGTCATTGATTGTGATGCCGTGGTCATCGTTTCATCATCTTTTTTAGCAGAGGCCGAGTCAGCCCAGCCAGTACCAGAGATGAGCATGGAGCTTGCGCAGGTCGACCAACTGGAGGTGATGGATAGAGCTAGTGAGTTTCTGAGGCAGCAGTTTCGACTCACTCCTGCCAAGCGGGGTCCGTCCATTCACTCTCCTAGGCATTCAGGAACATGGCCAGCGGTACCAGAGCCTCAACTTCAGGAGGAGGGAATGCCACATGCCGTGGTTGCGCCGACAGCCGAGAAGGCGGCACTGGATGTGGGCATGGCTCCCACTGATGAGGAGGAAAACAGTGATGCAGAATGGTAATTGGAGGCCTTCGCCAAGGAAGACTATGGGTCAGATGAAGACAGGTGCCGGGATTACCTCAGGACTATGAAGTTTGCATTGAAGAAGGGCCACGATGTGGCAATTCAGGCCCTGACTCGGCGGCGGGAGTGGCACTTTATCAGAGTATATATCCGTGGGATTTGTCCTCGGCGATTCCAGACTTGCTTTATAGACAGGGGCTGGCCGGCAACGGAGACAACTGAGATGTTGGCGGATTGGGCCACTAAGCCGGAGTTGGGACCCAGTGACACCCCTATGATGAAGTTGGCACATGAGATTGTGGGACTGTACAAAGATGTTTACTATAGTCACCAGTAGGCGGAGGTTAACAGGGTTGCAGCAGAGAGATCATTGGCAGCAGAGACTGAGGCTAGACAGAAGCTAGCCGCCGACTTGGCCCACCAGTAGGCAGCTTGGGCCACAGAGCGGGCAGCACTACTGGCAGATTTGGCAGCAGCGGTGCAAGAGAAGGACGTGGCTAAGCAAGGTATGGAGGCAGCGGTTCGAGATAAGGATGCGGTTGAGCACGAGATGCAGTTAGCCAAGACGCAGGCCATGGACGCGGCACTTCTTCTAAAGGAGGCCGTCGAAGTTAATTCTCAGATTCAGACAGATCTCCGCATCAGGACAGAGCCAGTGTATGAGTTACGTCGCCAGCAACACACTTCGGGGACGCCCCCTTCTCTCTAGTTTCTTCTGTGGTCTGTAAGTTGTCTCCTAATTTTGTTAGTCGTCAAGAGACGACTATGTTTTTTTTTGGGGGGGATAGTGTTAGCCGACTGGATAGTTTTGGCAGTATTTCTAGTCTGTAGCCGATAGTCCGGCGGTGTTTAGCCGACGGTCCGGCGGTGTTTTTGTATGCTGTAGCCGACGTTGTCGGTAAATAGTTTGTAGCGGATAGAATAATTGTGGCCGACGGACTCCTTCGGGAAGGTTCGGCAGTAGTATTTATAGCCCGTCTGGGATCATTGTAATTAATCATTCATCTACTATTGCGAATATTATTCTGCTATTATTGTCTGTATGCGTTGATTTCTTTACCTGTACGGTAAACACTGGTTCTTTACTGAACATGAGACATCTTCGGTTCTGCATATTTCTGAACTTCTGTAAAGCAAACAAAAACAGAAAAAGAGCAAGATAATTTTTTCTTAAACTTTACTCAATACTTTTGTAGTCCTCTTTTTTTGTTAATCTATGATTTTATAAAAATCAAAAAGATATTTTCTGTAAATAAAAATAATATTATTTGATACGATTCAGGACAATGGCCTCTGTGTTGTCACTTTGAAATGTGGAATCACTCTGGCCGTCCATGGGACATTGTTTGAACTTTGCATATTCCCTTCCTCACTACTTCTGTAGGATTGGTAGATAGTCATCATCCTTTTCTAAACACCATACTACATGCCATATTAGCACCTGAATTCCATGTTTGTTATGAGGTGAGGCCAAGTATTTACTTACCAAAAGTACGAATGTTATAAAGTTCAAAATAGTTTTTTTTGATGCTGTAGTAAATGCTTTAGACCAAAGCTTTAAAGTAGTATTACAATCTGCAAGGAAGGATTATACTCCTTGAGCCCCCCTGGATTAGATTGAGCTGCAAGCTTCCTCATGTCCTTGTATCCACATAAAACTGCTTTACCATCTTTCTGTACATTTAGTACAGCCATGCTAAATTTGCCCCATCTCAGAAATTCATTCTATTGTCACTTTGAAATGTGGAATCACTCTGGCCATCCATGGGACATTGTTTGAACTTTGCATATTCCCTTCCTCACTACTTCTGTAGGATTGGTAGATAGTCCTCATCCTTTTCTAAACACCATACTACATGCCATATTAACCCCAGAATTCCATGTTTGTTGTGAGGCGAGGCCAAGTATTTACTTACCAAAAGTACGAATATTATAAAGTTCAAAATTGTTTTTTTTGATGCTGTAGTAAATGCTTTAGACCAAAGCTTTAAAGTAGTATTCCAATCTGCAAGGAAGGATTATACTCCTTGAGCCCCCTGGATTAGATTGAGCTGCAAGCTTCTTCATGTCCTTGCATCCACATAACACTGCTTTACCATCTTTCTGTACATTTAGTACAGCCATGCTAAATCTGCTCCATCTCAGAAATTCATTCTATTGTCCCCTTTCATTCCCATCCCAGAAGCTTGGGGGAACCATAGCTAATAATTCCTAATCAAGTCCTGTGTAATGCCCCCTTTTTAGGATTGCCCTTTTGTCCTAGAATCACAAATTCCATTAAAATAAGAATTGTAAGATGGTCATAGATATATACTGTACCACTTAAAGTGCCTTTTGACAAGGTAAACCCTGATTTAGGTCTTGCAATCACCAAATAAGGAACAAGTTTATGCAAACTGACATTATTGTTAGTGTAATATAATCTGCATATATAGTTATGAATTCTCATAATTCTTCCATATGACCTATGCTTCACAAATAGTGCCTTTCTGAAATGTAACTCATGCCCATTCCACTGCAGGCCATATTCCCTTGCCTTTTTATGGTGTAGTTCATGCCCATTCCACGTCAGATCTTTTCCCTTGCCTTTGTGTGCTGTAGCTCATACCCATTCCACTGTAAGACTTGCCTTTGTATGATGTAGCATGGCCATTCCAATGCAGGACTTATCTGTTACCTTTTTATGATGCAGCATGGTCTATTCCACCACAGGTCTTACCCATATTGCAAGGTATTACTACTATTTCTTATTATTGCCTTTGAGAATGATATATTATTCTCCTAATTGATTTCCCCCTTTTTAAATTTCTTCTTTGAATGGAATCTTCCCCTCCTTAATACACTTTCATTTGTTAATGCCCTTATGAAAGGGTCACACTCTGGGGTTATGAATAGATACATCTGTTTGACAACAATTATTGCCCCTTTCACTTTTCATTTAATCTTCTCCTATCTCTCACTAATCAAATCTGTCTTTACTACTTTTCAAATCGGTACATATTCTGTTTAAGATCTGTATATCCTCTTTTAATTTTGTTCTTCTTTCTCAAGTCTTATTTCAGATCCCTCATGCTCTAAATTTGTACTAGATCTCCTCTACTCCATTTGATCCTTCCTCTCCTTTATATCTTCCCATGTGAGGGAGCTTTTACACAAGAGTCGTGATCATTCATAGTTGACCCTCTTTAAAAGAGTCACAAAAGCCCAACCCTTCATAGTTACAACCCTTTTGAAGAGTCACAACCCTTAATAATCATAACCCTTTCAAAGAGTCGCAGCCTTCATAATTAAAACCCTTTCAAAGAGTAACGACCCTATCAAATAGTCACAATGCTTCACCTTTTGAAAGTCACTTCCTTATTGTCTTTCCTTTCCTTTCCCTCAATACCTCCTTAATTCTTATGCTTCACTCAATCTTCCTCTTTCTGTTTTCTTGCCAAATGATGTTCTCATCTCTCCCTCTTATACCTCTCATTTGAGGGAGACAACTTTTCTATTCATGTCTTTTGACTTTTTGTTTAACTTTAACTAGTATTTAATTATTTGTAACATCATTCTTTAATATTTTTGACTTAATTATTGTTGTTTATTAATTAATAATATTTTAAGAAGAGGACATGACATAATGAAGCTCCAAACAAAGCTTAGAGTTGGGAACGTCAAAAGTTTTAAGTTCCTGGGCAGTGTTTGATGATCAGAATGGCTATACCTAGACAACATAGTGGCACCAGCAATGGAGCCTAATGTGGTATTATACTATGGTGAAATACACCTGGCTGTATGAATTGCTTTGATCATTGGAAGATTACTATAGACGAGTAGGGGAACAACTTGTGTGAGGCAGAAAGAAACTAAGATATGTTGTTAGTAATTACATATGACAATGTCAAAGGAAAGTTTGAATGGGAAGCTGCTATGGACGTGAAATTTGAGGCCTTCATGTAAAATAAGATCTGGGTGTTGTCTGAATATACCCCAAGGAAAAGAGCCCATTGGTGAAGGTGAAATTTGAGGCCTCGATTCAAAATAAGATTTGGGTATTATCTGAATTTAGCCCAAGGAAAAGAAGCAAGCTTTTGGCTGGCTGTTATACTTGTTCCTTAATTTTGACCAGGGGTGCATCATGTGGATTTTTAAGTGTCTTCCTAAATGGGGAATTAGTAGAGGAGTTCCATTTCGATGCAAGCATCCGATGTTCCTAGAAAAAAATGTTCAGGTTGGTATTATACCATGGTGAAAGACACTTGGGTGTATGAAATTGCTCAAAAATGGAAAATTACATGATTGGGGGAACAACTTGTGCGAGGCAGTGAGAAACTAAGATATGTTGTTAGTGATTACGTATGACAATGTTAAATTGAAGTTTAAATGGAAAGCTGTAATGAAGGTGAAATTTGAGGCCTTGATGCAACATAAGATTGGGTGTGGTCTCAATTTACGCCAAGGAAAGAGCCCATTGGTGAAGGTGAAGTTTGCGGCCTTGATTCAAAATAAGATTTGGGTTGTGTCTTAATTTAGCTCAAGTAAAAGAAGCAAGCTTTTGGATGGCTGTTTTACTTGTTGCTTAATCTGACCAAGGGTGCTTTACGTGGTTTTTATAACTGTTGTCCTCAATGGGGAATTCACAGAGGATTTCCATATTAGATGCAAGCCTCCAATGTTCTCAGGAAAAATTGTTCAGTTTGCAGGTTGCTGAAGTACTTGTATGAACTTAACTAGGCTCCTAGAGTTGGGTATTATAAAATTGATCAAATTCTTAGTGATTCAGGACTTCAAAGAAGCTAATTTAATCCCAATCTCTACATTGAAATCAATGCTGACAGCATAGTGATCCTATTTTTTCAAGTGGATGGGTTTACTATCACTGAGAGGGGCCAATAGTGTTCAACATGTCAATTCTGATATTTGTCTATTTTCAACTTGACAAGTTTTGGCCTCTTACATTACTCATTGTTGCTTAGACCTAGAATGTGGGTAATTTGATTATGTAATTTTTGTTTTGCAAACTAGATATGCTAGTACACCCTAAACTTTTGTTTTTTCTGAATGTATAGTCTAACATCTTCACATGTGGAAGTTGGGATTAAACTCTTAAATTAACTCATTTGCTGCAAATTCCCAATTAGGTAGTTTGATTATATCTAGGAAGTCTACTCATATTCCTTGTCCCCTGGAACTTTTCCTTTGACCTTGTAACGCCTTCCAAGTTTGTTGCCGGTGTTTTCTTATTGTTCTGTTATTAATGGTTAAGCTGAGCCTTTTCATTAAATTTCCCAATGGAAGTGTTGATTCTGTTATTGGTAGTGTCTCAGACAAGTGTTCTGAATGGACAGGATGTAGTGATATCCATCATGTTTTGATGCAGGACACTGAACATTCCTGTGCCAAAAGACATGCTTTATAGTGCAAAGCAGAGCACATCTATACCTGAAGCAGAGGAAAACCTAGGATCCGAATTCAAACCCAAGTGGAAGGCAGACAGTGCTGCTGCTACTGAAAATGAATCAATTAAAAAGGACCCAAAACAAAGGTAGATTATTGTTGACAAAATGTTCTCAAATTCAAGGTTTCATTATTTTGTGAATGTAAAGATTTTGGACTAATGGCATGCCATGAAATGACAATTTATTACTGGTGCAGGTCTGCAGCAAAGCCACCTCCAGGAAAAGGATTCAAAAGAGATATCAGGAAACGAATTCCTAATGATAATGATGAACTTGACCCTATGGATCCTAGTTCTTATTCAGATGCTCCACGTGGTGGCTGGTAGGGTTCAATTTCATCATTTGTTTTTTATTGATGACATTGCTTGTCAAAAAAATATCTGAAGCACCAATTTGACAGGATAAGTGAAGTGATTTAGATTGGCTGATTAAGCTATTGGTATTAATGTTCCTCAGGGTGGTTGGTCTTAAAGGTGTGCAACCCAGAGCTGCAGATACTACAGCTACGGTATGTCTTATTTTAACCATGTTTCCACTTGTTTGTTGATTGTTTATAATTAATATGTGCATTTGAATTTCTGGTACACTAATATACTTCCTAACCAGATATCATGCCTTGTATAATTTCATTTCAGGGACCACTGTTTCAACAGCGTCCTTACCCGTCCCCTGGAGCCGTTCTTCGAAAAAATGCTGAGATTGCTGCACAGCGAGGGAAATCTGATTCTCAGTTTAGTGCAATACATAAGAGAGGGGATGGGAGTGATGGGCTTGGTGATGCAGATTAATTATAATCTTCCTGATGCACACACCTTTGAGTTGATTTTGAACTGTGGTCGTAGTATTGGCTGGGAGATACTGGAATTTAATGCTAATTTCTCTTAGAAAATAATCTCTGTAAAATAATGTTTCACCATCAGTTTTGACATTGTGCATGTCCATGATATTTCTCTATATGCCATTCTAAGCAAAACAAGGTTTTTATTTTTTCACCTATCGGGGACTTGATGGTTATAGCCATTATATTGAGATCTCACACAAGGGTAATAATATGTTTGTTCAAAGCAAATACCTGGTCAATGCAGTATATCTTTTGGCCAAACCAGGTGATACTGATGGAATATCGCACATGGTACTATGATTATGTCAAGAAATAGATGTTATGTTAAATACTCTATTCATGTTGTTCAAGACTAATGTTCTGATCTCTTACTGAAGAAGGCTATAATATCGCACAAATGAACATATGTTGCATGGGAAAGGACTCAAGTCACTGCAGACATGACATGTAGAGTTGAGTATATTATTGGGCCATAGAATTTGGTTAACTGGAAAAGCATGACTTTTAATCTTTTATATATCACTGGCTAGACTGTACACATTTAACCTCTCATATATATTATGGTGCTCAAGTTATTTGGAGGAATAATATCTGGAATGATATTTAAACATATTTATCAAGGTTCAGAATGTTTGATTTGTTTGAGAAGTCAAACAAATTTGGAAATCTGGAAGTTTGATAAAAAATGGGGTAAAACTATTTGAAGATTTCGGAAGTCTGGACCAAACCAGACAAATTCAGCAGGTCCAAAAAAAATCAGATCTGGACAGTTCGAGTTGGATCTGGTGAGTTTGGCCATTAGTGTTTATTGTAATCATTCTATATTTGTCAGGTTCATGACGTAAAATGTATGTTAAATTACAGCCAAACCTAAGATGTTTAAAATAGTGTGATATGTACAAAAATCATGTTTATATTGAGAACAATTACTCGGGTTTCTATTATTTTCAATGATGCTTGTTCATCATTTGGTTTGTATGGTATAGATGGATGGAGATTTTTCTGTTTAAGACAAACATTGTCTCATAGAAACATGGGCATGAAGGTTGTTAGACACCTTTATTTGAAGGGTACTTCAAGATCACATGAGCATGAAGGTTGTAAGACATCGTTGTTTGAAGGGTACTCAAAGATAACAGTTTGGAACAAGGCAGCAGGGAACGGCAAAGCACATGGGGTATTATGATCTTAGTGATGGAAAAGGTAGCCATTTCATTCAGCTTGGAATAGGAGACTCAAATAAACAATTCATTTGCTTTAAAATGTGAGATCTCAGAAAATAAAATGCTATTTTGCTCTGCAAAATTGGAGAACTTACAAAAGTAGGGGACTTGCCCACAGATCCCTTTGCAGCATTAAAAAAGGATATTGCAATGTGGTCTCAGCTGGGTGAAGTCCTAGTTGGTGGTTTTAATTCTAGAATTTCTAATGAACAAGCTAGAATTCTTTCCTGAAAGGACAATTGCAATTTTATCTAGCTTATAGAAGGAGGTAATCACAAGTTGGCAAGAGCTTCAGGAGAACAACAAAGGCTGCAATCTTCTTAGGACTAGTGGCTTACTGTCTTTGGGGCATTTGATTTAGTTATTTGCAATGGTTTGGCTAGGTGGGAGAAGTGTGGTAATTTTACTTGTCATATATATTATTTACACTGGTGCAAGTGTAGTGGATTATGTGATTTAGTGGCATGGTTTGTGTGAGAAAATGAAGTTATGATTGGTGAACAACTCTAGGATTTAAATTCTGATCACAAAGCAATTTACTTATTGCTTGGACCAAAAAGATGTAGCTTGGGACGAAATTTTAGTGTATTCAGCAGTCTTCTTCAAGGGGCAGAGTCATGTTGACAAAACAATTCTAGTATATTCAAGATAGTGCTTGAGAGGCTTATCAAGAAGGAGAAAATTATGCTACATGGCCTTCACAATGTGACAAATTTAATTCATAGTACACTTGTTGATTTCAGTAGGGCAAAAAAGAGGAGATTTGATACAAATTTCTTTCTAGTTGATGCTTGGTTTGATGAGGAATGCAAAAAAAAAAAGAGAGACTTGAAAGAATTAAAAATGGGGTTAAAAAAGACCTCAAAGCTTACAAACAGATTTTTTTGAGAAATTAAAATGCTAATATCACGGTCACAAGGAGGAAAGGGCTAATCTTCTGTGGGAAAAATAACTCTAGATTATTTTGGAAAGAGTTCCAACCAAGAGAAAAGTAAATGGATACTATTTTAGTTTCTAGTGGTTTGATTATATGAAGCAACTTTATGAGTAGGATTATATAAGGTTGACCCTCCCCACTTTCATAAATGTTATTGCTAAGCATTTCATTGTACAAGAGGTTGAGATGGCTATCAAGAACCAAGGCATTGGAAAAGAAAAAAGAATTGGTTGATCTTCAAAACAACTCATCTAAAGTGGGGTATGAAATTCTTGCATCTTACATTGCAATTTTTTTTAACATCATGGGCTCCCTTTATGTTGGACAACTAGTCTTGCAATATCTCTTTTCAAAGAGTGGCAATCTGAACAATCACTCCAATTATAAGACCACATTACAAAGTTATTTGGAAGTATGCTAGAACGTAGAAGTCTTTTCTAATTTCTAAATCCCCTCTTGACTTGTAAGAGTGCTTACTTTTGCTTGAGCATTTCTATAGAACAATGGGGATGCCAATCAATATTAGCAAGATGAAAGTGGTGTTTCTTTAACAAAATTAAATATAACTAGCTTAAGTTTTACTTTGAAGGTAGTACCCTTGAAGAAGTGGTAGATTATAAATATCTTAAAATTGACTTAAACAAAAATTCAAGTTGAGAAGGTCGCAATGAAAAGTGAACTTTGGGAGGTTGAAAGACATTTTTTATGATGTTCAAAAATAGATGTAGAGAGAAATATCTATGAGATTGAAAAATTATCCAAAGTCTTTTTGGACTTTATTGCCTCTTGTTGCACTCTATGGTTGTGAGTTATGGGCCACCAGTACCTTTGACCTATAATGGAAGGAAATTGAGAAAATTAAAAAATGCTTGATTATAAACACATTTAAAATAAAAAAATTCATATCCTCACGTCATGTAAAATGAAGTTGGTATTAGCATTAGAGAGACAAAAATGGCAATTAAATGCAAATATAATCAATATAAAAAGGAATAAAGCACACATAAGAAAAATATAAATGTAGAGATATAACGTGGTTCACCCAATCCCTGGGCTACATCCACCAAACAACGAGTTCAATATTATTATATAATGATTTCAACTTGATTACAATCGACAATCCCTTGCAACTCAATATCACCACAAGAAGTTACGAAATTATTACACATCATAAAATCTCTAAACATAAGCTATTTTATACAAGACTTATTTTACTTATAAAATAAGACCTAGGATATGTTGTCTAATAGAAAAAAAACTCATGACACCTTTTTTTAATAATAAATCCATTTTTAGTGTCGTAGGGCATTGCCTTTTGAGTCCATCATGGGAGGGGCGGGGGGGGATTGTCCCCAAACCCCCATAAACAAATTTGGGGGGAAATCATGCCAAAAATAGTGGAAAAAATTAACCTCCGAGTTTGATTAGGTTTTATATAATGATAATCCCCCACTTTGAGTATGATCAGATTCTATAACAATAATCTCCCACTTGGAGATTGATCATAGCACTAGTAAACTTGTAGCTTCCACTAGAATGTAAAACCACCCAGAACTCTATTATTCTTTTATTTTGTTCAGCATGGAAGACCAACCTAAGTTGAAGAGGAGTTCAACTTCTCCCTTGACATTGCATTTGTAAACATAGCTCTTGGATTGTCATTTTTATGTATTTTTTCCATCTTTAACAACCCATCGTCTAAAAATGGTCATATAAAATGGTACCACAGTTGTATGTATTTTGTCTTGGAATGTAAAACAAAATTCTTGGCAAGATGAATGACACTTTGACTATTTGTACACAAATAGTTTTGTGTGTGTGGGTGTTCATACTCTTCCATGAAAAATTGAAACCATATCATCTCCTTGGTTGTCTCTGTAGCAACAACATACTTTGCCTTTGTTGGTGTAATTAAATATTCAGTACTTAAGCTTACTTAGGATAATGCATTGCATAGTAGTTTGTGATTGAGACGTTTGAGAGTTTGCATCTTAATTAAACACATGGTGTAGGAGAATTCCACTCTAGGTGGTCATAGTTGTTATCTCATTCTACCTTTAGTGTACTTATCACATTATCATCCTCATCATCACACATGCTTTATTGCATAATGGAGGATGATCCACTTTTGGTGGACATGTGATTCCACCTTGTGTGGGTGATAGCTTATCTTCTCCTTATCATTGTCTCTTATTGCCTTTTCTATATAAGGAAACCTATTATGTACATTTAGAATCAATCCATTTGGATGTCAATCAAGTCCATTATCAATAATACTAGTCTTGCATCTTCATGTAATTGTCTTGCCAATCTCTTCTGGAAGTTATCTTGGTCTTTCATTTGATCTTGGGGGTGTTGTAGAGTAACCTAAAACTCTTAACATAGTATCAGAGCTCTCGTGGTGTGAAGACCTCTTCTTAAGAAGTGCAATCTTGGCTTGACTTATTATTGGTGTAACATTGGCAATTTGGACATCACAATTTGGAGGAGATTTTGGGAGTCGTATTTTGTGACCTTCTATTGCAGGCAAAAATTGGAGCTTGCTGGTGCAAATCAGAGGTTGGCATCATATAGAGGAGGTCCAAAAACCCTTAAACTAAATTCTGTTTCATCCAAATCAGACATCTCAGGCCAAATCTACAACCATTTGATTTTTGAAGGTGCGACAGTGGCGATTCAGAAAAAATAATTTCAGAGGCGATTTACAAACAATGATATCTTCCTTATACAGACTCATTTTTTCGAGCAATTTTTTTTTTGTTTTGGGGTAGAATTTCACAATCTACATAGTAGTACAGGTGATTTTGGATCTTTTTCTCTGATTTTTTTTGAGAATCACAAATCTTGTTTTTCACAACTTTCAAGGCTTTGGGCACATTCAGTAACATTTTCAGGTGCAATTTTTTTGAAAGTGCATGATTTTTCCTCTAGTTTCTAGATCTGTAATCAGATTTCAGTGATTTGGAGTGGGCACATCACTTTCAAAGATAGGTCCTTTTTTGGAAATATTTGCACTTGGTGAATACTTGGATTGCAATATTCTTAATTGAGTTAGTAATTTGAAGGATTTATTAGTTGATTTCAGTCATTCTTTGATTCATTATGGATTTTTCAAAAGTTCCATCACTCACTCCATATAACTATCATGAATGGAAACAAGCAATTTCTAATCAGTTGATGAGTATTGGATTGTTTAGAATGATTTTTGGATAGGAACAAGAACCAACTACAGGTGTTGCAAAAAGAAGGAAGTGGTTTGATAGAAGGGATAAAACACTTGACTCTCTTAGATCTACCATCTCCAATGATTTGTTATATCATATTGCATCTTGCACACATCCTCATGGTGCCTGGACAATATTGGAAGGAATCTTTGGTAAACCTGATAGAATAAAAAAATTCAAATTGGAGAATGAGCTTATAGGTCTAAGTTCATGTGATTTTGACAATATTCAAGAATTTTTCTCTAAGTTCAATTCCATTAGATTGGAGCTTTCTAATTGTAATATTACTAAAGATGATGAGCTATTGATATTATCTATTCTTTGCAAGCTAGGTTCTGAATATTCAATCTTTGTTTCCACATTCTATGCTACTACATATGCTCTTGGTAGTGCATACAAAATGCCTTCTCTTGATGAATTTGTAGCTTAGCTCACAAGGGAACAAGCAAAGTTAATATACATGGGTCAATTGAAGCCTTCAAAGCATCAAGCATTGGTTGCAAATGACTCCTCTCCAAAGGCTTCAAAAGGAAAGGGAAACAAACAACACAAGGATCCTAAGCAACATGAAAAAGGTGATGACTCCTTCACAACATAATATTTAATCCAAGTCCTCTTCAAGAGAGGAATCATCTAGAAGAACAAGAGATAAATGTGCTTATTGCAAAAAGTTAGGACATGATGAGCATAAATGTTTACATAAGAAGATTGATGAGCTTACTCACATTTTTCAAAAGAACAATATCAAGTTGTCCTCATCAGTGTCTTCTCCTTCTTCTCAATATCAAGTAGTTGCTACATCTACATCATCATCTAGAGGCAAAGGATAAGCACTCATTGCTTCCACACATCTTGAGCAAGGTAAATGGCTTCTTGATTCAGGTGCATCACATCATATGGCATCTTCTATGTATATGTTTTTTTCTATTGAGCCTTGTAATTCTCCACTTATATTGATGGGTAATAATACATACATAAATGTTTGTGGGAAAGGTTCTATTCCTATGGGACATGATGCATTTAATGATGTTCTTTGTGTACCATCCTTGACCACTAATATCCTTTCCATTTACCAAATTACTCATGGGGCACAAGGTAAAATTATTGAGTTCACTCCTAATTATGTCTATATTAGGGAGATGGAGACTAGAGATGTCATGGCTATGAGAGTTGTTGATCATACATCACACTTGTATTCTTTTGCACATTTTGTTGATAATGATGATGATATTCATGATGTACCTAACCCTTTATCAAGGGTGAATAATTCATGTGAAAACATTGGACACTTGAATCATTTTGTTCCTGAGATAAGTGTTGAACTTCCTACTCCTCCACCTTCTACTTCTTTAGACATGAGTTCTACTATTCAACAGGATGATCTTTATGCTTTAGATCTTGCAGTGTGGGATGAATTCGTAGATGCTCTTTTAGATGAGTCTCATAATGCAGATTTGGTCAATACATCTAAGGGGGTTTCTCTTCGAGATACTTCTTCACCTTCTTTGGAGATTGGATTTCCCAACTCTTCATGTTCTCTTGATTTTTCACATCTCATAGGTCAGCTTGATGGTGTGACAGAATCATTGAGCTTGGAGACAACTATTTAGTCTTTAGAGATGCATACGTGGAGAACTTCTTCCTCCTTCCTCACTTTTTACATGGAGTGGCTTTTTCATCTTTTGATGTATTTATCTCTTCCTAAGGAGAGACATGTTTCTTGTAGGCATTGGATTATATTTTGCTTGTAGGTACTTTTCATCTACATTGGAGCTTCTTCATTATGGGGGGATATCATGTCTCCTTATTTCCTTCCTATGGGGGGATCATTCTTTGCATATATATGATGTATGCAATTTTTGAGGGGTTTTGAGTACTCCATCCATCCATGCATCTTGTTTTCATCTCTCTTTTTGGAAGAGGGTTTTTCCCATGAGGTTCTCTCTTTTTCTCCACTTTATGAGAGATTAGATTTCATGTATTGCTTTGCATATTGTACATGGGTACCTAAAATGGCCTTGTAGCTGAGATCCATCTTGCATTGTGAGTTTAAGTGCATTCCCCTAAGTTGCACTTAAGGGGGGGAGGTGTTGGTGTAATTAAATATTCACTAATTACACTTACTTAAATTTACTTAGGATAATGCATTGCATAGTAGTTTGTGATTGAGACCCTTGGGAGTTTGCACCTCAATTAAACACATGGTGTAGGAGAGTTCCACTCTAGGTGGTCATAGTTGTTATCACATTCCACCTTTAGTGTACTTATCACATTATCATCCTCATCATTGTACATACTTCATTGCATAATGGAGGATGATTCACCTTTGGTGGACATGTGATTCCATCTTGTGTGGGTGATAGCTTATTTTCTCCTTATCATTGTCTCTTGTCACCTCTCCTATATAAGGAGGCCTATTATATACATTTAAAATCAATTCATTTGGATGTCAATCAAGTCCATTATCAATAATAGCATTGTTGCATCTTCGTGCAATTGTCTTGCCAATCTCTTGTGGAAGTTATCTTGGTCTTTCATTTGATCTTGGGGGTGTTGTTGAGTCACCTAAAACTCTAACAGGCTCTATAGTGGATACAACATTCACTTTCTATAATTGAGAAATCCAACTCACTTTTGTCCCACCAACAGTAAATACATATATTGTAGTACTCCACCTAGTATCTAGATCCCTTGTCAAATACGAGTCAACATAGCCTTGTGAATCAGTAGTAGAGCCTCCAATAGGTAAACATTTACTAGATGTACCTCTCAAGTATCTGAGAATATATTTAACTATATTATAATACTCAATCTCATGATGACTCATATATCTGCTAAGGACTCTCATAATATGTAGAATATCTAGTCTAGTACACACTATGACATACATTAAAGTACTTACATCTAAAACATAAAATGCCCTAGATATTTTATCCTCCTCTTTCCATGTCTTTAAGCACATCTCCTTAGACAATTTCAAATGACTAGGCAAAGGTGTGCTGATAGCTATGACATTCTCCATATGGAAACTTTGAAATACCTTTTCAATTTAATCATCCTTAGATAATGTCAATTTTCTATTTTTTTCATCTTTGCAAATTTTCATACCAAGGATTTATTTTGTTGCCTCCAAACCTTTCATAGAAAAAGAATGTACTAACTATTATTTCAATCCCTTGACGTGATCTATGTTAGACGTAGCTACAAACATGTCATCAATATATAAACACAAAATAATTCAATTCTCGTCATCCAACCTCTTAAAATAAACACAATGATCTGAATGATATCAAGTGTATCCATGCTTGTTTATAAAATTGTCAAATTTAATATATCAATATCAAAGTACTTGCTTCAACCACATAAACTTTTCTTCAAACCGTAGACTAAGTTCTCCTTACCTTTGACATTGAATCCCTTTGGTTGTTCCAAGTATATTTCTTTGTTCAAATCACCATGAAAAAATCTTTTGTAGCCACAATACTTAAAACAATACAAATAGAACTCATTTTAACATCTAGAGAAAATATCACATCAAAATCAATGTTCTTTTAAAGTGAAAATCCTTTTAGAACTAACCCGACTCTAAATATTTTCTTATCTCCATCCTCTTCTTTTAGCTTGTAAACCTATATATTTTGTAAAACCCTTTTACTTGAATACAACTTACATAAATCTCAAGTCTGATTTTTTAGCAAGGAGTCAACTTCTTCTATCATTGCAGACTCCCATTAAATCTTTGCATCCATGTGCACAAGTTCATCATATCCTTTTGGTTCACCAACATTTGTTAATAAAATAGAGTACAAAGAGGGGAAAAATCTTTCTAGGGGTGTACTTAGCGGCTTTGTTGACCATCTAACATTCATTGAGGTTTGTGATATTTGTTGTTGTTGCACAAGGGGCCACTGGAACATCATCTTTTGGAGTATAATCTAATGTTATATTTTTTTTTTCACATGCTGCTACAAATAGTTATTTATATAACACTTTCTCATTGAATATTACATCCTTGTTTCTTATAATTTTATTATTCTAAAAATTCTAAATTCTATAGCCAAATCCATTAATGGCATATCCAACAAATACACATTTCTTTGATTTAGGTTTCAACTTGGTTCTATTTTTGGAATCTATATGTGCAAATGGTTTACAACCAAAGGTTATGGAAAAATAATAACTCACCTTCTCACTTGTCCATGCTTCCTTTGGAATACCACAACCCAAAGGAGTAGATGGACCTTTATTGATTAAATATACAACAATATTAACAACTTTTTCTCGCATGCATGTTTGAGGATAGCCTAATATGCAATGTCGCACTGCTTGCATGCTCTATTAATGTCTTGTTCATGCATTCATCCACTCCATTTCCTTGTGGAGCCCTTGGAATAGTCTTTTGCCTATGAATACATTTAGAAGAATAATAATCTTCAAACTCTTTGTTGCAATATTAACCACCATTATCAGATTTGAGACATTTTAGTCTTTTATTAGTCTCATTCTCAAACAAACTTTTCTATTTCTTAAAAGTTTCAACCACAACAAATTTCTATTTAAGGAAATAAATTTATACTTTCCTAGTTGCATCATTAATGAATGTAACATAATACAAAGTCAACAAGGGAAGATACGTGAGCTGGTCCCCATAGAACTATGTGTACAAGCTTCATTTTTTCATTTTCTTTTCCTTCCAGTCTTCACAAACTGCTCTTTTGTTCTTCATAAATAAAACTAATGGGGAAGATCTCCTTTAAGACCTAAATGCACTATTTAGGCACTCAACTAGGCTCTTTCTCTCTCCTAGTTTGCTAGGGTCTCTCTTTCTTTTACCCTAGCTTAAGGGATAACTCCTTACTGTTCCCTTCCCTCAATGATCTTCATCAATCAACTTGAGTCATAACCTCCTAACTTCAAACACATCAATGTTCTTTGATGCTCAATCTCCCAAGCAACCATCTAGGCTTTCTCCCTATTCAAGTAGGCATATTAAGACTTCTTCTCTTGTGCATTCCATGGTTCTCATGGTCATTGTAATGGTCACATGCATCCTTTCCTTACCAATCTCTTCAAAACCTCTTTTAGGCTTTGCAGCCCTTTTGCCCCTAATTAGGCCTCCTAACTAGGTCTTTTTGCAATAACTTGAAAAACTCCTAAACAAGGCCCCAACTTTACTTAGGTTCTAGATACCCTTTTCCAAGTACTCTCTGATTCATTTAGTTTGACACCCCCAAAGTGTTTGTATAGTATGGTTCCAAGAAACCCTTATTTTCAAGGGTTTTAAGGGTTACCAACTGTTTGTATGAGATTGTACTCAAAGAACACCCAAAACACTTCACCTTCCCTAAAAATTTTGGTAGTTGAACCTTCATTAAATGCCCTTTGAAACTATCAACTTGGATTTATCAATTCAATCCATTTACATGTCTCTTTCACCACTACTCTATGCTTGTTCTCCTAGCTGGGCTTGGAAAGCTCCCTAAGGCTCCTTGCTAAAAATAGTGAACCTGCTCTAGTCAACACCAAAATGCATATTTACAAAGCTTACAAAGTCCCCTACTTGCTCTCAAGTTTCCATTAAGGTTCATCCATTGGAAGTCAAGTTAGAGATACTCCTTTACAAACAACCATGTATAGGCCAATGAACTGGCAAGTTTAAAAGAAATTTACAAACTATATACTAAACTAAATAACAAGAATCTAAATGTCTATGGAAGCAATTAGTTTGTATGTTCTTTCAAGCCATGCAGTACAAAGTTTTGATCCAATCCATCAAAGCTTGGATGTGGGTCTTGCAAGGTATATCTGTGACAGTTTCACTAATTTCTTCTTGATTCAATGCAAAGATCTGTACATCAATAGTGCCAACCCCTTTCTCCAACTTGGATTGGTCTTATATATCCCTCACCCACGTGGCTCAACTATTTGTACAGTTTTATAACTGGTTTTCGACTCTTTACAAAGGTTTGTGCAATTGTTGACAAAGTTGTCATGAGCAAATTTTGCAATTGTTGGCAATATGACTTCAATCCTTACTTCTATGGGCCAAGATCAAGTCAATTGATCATTCCAAGACTCTCTGATGTTTTTCCACCCAAAGTGTGGTCAAAGTCAATCGTTGACTGATGTTGACCAACTCAAATCCCTAGTAAAGCTATGGAAAGTTGCTCTTGCATCTTAAGAAAACCTTCTCAACACACTACTACCTATTTATGATGGACAACCTAACACACTTGAGGCATTATCAATAGCCCTTATTCATGTGGCTTGGCCAGGACTACTACAAGCCAAAAATGGTAAGGCAACTTGGCCTATTTCCTAGGTGCTCCTGCACCAACAACTTTCACATAAATCCATATTGACACATTTTAGACTTAGTAAAACTTCTTTGAATAAAGTAATTCATACATTTTTCACTTGTGCCAAGTCTATTATGCCATAGTGATGTTTCAGAATCTTCAATAAATATTTGACTTTTGTCCTTCTCAATTGCAACAACTATTCTTGAACACTATTTTTTGTTTGAAACAATTAAAATAGAAGAAACATTATGTCATATATAAAGATATAAGACGTCTACTTTCACACATTTTTCTATTGCTAAGGAACCTTTTGAAACCTTCCAATTTTTATCATTAATAGGAACTATGCAAATTTTATCACCTAATTGCCTTGTTGAAATTAAATTTCTACTTAGCCTTGGAACATATCTTACCTCTTGTAGTAGCCAATGATTTTCATTCTACAACTTAATCTTAATTCTTCCCTTTCCAACAATTTAATAAGTTTTATTTCTCCCAAATAAACTAGCTCAAAATCTCCTTGGATATAATTAAAAAAATAACTTCTATGGAGTGTAGCATGAAATGAAGCCCCTAAATCTAAAGCCCATGAATCAATAATTTCTAATGAAAGAAGCAACACATCCTTTTCAAATTTAATACTTACCACATTTTCCTCCTTATTTACTTCTTGTTTGTCTCCTTTATTGTTCTTCCGAGACCAACAATCTTTATTTTTTTGACTTGGTTTCTCACAGTACTAGCAATCTCTTGATCCTCTAGATTAAGACTCCTTTCCTTTGATTTTCTTCTGGATTTCTTAGAATTTCTAGGATTTTTTTCTCTTTCATTTGTTTTGCCTCTGCTTTGTGTGTTCAAGTCATTTCTCGATGTAGATCCACTTGAGCTTTTCCTATGAGTTTCATCATTCAAAATAACACCAATAACATCATCAAATTTTAGGGTAATAGAACTAGAAATAGGGTTACAACCATTCCAACTTTTAGGAAAAGAATACATGAATCAAGAGAGCCCTGGATTTTTCATCAAAATTGACATTTACAGAAGAGAAATGACTAGTAAATAGTTTAAACTCATTTAAATGATCAACAACAAATCCACCTTCTACCATCTCCATATTAAATAAACGCTCCATGAAAAATAGCTTGTTTGAAGCAAAAGTTTTTCCATACAACGTTTATAGGGTTTCCATCAACTCTTTAGTTTCTTTCACTTTTGTAATATTAAATGCCACCAATTGTGTCAAGAATATATAAATACTCCTGAGTGCTTTTCTATCCAAAATATCCCAATCCTCATTTGCTATATTTGCTTCTTTTATAAATTTTTCTTCCAATGACCATTGTAAATCCTAAAGATAAAGGTAGTCTGCCATTTGCATTTTCTATAACTAAAAGTTTCCTTCATTAAACTCTTTTACCTTTAGCTTACCCTAACCTTTCATTACTCCCACTCAATCATGAGACTTTTCTATTGAGGATAACTTAAAAAACCTTGCTTTAACACCATTTGATAGAATTACATAGACAAAGATAACAATTACATGCAAATATAACTAATATCATAAAGGAATAAAACACACATAAGAGAATAAAAAATAATTTTTTGTAATGTGGTTCACCTAATTCTTGGGCTATGTCCACTAGACAGTGAGTACAATTATATTATCTAGTGATTTCAACTTGATTACAATATGCAATCCCTTGCAAATCAATACTGCTGCAAGAAGCTACTAAATTATCATACATCATAAAATCCCTAACTGTAAGCCATTTTATACACAACTTATGTCGCTTAGAAAATTAGGGCTAGAATATGTCATCCTATAGAAAAATAATTCCCAATACTTTTTATAAAAATAAATTAAATTTTGATGTTGTGGGGCATTGCCCTTAAACCCCATAGAAAAATTTGGGTGGAAAATGCATTGTAAGAAGTGGGAAAAACTACCCTTTGAGTCCAATTAGGCTCCACACAACAATAGCTGGGTGTGCTACTATTGAAGCAATCATTGTGGTGAGAAATAACATATTTTAAAAAATGAGAAAATGGAAGAAGGAAGATTGTCCAGAGATGTAGTGCAAATGAAAGAAGACTTGGATGTGACAAAACAACAAATGAGTTACTAAGTGAGATGTTTTCTTGAACACTTGTCCACATGTAGTAAAGAGATTGACTTTTTTTATAGATAAGTTCCACATGTATTCTTGGGACAAAGGGTCGAGAAGAAATAAAAAAATATTATATTGAAGAGTCCAATCCCACATACTCATCATAAAAAAGAATACAATGACCAATATCTCTGAGAGAGCCAAAATTCTTATTGCTTAGTTAAGAACTAACTCTCATCAATATTGTTGTAAGATTGAGCATTGGTAAGGACTAGGAGGAGCTTGGGAAGAAAGAGTATTTTTTGCACTTCTAGTAAAGTGGAAATAAAAAAAAAATTCATTTTAGAGCGAGTTTTCTTTACGATCAACTTTGAGAGTTTTGCAAATGTCTTCACATCTAACTATTATTTTGATTTATTTAGTGGGGGTAGAGTTGAGCAGTTGGGGGCACTCAACATCAAGTTACAGAAGTAAAAAATGATGAAACACAAAAAATGATTTTGTGTGATGATTAGTCCCATTGGTTATCTTTAAACCTATGGGAAGTAAGATAATTTCTTATTCTTCTTCATCCACCTCTATACCAAATTTGGAAGTATTTAGAATTTTTAAGTTTATAGTGTCTCTCATTATTAATACATTTTTATGATTAAAGTTGTGTTAGTCTCACTATTATCTCCTCATAAATGTGCTTAGAAAATGATAATTTCTTATGAGAAGTTTACTATGATTAATATCTTGACATAAGGGATGGGGAGAAAATAGACCCAAGGGAAGCATTCACAAGCCACCATGTTAGAGTAACACACAAAAGCCAACACAAATATGAAAGAAACACCAATTTATATTGAATCTAATGCATATGTGCCAAGATAGTCTTCCTTATAGTGTGTCGAACATAAGGCATACATGTTTGCAATCAATTACAACTCAATTAACATTAGTGAACTTAGAAGCTCAGGCTTACATAGCTAAACTTATGTAATATTTTTCTCTACTATTTTATTGCTATCTACTCTAATCTTAGATCTCAAATATATAGCTATCAAGAACACAAGTCGACCTGATAGATACAATTATTATAAAATATAGATCTAGCCCCAAAGGAAAAGTCAATGACCACACAGTTAAGAAAAATAACATCTGCAAGATAAAAAATAGGTCCACACACAATCTAAGAAGAGATCTCCAAGGCTGTAGAAATCCTTGATATCACAAAAACCTCATAGAAGAAAATAACCACACATTACTCAATGTGCTAGGAATGAACATACTACAAGAAAAGAGTAAGGACAACTCTTCAATGAGAGAAAATAAAGTTTTGCGAACACATGAGTGTGATCCATGATAGGTCCACATCAAGTAACCAATTGTGCGAAATGAATAACACAAACAAAAAGGGCCATTCCATGAACAACAAACACAACAATAAAAAAGAAATATTCTTGGTTTATGCAAGGTTTCCAAAGAACCCAAGATGCTCTTGCATTAGATACCTGGGGTAAATAAAGACAAATGTCCACATTAGGAAACATGTTTTGAGAAGAATCACAAAGATTCAACTCAAATTGAGATATCCAAGAGCTATCTTCAACTATTTTATTCTACTATTGAACTAGATATTCCTTGTCTTTTTCTTTCGTGCTTTTTCTTACTCTGGATTCCAAAGTTCTTTCAATTCTCCCTGTATTCTCCTTAGGAAAATCGAGATTATTAGCTACTTCTTCATTAGATTAAAAATATTTGTAGATGTCTGAAATGTTGATATTAGGTTAAATATATATGTCTTCAAGAAATTCAACTTCAAAAGCATTTCCATTGTCACAATTCCTCAAGATATTACAAGGATCAAAATTATTCATCGTCAACTTAGTGTATGTCCCTACTAGAAATCTTTTCTTCTCTCTATTTATATTCCTAATTATTGTTACTTAGATTACTCTTTTACTTCTTCATGCAAATTCTTCAAAAAGTCCAAAAATTTCTCGACTTTAGAAATAGGCTTCAACTCAATATCCAATTTCCTTAATTTTGTAGTACCTCTAGGATGCATGCTATTCACAATATCAAAATAAGTCTTCTTAGTAATTCTATTCACTGGATTGTTATATGAACACTCTTCTTGTGCCAAGATCAAGTCCCAATAGGTAGGTTTGTCCCTAATCAAGCATCTCAACAAGTTACCCAAACTTCTATTCACAACTTCAAATTTACTATCTATCTATGAATGTAATGTAGAACTAAACTTAAACTACATTCTCTAAAAGATAGATCTTCTATATATACTGCATCATATGTCCTCTTACAAGGTATGAAATGTGCCATCTTTAAAAAACATTTCAGCTACTAGAAAGATAAAATCATTATCTCTTTGAGTTCTAGGTAATCCCAGAAAAAAATTCCAAATTGATACATTCCCAAGGTTTACAAGGAACATGTAAAGGTGTATACAATATGACATGGTGACTAGTTCATTTAGCTACTTGACAAATTTTGGAACTCTTCATCGTCTTCTGTATATCCTTATAGAACTATGGCCAAATGCATATCTCAAAAATTAACTCCATTGTCGTATCAATCTGAAAATGTCCTCCAAGTCCACTACTATGTTTCTCCTTAATGATATTTTATCTCATAGATCCTCTTGGTATACACAAATGAACTCCTTAAAAAAATATCTTCCTGAATGAAATAGTAAACCCATTTATTTTGCTCATCTATTATGTGATTCTTATAAGCTTTCCAAGGTTATGGAAAATTATGATCAATTTCATACGTATTCTTTAAATCATCAAACCCAAGCATTTCAACTCTCATCTCTTTCAATAAGATTCTTCTTCTACTCAATATATCTACTACCTTATTTGACTATCCACTCCTCTTCTTTAACATAAAAGAGAAGTTTTGCATATATTCAACCTACATTATATGTCTTTGATTCAAATTATTTGACTTCCCAAATACTATAATTTTTTTTGTTCAATGTACCACAAAAATTTCTTAGGCATCAGGTAATGTCTCCATTTCTTCAAAGATTTGATCATGGACTGAATATTTCTTCTTAACATCATTAAATTTATCTCTATAGAAAGCTATAGGCCTAGCTTCTTTACTTAGAACAACCCCAATATTGTTCCCACTAACATCACAATCAACTTGAAAAACTTTAGTAAAATCGGGTAAAGAAAGAACATGTAATTATTCTATCTTTTGTTTCAAATTATCAATTTTTTTTTGCTCCATGTGTCCATTTGAATTATTTTTCATCACCTTTTATTGTCTTTGTCATATCATTACATATTGAACTCAAATTTTTGATAAATTTTCTATAGAACCTTTCTAGTCCATGAAATGACCTAACTTCTCCAACACTTCTAGATGTAGGTCACTCAAGAATAGCTTTTAATTTCTTAGGATCCATCTTAAGCCCATCAAAAAAGATCACAAAACTAAGGTACATAATATCCTTCATAAAAATATATTTCTTTAGGTATATCAACAACTTTTTCTCCTTCAACCTCTGTGATGCTTGTTTGATATTCATTAGGTGTTTTAATTTATTCTTATTTTAGATTAGCATGTGATCAAAATATACAATCATAAATTTATCCAATAATTTCTTCAAAACTCCATTCATCAATCTCCTAAAAGTACTAGGTGCATTAGTTAAACCAAAAGGCATAACCAACCACCCATACAAATCCTTATTAGTCTTAAAAGTAGTCTTCCATTCATCTTCTTCTTTGATTCTAATATGATGATAACCACTCTTCAAATAAATTTAGTAAAACCATTTTCTACACTTAAATGATTAATAATATCACTCATTCTAGGAAAAGGGAGCCTATGCTTAACTGTTATTCTATTTATAGCTCTGGAATCATTGAAAATTATCCATTCTTCTTAGGTTCCAATACAACAAGTATTGTGAAAGGAATCAATTTTTTTTGGATCAAACCTTTCTTTCAAAGCTCTCACACTTGTCTATTCAATTCTTCATTCTCTACAGGTGCTAATCTATGTGGTGCTTTATTAGGAAAACTAGCTCCAGGTATTAAATTCATTAAGTCACTAATACTTCTTATAGGAGGTAAACCATCAGGTACATTATCTCAAATAATTTATTGAAATTCTCTCAACAAAGATCTAACCTCAAATGCATACTCAATTTCATATTGTTTCTCAATCTTTCTAGGGATTAAAGCAAAACATACATTTTATTTCTTCATATTCTTAACAAACTACTTTCCTTAAACCAAACAAACTCTAACTATGGTACAATGATTCTCTTTAGGTTTATTTATCAAAGACAACACTAATTATTTATTTCCATTAGCCCAAATAATATACTGATTCAATCTACCATCATGCAAAACTTGTCTATCATTCTGCCAAGGTCTTCCCAAAAAGAATATGACAATAATCACAATAATACCTTATCTTGAATTTCACATGCATTTTTCACTTACTAGTAACTGATGCTCATTCTTGATCCAATCAATGTGATATGGAATAGGATGTTTCAATATTTTCAATTACAACTTAGATACTAACTCCTCAGATGCCAAATTATCTGAACTACCATTGTCAATGATCACTCTGTGACATTTTCCTTCAATCTTACATCTAGTTTGGAAAAGTATCTTCCTTAAAATAGGTTCTCCAACCGAATATTCATTCCAAAGAGTTATTTTGATCATTAGGTTCTCTCCATTTTTAGGTTCATTAGGAGGATCAATAGATTCTTCTTGAATCAAAGCATTTCTACTACTAATTGTTGTTTTCTTTCCAGAAAAGGTATATTCAAAGGCTCTATGTCCTTCTCCACATTTAAAACATCCTTGAACCAAGATTTATCTTCCCTTTTTCCAATACATTTACTCCTAGGGTAAGCAGAAGAGTCACCTCTAGTGTAGTTACATCTTCCTCTGCCAACATTATCCTCTTTCCATGTTTATTTTCCTTTTTCATGAGATGTATTACCAAATCTATTACTTTTTCCATAAGATCTACCTCTAATTTATTGAAATCTTCCACCTCTTGTCCACTATCTATGTTCTTGTTTGTTTCTCAATATTTCTTTAACTCTCAAGGTACACAAATATGCTTCTTCCACACTTTCCATCTTTACAAAACTGATCTTAATTTGTGTTGAAGTTCTCAAACTATTTAGGTACCTAGAAACCTTTTCAACCTCATCATCAACATGTCCATGTATGATGTCCAACTTGCATAATTATTTAGTGTAATCTTTCATAGTCATATCATTTTGTCTCAAATTTTGTATTCTTCTTAACAAATTAACTTGACTTACTAACCATTTTCACCTAAGTCTTGATATTTTACTTTCCTCTTCTTTGTCTATCTATTTTCAAGTGTTCCCACCAAAGAGAAGCATGTCCTCTCAATTTAGTAGCTTTTACCCTTGCTTTCCTATCTTCAGGGATAATTTCATAATCAAAATACTTATCTATCTCAAAGATCCAATATGAGAAGGCATTTATATGAAGCTTCCCAAAAAAACTTGAAAGTTTAAAATAAGGTCTTAAGTTCACTCTACTCTAGGCTCCCAGGAGTCTTTCTTCATCTTTTTGACTTCATTTTTGGAATCAGGCACAACTACTTCTTCTTCATCATTAACATCATCAAGTTGCACTCTTTTTTGGGCTATCTAAACAACTTCAAGTCTAGTTTTAATTTGTCCCAACATGTCCATAGTGGTAGTATCTACATTTTCTCTAATTCAAACCATTTTGACAATATTTCCTACAAGAATCATAACCTTTTGCAAGTTATAGATTAGAATACTAGATCTACCACCCTACAACCAATTCAAATAGGGTTCTCCATTATCCCAAGACTCCACGAGGAAAGAAATATTCTCTTTGATAACCACCTGACTCAAGGGTTCATGGGATAATAGACCCAAGGAATGAATTCACTGACCACTCTTCTAGAATAACACATAGAAGCCAACACAAATATGAAAGAAACACCAATTTATATTGAATCCAATGAGGTGTGCTAAGACAATCTTCCTTACAATGCACTAGGCATAAGGCCTACCTAGTTGCAACCAATTATAACTCAATTATTATCAGTGAGCTTAGAATCTCAAGATTACATAGCCACAATATTTAATATTTTTCTCTACTATCTTCATGTTACCTACTCTATTTAATATTTTTCTCTACTATCTTGATGTTACCTACTCTAATCCTAGATCTCAAATATAAAGCTATCAAAATTGGAAGTCAGCCTAACAAATACAATTATTACAAAATATAGGTTCTACTCCAAAGGGAAAATTAGTGACCACACAATTAAGCAAAATAAAATATGCAGGATCAAAAATAGGTCCACACGTGATCCAAGAAGAGATCCCCAAGGTTGTAGAAAGCCTTGATATCACAAAAATATCACATAAGAAAAACACCACATGTAACTTGACGTGTTAGGAACTGAACATGATATGAGAAAAGAGAAAGTATATCTCTTTAGTGAGATCAAATGAAGTTCCATGAACATATCAGAGTGATCCACAATAGGTCCAAGTCAAAAAAAAAAATTACACAAAAAACTTAACATGAAGAACAAGGGCCATTCCATGAGCAATAGACAAGACAATAAACTTGAAGTATTTTTGGCTGAAGCAAGATTGCCAAAGAACCAAAGATTGTCTATGCTAACAAAGTTCACACCTTAAAGAGGGTTTGAACAACTAGGCAAACTATATTTGAGTAATCTTTATCTAGTGCAACCATTTTCTCTATTTCTTTATAAAAAAAAGATAAAGATCACAACACAAGAAAAGCCTAACAAAGTAAAATAGGAAATCCAACTTCTAAACAATTAGCAAAATAGTAAAAATGTTTATTAAATAATTTTAAAAATAATTCTTTTGCACTACACTTTTTAGTTTAAATACTTCCAAATCTTCAAAAAAAAAATAAAAAATGGAAGACTTGTTGTTTGGTTTTATTTTTTCATACATGGATAAGTAAGATTGATACCACTATAAAGTTACACATATAAATGAAGAATGCATGTGCTATTAGGTTTTTCTTGGAGGCAGCATGATTTTAATTAAATAGTTAGGTGGTTGATTTACATTAGGATTTTGATTTTTTTATGCCTCTTAGAGTCTATATAAATCATACAATCTTATATTGAATGGAATAACTCTCTCTCTCTCTCTCTCTCTCTCTCCTCTCTCTCTCTCTTTCTCTCTCTCTCAGGTATCATTATTAAACATAATTTGTTTGAGAGATTGTACTTTATGTTTTGTGTTTTCATGTGGCTATTTGGACAAGGAAAAACTCCAACATTCTTCAAGAGCATAGGATTGATGAAGTAATTGTTATGTTTATGACAATTAGTTTAAATGGTCTTTGAGCAAGATTTATGATGCTTTGAGAATGTGATGGGATCAACATGCTCTCTTTCGATAGATGCAAAGTCAATTAACCATCTTTTAAGTCTTAAAAAAAATAAAAATGGAAAAAGATTCATATTGATTTCATTTTTGTGTTTTCTACAAATTGCATGACTTATTAATTTATTAAATAATTATAATTTAACTTGTCCTTATGTCAAATTAAAAATGTTATTGCAGTATAATTATTTATTAAAAAAGGTTGAACTTCTTTTAAAAGGCATGCCTACGCATTATCATATAATTTTAAGAAACTTTTGGCAGGAAGTTTGCAAAATTTAATTTCTTCATAATGCTATAAGTAGAGGTCTCGATTTAATGTAATCAATCAACCAGTTGATTGAAAGGTGAAATCTTTATTATATCGACTTCTTGTGTTATTTATCATAGTATACTTCTTGGTTTTAATGTATTAATGTACAAATCACATTTACAGGTCTTTTAGATACATAGCTAGTAATACTATGCTAGTTAGGTTACATGACATAAAATGTATGCTACTTTACAACCAAAACTAAGATATTTAAGATAGTGTGATATGTACAAAAATAATGTCTTTATCAAGAACAATGAAGCAGATTTCTATTATTTTCAACAATGTTTTTTCATTAGTTGGATTGTTGGGTATAGATAGATACATGTTTTTCTATCAAATAAAACACTCTTTTTATAATAAGAAATGGAGAGAAATACTAAAATGTAAATCACTCACCAATCCCTATCATATACATTGGAATACAAAACATTCCACAAAATGAATCTTATTAGTCAACATTAAGAGATTTCCACAATCCATCAATTATAGTTAATGTTATATCTAGATTCAATTATTTGCAAGTTTTATATCAATGTTTCAGATGACATTATGTCTTTAGCTCTTCTCATCTTGATGATGGACCACAAAGTGTGATTCGAAACATTGATGTAAAATCTTATAGATAATTAAATCTAGAAAAAAACATTTACTAAAACTTGATTAGCACAACCAAAAGGAGGATGTGTGTCGATCCAATATTTGTTAAGCATCATTTTTGTATGATGACAACAATATAAATTTGAATGAATCTCTCTCTTGAAAATTCAATTAATACATACATACATACATACATATATATTGATTGGTAAGAGGCCAAAGCCAAGATTAATTATTATTTATTATTATTAATTGTTATTTTATTAAGCTTGGGTAGATTCAAACCCAAGACCTCTTTGATAAGAGGCTCACAATTTACCATTGTGTTGTAGGCTCTTGCGTAAAAATCAATTGATATTAACTACAAGGTTTTGGAAAGATATTTTTCAACCATTTGGATAGCTCAATTTAAGATTGATGTGATTGTTCATGAGGAGGCCTTTGCCGAGTTATATTTGATGTAATTTTTAATCTTGCAAAATTGTGGAAATAACAGGCAAAGCAATATCGTTTTGTATTTTCTAATTTTTAATGAATGCAATTTTAATTATGAATTTAAATATGTCTTCTTAATTTAGCTATATTTCAAGGAATAAATGAGAAATAAGAATAGGGTAATGATAATTTTAAGAAAATTGCATGAATTCAAAATAACCTAACAATTACAAGCCAAAGGACAATGCATTTGCTAATTAAATTTTCTAGGGAAATGGTAGGAAACCCTCAAATTAGAAGCACTACAACCATAACTCACATATGTAGTTGTCAATGGATTTTCTTGAAGGATGAATGATATTTCACATCTCATCAAATCATGGAGATACTTCAGATGTACATACACATGATACAAATTTCTATGAACATGCTACATACATTTCCTTACTTATTTCATCACCACAAAGGTATTTTGTGGCTATTTGTGACAAAATTTAATAATACTAACATTGACAAACATTCAAGTACAACACTTCTAGCATCAATTCTATTCAACATCATTTTAGGTGTTGACAATGAAATAATTTTGAACAATCTCTCTCTTGAAAAGTTGATTGTATCAATTCATAGGTTTCAAAAGATTATTTTTCAATCACCTAGATAGCTCAAATTAAAGACTAATGTGATTGTTCACAAGGAGGCTTTTGGCAATTTGTATATGATGTAATTTGTAATCCCACAAAACTATGAAAATAAAATGAAAAGTAAAATTTTTGGTTTCTAATCAATGCAATTTTAATTGTGCAACTAAATATGATTTCTTAATTTACTAGATTTCAAGAAATAAATAAAAAATAAGAATAAGGTAATGAGAATTTTAAGAAAAATATGCTAATTCAAAATAACCTAATAGACATAAGCCATAGTGGCAAAGCGTCTGCAAATAAAGTCTTTTAGGGAAATGGTAGGAAAAACATGATATTGGGAGAAACACAACCATAATATTATAGATGCAATTGTTAGTTTGATGGGGACACAACCCAAGAATAGAATGGACACGACAGAAAAGGGGAAATTATATTAACTGAGAAACTAATCTAGTACAAACAGTACAGAGAAAATAAACTTCAAAACATGCCCTAAGGGCTTACAATAGCATAGCTCTGGAGATAATTTATCTTGTCAGTACCTCCTCTCAAGCTCCACTCTGAACCGCCTTTTACAATGCCAAAAATCTCCTTAAATAGACCCCAGAGGGTTAAGGACTAGGAGTACATTCTAGAAAGTGCTAGTAGACATCCACCAACCAAATAGAAGGTTCCAAAAGCTACGTTAGAAGTCGACGCAAATCTAGAAGAATCTAGAAACGGTAATCGAACTTCTGGGAGGCATAACTTTTGAACCGTAGCTCCGATTGACGAACCGTTTACATTTTTGAAAAGCTCTCGAAGCGCTCTATAGCCATATGGACCAACTTCGCTTGTACCCCATTTTTCAACCCTTTTTGAGGTCATTTAATGCCCCTAACTTGACTTTGAAGCATTCTTAGGAGGTCTCCACAACCCGAAAAATTGCAATAAATCTCAAACCGTGGGGCCTTTTGACCTGATTTTTTTTCTGGAATGCTCTAAATTACAATTAAATTCATCTAGCCAATTTACACCTCCTAGTTCACCAAAATGATGGCTCAATTAAATACTCCTATTTTTTTGAGATTTACACGAACACTGATAGTGGAACTGTGAGAGTTGGAACCTTTATTTGACCCAAATGGGTATCCAAAAATGAAAACACATGAAACAAAAACTAAGTCTAAGTATATTTTTTTGGGTGACACAAGATTGCCCTTATACCTCTGGATGCTCCTGCATTAGACACCCAGGGTAGATTAAAAAGTGACCCTGTCACTTTATGAATGGTAGAGGAAATCCCAAATGGGAAACCTCAGTTGCTAAAATTCAAGTTGAGTCCTCGATCAGTCGTCCTTTCCATTTGACTAAATACTCTTCATACTGCCTGTTTCTGGTACTCCTACCCACACGATGATCTAGAATGTCTTCTATCTCCTCCTTCTTAGAAGCAGGAATTGGACATGGCTCTAACACCAACTCCTCATCTGCATCATCATCATGATACTCTGTTAAATCTACAATGTTGAAAATGGGAGAAATGTGAATACCATATGGAAGCTCCACTTCATATGCATTTCCTGAGTCATGTTTCTTCAAAATTTTGCAGGGGGCCAAATATCTTCATTTTTAGCTTGTTGTAAGTACCGGCTGGAAATCTTTCTTTTCGTAAGTGCACCATGACTAGATCCCCTACTTGGAATTCTTTATGTCTTCTCCTTTGATCAGCCCTAGCTTTATACTCTTGATTCATCTTGGTAATGTGTGCTTGAACCTCCTCATGTAGATGCTTGATATGTTCAGCAAATTCCTCAGCTTTAGCACTTGTTCTCTCCCCTTGTTCTATCTTCCTCAATTCTGGTGCAGTCCTTGGGCTATTCCCATATACAATTTGGAATGGTGATTTTCTAGTACTCCTATTTATAGAGTTATTGTAAGAAAACTCTGCTTGTGGTAGAATCAAATCCCATCCCTTGGGCTTATCCCCAACTAAACATCTCAGCAAATTGCCCAGACTTCTATTTACCACTTCTGTTTGGCCGTTAGTCTGCGGGTGATGCGTGGAACTGAATTTTAGGTCTGTTCTCAACTTCTTCCACAATGTCCTCCAGAAATACCCCACAAATTTAGTATCTCTGTCAAAAACTATACTCCTTGGAAGACCATGTAGTCTTACCACCTCTTTGAAAAACAAGTCTGCAATATGGACAACATCATGAGTTCTATGGCATGGAATGAAATGTGCCATTTTGGAGAACCTATCAACCACCACGAATACTGAGTCATTACCCGTTTGTGTCCTTGGCGATCCAAGAAAAAAATCCATACTTATGTCCTCCCATGGCCTTGATGGAATAGGCAATGGCTGATATAGGCCAGTATTGTGACTAAACCCCTTTGCAACTTGACAAACCTGGCAACTCTATACAAACTTCTTCACATCCTGTGAAATTTGAGGCAAAAAATAATGTTCTCTAAGAATGGAAATGGTCTTATCTCGACCAAAATGTCCTGCCATCCCTCCACTGTGTTTCTCCTTAATCAGATTTTCCCTCATGGAACTCCTTGGAATGCACAATTGACTACCCTTGAACAACATGCCATCCTGAATCAAATAGTCTAACCACTTGGTTCTATCCACATCAACAGGTTCTTTACAAGCTTTCCATGCTTCAGCCAAATTAGGATCCTCGGGGTACAATTTCTTGAGTTCATCAAACCCAACTACTTCAACCTGCATTACTGTAAGCAACAACTGTCTCCTACTTAGTGCATCTGCAACCCTATTAGATTTTCCACTTCTATGCTTCAACACAAATGTATAGCTCTGCAAGAACTCTACCCACTTCATATGCCTCTGATTCAATTTACCTTGGCTATTTAGGTACTCTAATGCCTGATGATTAGTATACAAAAAAAATTCCTTTGGCAATAAATAATGCCTCCATTTCTTTAAGGCCCGAACTATTGCATAGAACTCTTGATCATAAATAGAATACTTCTTCTTTGCATCATTTGATTTTTCACTAAAATATGCAATAGGTTTACCTTCTTGGCTTAATACAGCTCCAATAGTGCTACCACTGGCATCACAATCCACCTGGAAAACCTTTCTAAAATCTGGAAGTATCAACACAAGCTGTTCTGTCACCTTCTTCTTTAGCAATTCAAAAGTTCTGGCAACTGCTGCAGTCCATTTAAACTCTTTTCTATCCCCTCTTATTGTATCAGTTAGGGGTGCACATATGCCACTAAAATTCTTAATAAACTTCCTGTAAAAACTAAGCAGACCATGAAATGATCTTACCTTAGTAGCAGACCTTGGAGTAGGCCATTCCAAGATGGCTTTTACCTTCTTTGGATCCATTTTGAGACCTTCGGGTGATATAACAAACCCCAAATAGACTAACTCCCTTTTTGCAAAGATACACTTCTTCAGATTAATTAATAGTTTCTCTTCACTTAGCCTTTCAAGGACACTACGAATATGCAATAAATGTTCTTCCAAAGCCTTGCTGAAAATTAAAATATCATCCAAATAAACAATAACAAATTTTACCAAGAACTTCTTAAGTACCTCATTCATGAGCCGCATGAAGGTGCTTGGGGCGTTCGTCAATCCAAAGGGCATGACTAACCACTCATAAAGAACCTCCTTGGTCTTGAAGGTTGTTTTCCACTCATCTCCTTCTTGAATCTGTATCTAGTGATAACCACTCTTTAGATCTATCCTTGTGAAGTACTGAGCTCCACTCAAGTAGTCCATAAGATCATCCATCCTTGGCAAAGGAAATTGGTACTTGATGGTTATCCTATTTATAGCTTGAGAATCTGTACACATCCTCCAGTCTCCATCCTTCTTTGGTGCAAGTACTACAGGTACTGTACATGGACTCAGGCTCTCTCGAATCAAGCCCTTCCTCAATAGCTCTTGAATCTATCTATTTATCTCCTTTGTTTTAGTAGGAGTCATCCTGTGAGCAGCCTTGTTAGGAAAACTAGCTCCTGGAATCAGATCTATCTGATGACTGATTTGCCTTACTGGTGCCAATCCATCTGGAACATTATTAGAGATAATATCTCCAAACTCACCTAGAAAATCTAAAACTTCAAGTGGTATTTCACTACTACCTTCTTTATCTTTCCTAAGAATCAAAGCATAACACATTTGCTGATGTTTCATGCCATCTAAAAACATCCTTCTATCAACAAGACAAATCCTAGCACTGCTACATACCTTTTCACCTTCCTTTTTCATGGGCTTCAATTTGTGGCGAACTCCATCCTTTGTCAGAGAGTATGTGTGTGCATGCCCATCATGTACTGCATGTCTATCAAACTGCCATGGTCTACCCAACAATAGATGGCAAACATCCATCAGAATAACGTCACAGAGAACTTCATCATGGTAACTCCCAAAGGGTGAGTGAGTAGCCGAGTTGGTGTGAAGGTGAGTCGTGAGGCGTAGTGTTAGGCTAATGATCCTGGTGCTACACATCAACTCTGGTTTGACTCACACTAGGTTTACCACAAACCCTTTTGAGAGGTTCGGGTACTAGATGGAGTCTCTGAGAAGCGTTGGCTACCGGCTGGGCTAGGGTTTTTCCCCTAGCCTATTCTTGGTGTTTGATCTTTACTATTTTTTTGTTTTGTTTGGATTGTTAGCTACTGGACATAATTTGCGTCGGTGTTTTTGGAGATCTTCTGCAATCAATTTTGGATTGGGGGTTTTATTGTTTGCATGGCAGGGCCTGGGATTTCTTCTTCGTTGGTGAGAACAGATGGTTCTTCTCCAACTATGCATGCAATGCGATCTGAATCATTTTATTCAGGGGAGAGCTCCAAGCTGAAAAAAGTTAATGGTTGTCTTCCGCGTAGCCATGATCGCCCTGTTCTGGTTATTCCTCCAATGGCTGTAATGGAGGACATTGATTATTGGACCAAGCATGCTTTGATATGCAAATTTCTTGGAATCCGAATTTCCCTATCCGCTCTTGAGGCATGGATCCGCCGCTCTTGGAAGGTGGAAGGCGATATGGAGATTATGTTGGTAGGGAATAGTTATTTTTTTGTTGTATTCTCTTGCATGTCTGATCATGATCGTGTTTTTGAAGGAGGCCCTTATTTCTACAACAATGTGGGGTTATTTGTCAAACCTTGGCATTCAGGTTTTAATTCTGCTGAGGATCTCCCTTCAACAGTGCCAGTTTGGGTTCGCTTGCCTTGTCTTCCCTTGGAATTTTGGCGTGAAGACATCCTTCGACAAATTGCTCCTTTTTTGGGCAAGCCAGCTGCGATCGCACATCAAACCCTCGATAAAAAGATTATTTCTTTTGCTAGAATTTGTGTTGAAATTAATTTGAATAACCCATTACCAGATTCTTTGGAAATTTGTTTGGGGGATTCTTCTTGGGTGCAGTAGTTAGATTATGAATCCCTCCCTTTCCGTTGCCAAATTTGTCATGAGTATGGTCATTTGCTGCGGCAGTGCCCCCGTAACTCGAGTTTCAAAGGAGTGGATCGGTCTACAGCTGGAAATGCTGGTGGTTTGGCAGATACTACAGGGAAAGGACAATCTCAAATGGTTAATACTACCAAGGGGATGAATCCACAAGATGCTACAGGTAAGGGTAAGGCTCCAATGCAGGATAAGGATGGATTTACCCCTGTTCGTCCTCGAGCTAAGGGACATGGTCAAAAGAGGCCTTTGAAAGAAAGATTATCTGATTCAGGTTTTAACCGTTTTGAGGTGCTGGATAGTATGGTTCTAGAGGAGGGTATTCCTCCTCCTATCTCTTCTGATCTAGCTTGCCCAGATGAGAGATCTGTTCCTAATGATGCTTGTAGGGCATCTCAAGTTGTAGTATATCAGAATTGTGAGGTTCCTGTAGCTCATGTGACAGCGGCTCTGGTGACTCTTGCAGTGTTGGAAGATGATGATGTTGTTTTGGCTGACTTGGTTAAGGATGTGCTACCATCAGGTAAGGGCAAGGGATCTCCTCTCCCCTTGGGGTTGCTACCTCGAACCTTTAAGCGGGCTTCTTCTTCTCCCCCTCTAAGGAGTGGGTGCAAAATAGACCAAGAGAAGATTAAACTCACAGGAGATATATTGATTGAGTCTGGTTCAGTGAAACCTTTGGATTCTCATTTTCCCAAATCTACCCAATGATGATTATTCTCTCATGGAATGTAAGGGGGTTGAATAGCATTCCTAGACAAAAGGCTATTCATAACTTGGTGGTTGATCATAGTCCTAATTTTTTTGTATCCAAGAGACTAAGCTCTCTTTGGAGTCTATGGTCCAACATGCCTCTAGTATTTGGTCTCATGGCCAATGCCAGTGTGTTGGGGTAACAAGAAGTGCTGGTGGTTTAGCTATATTTTGGGATCCTCAAAAAATTTCTCCTCTTGGCTGGATGTCTTCTTGCTCAGCTCTCTCTATGGTAGCTTCTTCTCTAGACTCAGGAGAGGTAATCATGGTTACTAATGTGTATGCACCTGTTGATCTTGTGGGAAAAGAGGAACTTTGGGAACATATTCAATATGTTAGAAATTGTCATCCTTATCATCCTTAGGTGTTAGCAGGGGACTTCAATTCAGTTTTAAGTCTGGAAGAGAAGCATGGTGGTTTGGCTAGATTGGGGCCTTCTTCTGCTCTTCTTCGGCAACACATATCTCTTTTGCATCTCTCTGATGTTAAGCCTTCTAATGGCCTCTATACCTGGAATAATCGCAGGACTGGTGTTGCTGCTATCTCAGAACGCCTGGATAGATTTCTTGTTTCTTGCTTCTGGCTTAGTGGCACCCTTACTATCTCTTCAGAAATCCTTGATTGGAGGGGTTTAGATCATTGGCCAATCAAATTTTCTGCTATAGGGGCTTATGTTCCGAAGCATCCTCCTTTTAAGTTCCAGTTGATGTGGCTTCGTGACTCCTCTCTTCATGATTTTGTTTTTTTTTGGTGAAAAGATGGTGCCCCTGCATATGGTACTGCAATGTTCTCATTTTCTAAAAGGCTTCAATATGTTAAAAGGCAGCTCAAGATATGGAATAGGGAATGCTTTGGGAATCTTCACTTTATGAAGAGGCTTGCTCAAGAAAATATTGATGTCATCACAAGGGAGATTAGAGATCGAGGTTTCTCGGAGGATCTTGGCCAGGCTGAATCCCTTGCTTCTAGAGCTCTAGAAGAATGGGAACTTCGATAGGAAATTTTTTGGAAGCAAAAGGCTCGAGTTTATTGGCTCTAGGAAGGTGATCGAAACACTACCTTTTTCCATAAAAATGTGCAATCTCGTCGGAATCAGAGCACTATCTCTTCTTTGGTTAATTCTCAAGGTATCCAACTGAATTCCTTGCCAGCTTTGTTCCAGGAGGCTATTTCGTACTTCTCTACCCTCTTCTCTGAGGACTCTCCTCCTGCTGATAATGAAGAAAATATTATTTTGTCCTGTATTCCTTCCCTTATCACTCAGGAAATGAATGATTATCTTATGTGTCCTATCTCTTTGGAAGAGCTGGAGGCGGTGGTCTTTGGCATGCGTAAGGGGAAGGCTCCTGGTCTTGATGGTTTTCTAGTTGAATTCTTTCAGGAATTTTGGGACATCATTAATCATGATTTTTTGGAGGTGGTTAAAGAATCCTATGCTAGCAAGCAGATGCTTCGAGCTTTGAACTCTACATTCTTGACTCTTATTCCTAAGAGAGAGGGTGCTAATCAATTGGAGTTTTTTAGACCAATTGCCTTATGTAATGTGGTCTACAAAGTTATTACTAAGTTGATTGCTGAGAGACTGAAAAGGTGGCTTCCCATTATTATCTCAGAAGAACAAGGTGGTTTTGTTGCTGGAAGACAAATTTTGGATGGGGTGGTTATTGCTACTGAGGCTATTCACTCTATGGCTACTTCAAGGGAGAGAGCCATGTTTGTTAAGCTGGATATGGCTAAGGCCTACGATAGAGTTAAATGGAGCTTCCTAAGGAGTATTCTTCTTTCTTTTGGATTTAGCTCTAACTGGGTGAGTTGGATTATGAGTTGCGTTACTTCTGCCTTTTTTTCTATTCTTATTAATGGTCAACCTTCACAACTATTTGGTGCTTCTAGAGGCCTCTGCCAGGGTGACCCTCTCTCCCCATATCTATTCATCATCATGGCTGAAGGCTTGGGCAGATTCATTAAGCATCAGGTGTCCCAGAATTCTATTCAAGGCTAGCGGTGGGGTAATGGCTTACCTTCTCTTTCCCATCTTCAATTTGTTGATGATTCTGCTCTTGCCGATCTTGCTAGGATCAAGGAAGCTGAAGCCTTTCGACATGCTTTGGATGTTTATTTGGCAGCTTCAGGCCAGAAAGTTAATGAGCACAAATCTTTCATTTACTTTTTTAACACTCCTAATTCTATTTAGCACAGGATTGTTGGTATCCTACGGTTTCAGATAGGTTCACTTCCTTTGACTTATCTTGGCATTCCTATTGCTGTTTCTAGCCAACCATGTCTCTTCTGGCAAAATTTGATTACCAAGCTTCAGGATAAGGTAAATCATTGGACTCATAGATGGCTTTCTACTACTGCCTGGGTTACTCTTCTTCAAGCTGTTATCCAAGCTCTTCCTACTTATAGAAGCATGGTTCATGCTGCACCTATTTACTTTCTCAAGGAGTTTGATGCTCTTTCTCGACAATTCCTTTGGAGTGGTAATTTGCGTAGTACTAAATGGAGCTTGGTTAATTGGGCAACTGTTTGTAGGCCTAAAAAGGAGGGTGGTCTTGGTCTTCGTTCTGCTCTATTGAGTAGACAAGCTTTGGCTGCTAAACTTTATTGGCGATGGTGCTCTGGACAGCATCAACTTTGGGCTCGTATTATCACTCATAAATATTTTCATGGTGCTGATCCTTGCTCTGTTTTTGCACTTCCTCTTGAAGGTCGTGGCTCAATGGTTTGGCATACTTTGAAGACAGGTGCGGTGTTGGTGAAGAGGGGTCTGTTCTGGATATGTAAAGGAGGTTCTCAAGCTTTGTTTTGGTCTGATGCTTGGGATGGATTCCCTTCCATTTTATCCATATACCCTCATCTTCAGCCTCTTTGTGACTCTTTTCTTGCTGCTGGATGGGATAAAGTGGCTCATTACAAGACTCCTTATCAATTGGGACCTGTTGTTGGTTATAGATGGAAGCATTCCTCTGATTGGCCTCCTGGAGGTACAGACATGGATCGTCAAGAGCTTTCTCAAATTCTGGCCTCTAGAGAGTGTTCCTCTTTGCTTGGTCCAGATGTATTGGCTTGGGGTGGTACCTTGTCTGGTAAATATCATGTCTCTACTGGGTATCAGGAGATAACTAGACAATTATTTGGGGATGCTGAGGTCCCTTGGTGGAAGCAAGTCTGGAATAAAGTTTCTTGGTCCAAGTGCAATTTTTTCATGTGGCTAGTGGCTCACAACTGTTGTCTTACCTGGGATAATCTTTGTAAACGTGGATTTCAGGGCCCCTCTTATTGTGTTTTGTGTGGTAATGGAGAGGAGTCTGTCTCCCATCTGTTCTTCCATTGCTCCTATTCTACTCAGATATGGAACCTTTGGTGGAGCGCTTGGGGTTGCTCTTGTCGGTATGCTTCCTCTTTGCCTGAGTTCTGGGCTCGCTTGGGTAGTGCTCCCTCCAAGTCTTCTTCTCTCCATGCTGCTTGGATTGCTGGCCCATCTTTCATGCTTTGGCATATCTGGTTGGAGAGGAATCGTCGCATATTCCAAGATGTTTGGCTTGGTGTTTTGCATCTTTGGTGGAAAATATCACATTCTCTCCAGGAAACTATTCTTGTGAAGTGTGAGCTTGATGGAGGTATGGATCCGGTTGATCTTTCTATCTGTAATCGCCTCAATTTTCATCTGCAGGATGGGGTTGCAGCTCATAGGTTTCCTTCTATGTCCAAGCAGCTTCACCATCAGAGGAAGGGTCAGGTTAACTGGGATGGGCACTTGACTCCTCCTCCGTATGGAGTTTTGAAAATTAACACTGATGGTTCTTCTCGTGGGAATCCTGGTCTAGCTGGTTTTGGCAGAGTGGCTCGTTGTAGTTCTGGGAATGTTAAATTTTTCTTCTCAATTCATAAGGGTGATTATACTAACAATCTCATGGAAGCTCAGGCTATTTTATATGCTGTGGAACAGTGTTTCTTGTGGGGATGGAGTAAGATGATTTGTGCGTCTGATTCCTAGGTGGTGGTGAACATGCTTTCTTCGCAAGAGCTTGAGGATGTTAGTTGGCAGATGGCCACTATTGTTAAGCAGATTCTTTTCTTCTCTTCCTCTTTTCAGTTCATTAGGTTCAAGTATATTCTGCGAGAATGGAATAGACCTACTGATTGTTTAGCCAAATGGGCTTCTAGTCATGATCCGGGTTGGAATATTAGGGATAGGGGGCAACTATCCTTTGAGATGGTGCAACAATTTGATGATCTTGTTGCTTAGGATCGAGCTCCTTGTTGAGCTCTCCTTGTTGTATTCCTTTCTGTCTTAATAAATTTTTACCCCTCTTTTTGCATGGTAACTCTCAATTTTGAATTTCACTAAACATTTTTCACTTACCAGGACCTTATGATCATCTTTTACCCAAGCAATCCGATAGGGTTGGAGATGTGTCTCCCTCTTGAGCTTCAGCTTAGAGACCATCTCTTCTGATACCAGGTTATCAGTGCTACCACCATCAATGATCACATCACAACATTTATCCTAACACTTGCATCTGGTATAGAACAAACTCCTCCGTTGTCCTGGTTCAATCTCACCACTTAGTAGGACTCTTTCATTTACCAAGGTCTCTCCTCTTTTTGTATACTCTGAATGTGATGATTGTGCATCCTCATCCACATGAGCAACCCTAGCTTGGCCCTCAGCTCTCCTATCTATCCTTCCTTGTCATTGAGGGCATTCAAAAGCACGATGACCTTCTTCATTGCAATGGAAATAGGTACCACGGAAGCCTACTCTTCCTTGTCCACATCCTCTACCCTTCCTCTCTGATTTCCAAAGTCTTGATCATGGGAGCAGTTGAAACCCTCATTCCTCTGGTTCCTGCTAGTACCCACATCTTCATTTTTCTTTTGGGTCTTATTGCGGCCTCCAGATGATCTACCACGTCCCCTTCCTCCTTGACCGCACCCTCTTTGTCTTCCTTCAAACATTTTATTCAGCTTCTCTTCAACTCGTAGGGAAAACTGGTATGCCTCTTAAATGCTGGTCATTCTTACTAGACTTAATTCCTCCTGGATGCTAGGTCGCAACCCACTGATATAACGAGAAACCTTCTCCTTATTTGCTTCTACATGCCCCACTGTAATCAAGAGTCGGTAAATTTCTCTGTATATTCTTGGACAAATCTTCCTGCTTGCTTTAACCCATGCATCTTCTTAAACAAATCAAGCTCGTAGTCCACAGGAATGAAATGCTTCTTCAATTTGTCCACCATGCGATCCCATCTTGTGATCTTCTCCTTTCATCTTTTGTTTCTTTCTAATTGGACCTCTTCCCACCAGATTTTTGCATGGCCTTTCAGTTTGGCATTTGCAAACTTAACCCTATCCAGGTCCTTGATATCCTCATACTCAAAGTATTCTTCCAGTTCATTGATCCAATCGATCAACTCATCTGGTTTCGAATTTCCTGAAAATACACCCACTTCAATTGTAGGTCTTTTCCCAAACTTAGTAATGACCCTAAAAAGCCTTTCCTCAGCATGATTCAGAACTTCCCCATCAAATTCCCCTTCTAGTCCCATTTCTTCTTCTTCATTTTCATCCTCACTATCGTCACCTGCGGCCATAGTTGCTCCTCTACAAAACTCCTGCTACAATGCTTGTACCTGCCTTTGGAGGGCTCTAACCTCCTCAGGATTAATAGCTCTGGCCCTTCCACGCTCTCTTCATGGAGGCATCTTCTTAACTCAAACCCACAACCACACAGTCTTGGTGCAAACTGCCTCACAGTCGACGCTCTGTCTACACACTCAGAAAAAACCAACTTTGACACCACTTGATGGGGACACAACCCAAGAATAGAATGGACACAATAGAAAAGAGGAAATTATATTAACTAAGAAAATAAGCTAGTACAAATAGTACAGAGAAAATAAACTTCAAAACATGCCCTAAGGGCTTACAATAGCATAACTCTGGAGAGAATTTCTCTTGTCAGTACCTCCTCTCAAGCTCCACTCCGAACCGCCTTTTATAGTGCCAGAAATCTCCTTAAATAGACCCCAAAGGGTTAAGGACTAGGAGTACATTCTAGAAAGTGCTAGTAGGCATCCACCGACCAAATAGAAGGTTCCAGAAGCTACATTAGAAGTTGACGCAAATCTAGAAGAATCCAAAAATGGTAACCGAACTTCTGGGAGGCATAACTTTTGAACCGTAGCTCCGATTGACGAACTGTTTAGATTTTCAGAAAGCTCTCAAAGAACTCTATAGCCTTATGGACCAAATTTTCTTGTCCCCCATTTTTTGGCCCTTTTCGAGGTCATTTTATGCCCCTAACCTAACTTTGAAGCATTCTTAGGAGGTCTCCACAACTCGAAAAACTGCAATAACTCTCAAACCGTGGGGCCTTTTGACCTGATTCTTTTTCTGGAATGCTCTAAATTACAATTACATTCATCTAGCTAATTTATACCTCCTACTTCACCAAAATGATGGCTCAATTACATACTCCTATTTTTTCAAGATTTACACAAACACTGATAGTGGAACTGTTAGAGTTGGAATCTTTATTTGACCCAAATGGGTATCCAAAAATGAAAACACATGAAACATAAACTAAGTCTAAGTATATTTTTTTGGGTGACATAAGATTTCCCTTATACCTCTAGATGCTCCTGCATCAGAAACCCAGGGTAGATTGAAAAGTGACCCTGTCACTTTATGAATGGTAGAGGAAATCCCAAATGGGAAACCTCAGTTGCTGAAATCCAAGTTGAGTCCTCGATCGGTCGTCCTTTCCATTTGAACAATTACTCTTCATACTGCCTATTTCTAGTACTCCTACCCACACGATGATCTAGAATGTCTTCTATCTCCTCCTTAGAAGTAGGAATTGGACATGGCTCTAACACCAGCTTCTCATCTGCACCATCATCATGATACTCTGTTAAATCTGCAATGTTGAAAATGGGAGAAATGTGAATACCATCTGGCAGCTCCACTTCATATGCATTTCCTGAGTCATGTTTCTTCAAAATTTTGCAGGGGCTAAATTTCTTCATTTTCAGCTTGTTGTAAGTACCGGCTGGAAATATTTCTTTTTGTAAGTGCACCATGACTAGATCCCCTACTTGGAATTCCTTATGTCTTCTCCTTTGATCAACCCTTGCTCTATCTTCCTCAATTCTGGTGTAGTCCTGAGGCTATTCCCATATACAATTTGGAATGGTGATTTTCCAATACTCCTATTTATAGAGTTATTGTAAGCAAACTTTGGTTGTGGTAGAATTAAATCCCATTCCTTGGGCTTATCCCTAACTAAACATCTCATCAAATTGCCCAAACTTCTATTTATCACTTCTGTTTGGCCGTCAGTCTGCGGGTGATGCATGGAACTAAATTTTAGGTCTGTTCTCAACTTCTTCCACAATGTCCTCCAGAAATACCCCACAAATTTAGTATCTCTGTCAGAAACTATACTCCTTGGAAGACCATGTAGTCTTACCACCTCTTTGAAAAATAAGTCTGCAATATGGACAGCATCATGAGTTCTGTGGCATGGAATGAAATGTGACATTTTGGAGAACCTATCAACCACCATGAATACTGAGTCATTACCCCTTTGTGTCCTTGGCAATCAAAGAATGAAATCCATACTTATGTCCTCCCATGGCCTTGATGGAATAGGCAATGGCTAATATAGGCTAGTATTGTGACTAAACCCCTTTGCAACTTGACAAACCTGGCAACTCTGTACAAACTTCTTCACATCTTGTGAAATTTGAGGCAAAAAATAATGTTCTCTAAGAATGGAAATGGTCTTATCTCGACCAAAATGTCCTACCATCCCTCCACTGTGTTTCTCCTTAATCAGATTTTCCCTCATGGAACTCCTTGGAATGCACAATTGACTACCCTTGAACAACATGCCATCCTGAATCAAATAGTCTAACCACTTGGTTCTATCCACATCAACAGGTTCTTTACAAGCTTTCCATGCTTCAACAAAATTAGGATCCTCGAGGTACAATTTCTTGAGTTCATCAAACCCAACTACTTCAACCTGCATTACTGTAAGCAACAACTGTCTCCTACTTAGTACATCTACAACCCTGTTAGATTTTCCACTTCTATGCTTATACACAAATGTATAGCTCTGCAAGAACTCTACCCACTTCATATGCCTCTGATTCAATTTACCTTGGCTATTTAGGTACTCTAATGCCTGATGATTAGTATACAAAAAAAATTCCTTTGGCAATAAATAATGCCTCCATTTCTTTAAGGCCTGAACTATTGCATAGAACTCTTGATCATAAACAAAATACTTCTTCTTTGCATCATTCAATTTTTCACTAAAATATGCAATAGGTTTACCTTCTTGGCTTAATAATGCCCAAGTAGCACTGCCATTGGCATCACAATCCACCTAGAAAACCTTTCTAAAATCTGGAAGTGCCAACACAGGCTGTTCTGTCACCTTCTTCTTTAACAATTTGAAACTTTTCGCAACTGCTGCAGTCCATTTGAACTCTTTTCTATCTCCTCTTATTGTATCAGTTAGGGGTGCACATATGCCACTAAAATTCTTAATAAACTTCTTGTAAAAACTAACCAGACCATGAAATGATCTTACCTCAGTAGTAGACCTTGGAGTAGGCCATTCCAAGATGGCTTTTACCTTCTCTGGATCCATTTTGAGACCTTCGGGTGATATAACAAACCCCAAATAGACTAACTCCCTTTTTGCAAAGATACACTTCTTCAGATTAATTAACAGTTTCTCTTCCCTTAGCCTTTCAAGGACACTACGAATATGCAATAAATGTTCTTCCAAAGCCTTGCTGAAAATTAAAATATCATCCAAATAAACAATAACAAATTTTCCCAAGAACTTCTTAAGTACCTCATTCATGAGCCGCATGAAGGTTCTTGGGGCGTTCGTCAATCCAAAGGGCATGACTAACCACTCATAAAGACCCTCCTTGGTCTTGAAGGTTGTTTTCCACTCATCTCCTTCTCAAATCTGTATCTGGTGATAACCACTCTTCAGATCTATCTTTGTGAAGTACTGAGCTCCACTCAAGCAGTCCATAAGATCATCCATCCTTGGCAAAGGAAACTGGTACTTGATGGTTATCCTATTTATAGCTTGAGAATCTGTACACATCCTCCACTCTCCATCCTTCTTTGGTGCAAGTACTACAGGTACTGTACATGGACTCAAGCTCTCTCGAATCAAGCCCTTCCTCAACATCTCCTGAACCTGTCTATTTAGCTCCTCTGTTTCAGTAGGAGTCATCCTGTGAGCAGCTTTGTTAGGCAAACTAGCTCCTGGAATCAGATCTATCTGATGATTGATTTTCCTTACTGGTTCCAATCCATCTAGAACATTATCAGAGATAATATCTCCAAACTCACCTAGCAAATCTAAAACTTCAAGTGGTATTTCACTACTACCTTCTTTATCTTGCATAGGAATCAAAGCATAGCACATTTGCTGATGTTTCATGCCATCTAAAAACATCCTTCTATCAACAAGATAAATCCTAGCACTGCTATATACCTTTTCACCTTCCTTTTTCATGGGCTTCAATTTGTGGCAAACTCCATCCTTTGTCAGAGAGTATGTGTTTGCATGCCCATCATGTACTGCATGTCTATCAAACTGCCATGGTCTACCCAACAATAGATGGAAAACATCCATCAGAATAACATCACAGAGAACTTCATCATGGTAACTCCCAATTTTGAATTTCACTAAACATTGTTCACTTACCAGGACCTTATGATCATCTTTTACCCAAGCAATCCGATAGGGTTGGAGATGTTTCTCCCTCTTGAGCTTTAGCTTAGAGACCATCTCTTCTGATACCAGGTTATCAGTGCTACCACCATCAATGATCACGTCACAACATTTATCCTCACACTTGCATTTGGTATGGAACAAACTCCTCCATTGTCCTAGTTCAATCTCACCACTTAGTAGGACTCTTTCATTTACCAAGGTCTCTCCTCTTTCTGTATCCTTTAAATGTGATGATTGTGCATCCTCATCCACGTGAGCAACCCTAGCTTGGCCCTCAGCTCTTCTATCTATCCTTCCTTGTCATTGAGGGCATTCAAAAGCATGATGACCTTCTTCATTGCAATGGAAATAGGTACCACAAAAGCCTCGTCTTCCTTGTCCACATGCTCTACCTCTTCCTCTCTGATTTCCAAAGTCTTGATCATGGGAGCAGTTGAAACCCTCATTCCTTTGGTTCCTGCTAGTACCCACATCTTCATTTTTCTTTTGGGTCTCATTGCGGCCTCCAGATGATCTACCACATCCCCTTCCTCCTTGACTGCACCCTCTTTGTCTTCCTTCAAACATTTTATTCAGCTTCTCTTCAACTCGTAGGGAAAACTGGTATGCCTCTTAAACGCTGGTCATTATTACCAGACTTAATTCCTCTTGGATGCTAGGTCACAACCCACTGATATAACGAGAAACCTTCTTTTTATTTGCTTCTGCATGCCCCACTGTAATCAAGAGTCAATAAAATTCCTCTCTATATTCTTGGACTGATCTTCCTGCTTGCTTTAAGCCATGCATCTTCTTAAACAAATCAAGCTCGTAGTCCACAAGAATGAACTACTTCTTCAATTTTTCCACCATGCGATCCCATCTTGTGATCTTCTCCTTTCCTCTTCTATTTCTTTCCAATTGGACCTCTTGCCACTAGATTTTGGCATGGCCTTTCAGTTTGGCCTTTGCAAACTTAACCCTATATGGGGCCCTGATATTCTCATACTTAAAGTATTCTTCCAGTTCATTGATCCAATCGATCAACTCATCTGGTTTCAGATTTCCTGAAAATACACCCACTTCAATTGTAGGTCTTTTTCCAAACTTAGTAATGGCCCTAAAAAGCCTTTCCTCTGCATGATTCAGAACTTCCCTGTCAAATTCCCCTTCTGGTCCCATTTGTTCTTCTTCATTGTCATCCTCACTATTGTCACCTGTGGCCACAGTTGCTCCTCTACGAAGCTCCTCCTGCAATGCTTGTACCTAGCTTTGGAGGGCTCTAAACTCCTCAAGATTAATATCTTTGGCCCTTCTGCCATGCTCTCTTCATGGAAGCATCTTCTTAACTCAAACCCATAACCACACAGTCCTAGTGCAAACTGCCTAATAGTCGACGCTCTGTCTACACACTCAAGAAAAACCAGCTCTGACACCACTTGATGGGGACACAACCCAAGAATAGAATGGACACAATAGAAAAGGGGAAGTTATATTAACTAAGAAAATAAGCTAGTACAAATAGTACAGAGAAAATAAACTTCAAAACATACCCTAAGGGCTTACAATAGCATAACTCTAGAGATAATTTCTCCTGTCAGTACCTCCTCTCAAGCTCCACTCTGAACTGCCTTTTACAATGCCAGAAATCTTCTTAAATAGACCTCGGAGGGTTAAGGACTAGGAGTAAATTCTAGAAAGTGCTAGTAGGCATCCACTGACCAAATAGAAGGTTCCAAAAGCTGCATTAGAAGTTGACGCAAATCTAGAAGAATCCAAAAATGGTAATTGAACTTCTGGGAGGCATAACTTTTGAACCGTAGCTCTGATTGACAAACCGTTTACATTTTTAGAAAGCTCTCGAAGTGATTTATAGCCCTATGGACCAGCTTTTCTCATCGCTCATTTTTCAGCCTTTTTTGAGGTCATTTAATGCCCCTAACTTGACTTTGAAGCATTCTTAGGAGATCTCCACAACCTGAAAAACTGTAATAACTCTCAAACCGTGGGGCCTTTTGACCTGATTCTTTTTCTGGAATGCTCTAAATTATAATTACATTCATCTAGCCAATTTACACCTCCTAGTTCACCAAAATGATGGCTCAATTACATACTCCTATTTTTTCAAGATTTACATGAACACTGATAGTGGAACTGTGAGAGTTGGAACTTTTATTTGACCCAAATGGGTATCCAAAAATGAAAACACATGAAATAGAAACTAAGTCTAAGTATGTTTTTTTGGGTGACACAAGATTGCCCTTATACCTCTGGATGCTCCTGCATCATAGTTGATCCTTTTAAAGGCCAATTGATATTTCAGAAATCATCAAATTGTGCAAGTAATTTTGACATACGCACACATGAGATAAATTTCTAATGTTCTATAGAAATTTCCCTATTTAATTATGTTGAAATCTGATTGAAAAGATCATTGGAAAAGAGATTGTTAAGAAGGAGATTGTTGAAGAATATTATGTGTTTCAATCATTATTTTATCACTGATGTCAAACCTGCTATTTGTTGGTAAGACAATTACTTATAAGATTCAAGTACTATCACTTAGTTGATTGATGAAGAGGATTTGATCAATGAGATGTAACAAAAGTACCAAGAGGAAAGGTTGAGTTATGATTATGTAATTAAGTACAAGGATCAATTAAGATAGTGATGACATGATGTATTGATGATCTACTTAAGATTACAAAATGTTTGGCTACAGTTAGAAAGTTAGAAGAATAAGTTAAATAGAGTTTGTCTACCAAGCTTGACCAAGTGGATAGTAGGTGCCGAGGAAAGTTAGTGCAAGTTGAGTAGAAAGTCAGTTGGAGCTGAGTGAAAGAACATTCTAGTGGATTTCAAGCAAGATAGTTGATGTCAAGTAAATTTTAGTTGATGTTGAGCACCAGTAAAATCTAGTTGATGCTAAGTAACACAGTATGTGCCGAGCATCAGAAGATTGATAATGCCAAGCTGCTACATTATGATAGAGATCAAGGATTCACCAAATCTAAGCTGACAAGTTTGTTTTCTTGGATCTCGTGAACTAGGAGGAAGATAAGGTTGATGAGCTGGTGGCACAGAGTTTGATGTAAACCATTTTTAGGTGAATTCAAATGGATTCTCAGAGAAGTTTCTACAAAAGACAAGATATGGGGTAGATACATTATATCCTATCTAATCCCTCCAAAACCCTAATTTTAACAATGGATAATGAGGAGAAAAATATTATAATTTCATTTATGTAGGAATGTCTGGTCATGAAGCAAAGAGGTTAGAGATGTTGGTGTCATGTGCGAGAACCTAAGGAGGAGAAGGAATTAAGGGTTTTTTTCATCAAGTGACCCAAGAGAAGAGTCTTCAATGACATACCAAGCAAGAAGACTTAAGGAGATGAATACTTGAAGGGTGAAAAAGTTGTTAAAGCTGCAAAGTATGAAAGCCAAGTAGAATTGAGGACCAAAATAGAGATCTATAATCTGTAAGTAAAGTTGTAAGTTGTATCAGATCAAAGCTCCACTATTACTCTCTAACAATTGTATCAGTCTAGGGTAAATCCTTTGGATTAAGGTTGACCTAACAGTCATTGGAAAAACCTTTAATAGGGTGGCATTTCAAGTGAATGGCCTAAAGTCCTCTAACAAGGCTCACTCTTAACAGGGTGATTGAAATCCCTTAACTAGGTCACATTTAACAGTGTGTATTGTAACCTTTAATAGGGTTGGTCTTTCACAAGGTATAACTTCAAAAGAGTGAAAATGAGTAGCATGTTACTGGTAGTTTTTCCCAAATTGGGTTTCCACATAAATCATTATGTCAAGTGTATTGATGAATGTGTTGTGTTTCATGCTTTCCATTTCTGCAAGTTGATTTGATAGTGACATACAAGTTTTAGTAAATACACAATGAATGCATGCACGAGTATAAATATTTTATGGGTTCACTAAATTGTGAAAAAAAGTTTTATTTTATACATCTAAACCTTGAATAACTGATTCAACCCCTCTCTTAGTTATTCTAAAGTAATTCCAACAATTGGTATCAGAGCAATATGCTTAAGAGGACTAGTTTTAAGGTATTAGAAGCACAAAGATCAAGATGTCTAAAAGAGAAGTACCCAAGCTCAATAGAGATAACTTTCCTGCATGAAATTTTTTGATGAAGCTACACCTTGGAGGGCTTGGAGATCATGCACAATCTACCATTACAGTGGAACATGTTGATCCAACATGAGACCTAACTATTGAAGATACGAGGAAGAAAAATGAACAAAATTAGGTGATATTGGAGATTGCCTTTGCTCTAAGGTATGCTAAATTTGATGATATCAAAGGCTATGAAACTATAAAGAAAATGTGGGATGCCCTGACCACCATCCATGGAGGAGAAAAAAATTGTTCAAAGAGCCAAATTTGAGAGCCTCAGAGGTAAGTTTGATGATATGAGAATGGAAGAATGTGAAAATATTGCTCAATATGTTGCTAGGATAAAAGAAGTTGTTAGTGCAATAAAAGGATCTACTGGTCATATAGATGATGATACTGTGCTAAGTAAAGTCTTGAGAACATTACTACCCAACTATGCTATTAGATTTTCTAAAATCCAAGAGTTGAGATGTATTCCAGGAAATGATCTAACCCTTGAAGGTCTGGTAGGAAGACTCACTACTTTTGAGCTATCTAACTTTGATAATTACAAACCAGAGAGTCTTGAATTTGCTTTCAAAGTTAAGTTGTTATTGAAGGATCTTGAGGAGGTAAAGCAGAAGAAGAAGAAGAAGAAGAAGAAGAAGAAGAAGAGAAAGATGAAATATGCATCTAGTGAAAATAATAAAGATAAGGAAGACATTGAAAAATTGGAAGCACTACTGGCAAGGAGATTTCATAGAGGTAAAGGCAAGTTACCCATCATTTGTTTCAATTGCAATGAAGTTGGTCATATTGCTGCAAAATGTACATAGAAGAAGAACTACAAAGAAGGTAACAAATACAAAAATAGAAAACAAGATGACAACAAAGATTACAAAGAAAAAGCCAAGAAGTCATGCTACATTGCTGATAAACATGATGATGAAGTGGTATATGTTGCAATGAAGGACGAATCTGATGAAAATGGGACAATTGCACTTGTGACTTGTGTGAACAAGAATGATAGATTGATCATTGATAGTGGATGCTCACATCACATGATTGGAGACAAAAGTAAGCTCATTACCTTAGCTTGTTATGATGGAAATAGTGTAAGATTTGGTAATGATGCACCATGTTTGATAAAAGGAAAAGGTTCTACCAAATTCGCAGACAATATTTTTTGTGACAATGCTTACTATGTAGAAGGATTAAATTATAACTTGTTAAGTGTGTCACAATTGAATAATTTGGGATGCAAGGTTGAATTTGAAAACAAAACTACCAAGATATATGCCACTAATGAGAAACTAATTGAAAAAAGTGATCAAACTAGAAGTAATTTGTTCTATTTGGATCTAGAGGATGCTACTTGTCTTATTGCAAAACTTGATGATGTATGGATTTGGCACAAGAGATTATGTCATGTTAATTTTGATAATTTGGTTAGTATTAGTAACATGAAAAGAGCTAGAGGATTTCCTAAGTTGAAGAAACTTGATAATATAGTGTGCAAACATTTTCAGCTAGGAAAAATGTCAAAGTCAAGCTTGAAGAGTAAAGATTATACCTCTAAAGAAATACTAGAGATTGTTCATACTGACTTATGTGGACCAATTGAAGTACAAAGCTACAAAGGAGATAAGTACATAATGATATTTGTTGATGATTACTCTAGGATGGTGACAATCATGTTTCTAAAATATAAATTTGATGCTTTTCAAATGTTTAAGTGGTACTTGGCAAGAGTTGAAAAAGAAATAGGTAAGAGTTTGAAATGCTTGAGATTAGACAGAGGAGGAGAATTCACTTCAAATGAGTTTGAGATGTTTTGTAATGGTAGAGGGATCAAAAGACAGGCATCTGAACCTAGGACCCCTCCACAAAATGGAATTGCTGAAAGAAGAAATATGCCTATAATGGACTATGCCAGATCACTTATGATGGAGAAGAATTTTGCTCTAAAATACTGGAGAGAAGCTATAAGTACTGTTGCATATACCTTGAACTATGTGCAAGTCAAGAAAGTTACTCATTCAACACCTTTTGAACTATGGTATGGATATCCACCTAATGTAAATTACTTTAAGGTATTTGGAAGTAAGTGTTATATTCTTAAAGATGTTAGGAATGGAAGTTTGATGCAAAAAGTGAAGAAGGTATATTCTTTGGATACTCCACAAGAAGCAAAGCCTATAAGTGTTTAAATACTAACACTAAAAAAATTGTAGAAAGTGCAAATGTGAATTTTGATGAATTTACATAAGTACATGAGGCTGAGCCTATGAAAGAACCAAAAGAATATAAATCATTTGTATACTTTTATGAAGGAATGCCTGCTGAAGAAGATGCTAAAAATAAAGTTACAAATCAACAAAAAGTTTCAGTAACTGCTAAGTCACATCCTATGAATGCCGAGTTGCATTCAAGAACCAAGCTACATTCATATGCCAAGTTGCAGAATGAAGAAAATTCACATTCTAATTTTAAGATTAGTACTTATGAAAGAGATGTTGAGATACCTGACAGAGATGTACACAGTGACTCTGAAGCTAAAATAAAAAATGTAGAAACAAGAGCTAAGCCAAGATTGTCTAAATATGTCAAAAGGCATCATCTTGCTAACCAAATTATTGAAAACAAAGATGCTAGGCCAATGACAAGAAATAGATTGAGAAGTGAATCATGTTTGTTAAGCATGAAGGAGCCCAAAATAGTAAATGATGCATTAGAAGACGATGACTGCTACGAGGCCATGGAAGAAGAGATTTAGTAGATAGAGAAGAACAAAACATGGAGTCTAGTTCCTAGACCAGAAGAAAAGAATGTGATTGGCACAAAGTGGGTATTCAGAAAAAAAGCTAGATGAGAATGGTGAAGTGACAAGAAACAAAGCAAGATTAGTTTGTAGGGGATATGAACAAGAAGAAGGAATTGACTATGGAGAGACATTTGTCCCTATTGCAAGAATGGAGGGAGTAAGAACTCTACTTGCTTATGCTACTTACAAAGGTTTCAAAGTTTATTAGATGGATGTTAAATCTGCATTTCTCAATGGCATACTAGAAGAGGAAGTCTACATAGAACAACCAGAAGGATTTGTTGATGGTAAAAACAAGAAAATGGTATGTAGACTTCACAAAGCCCTATATGGATTGAAGTAAGCCTCAAGAGCATGGCATGCGAGACTTTATACTTATCTTGTGAAGATTGGATTTGAAGTGACTAATGACAACAAAAATCTATACATAAAGGTAGAAAAAGAAAAATGTATTTTGCTATCTTAAATATTTTTTGATGATAAAATATTTGGAGGACAAGATGCTTAATGCAAAGATTTTGCAAATTAGATGAAGCAAGAATTTGAAATGTCTATGTTTGGAGAAATCATTTTTTTTGTGGGAATGCAAGTATATCAGATGAAGTATGGTATATCCACCACTCAGTCAAAGTATGTTAAAGAGATATTAAAGACATTTGGACTAGAGGATTACAAACTAGTAAGTACACCTATGGTGACAGGACACAAGTTGTCAAAGAGTGATGATTTAGCTAAGGTGAATCAAACACTGTATAGGTCTATGATTGGAAAATTACAATATGTAGTACATAGTAGACCTAATATTGTATTAGCTGTAGGGATAGTTGCAAGATTCTCTACTAATCCCAAGGAGAATCACTTAATGGCTATGAAAAGGATAATGAGATATTTGAAAGGAACATAAGAGTTTGGTCTATATTACAAGAAGAATGAAAGGTTTGACTTGAGAGCCTACACTGATGCTGACTTGGTTGGAAACATTGATGATAGAAAAAGCACCAGTGGAAGAGCATTTTTCTTAGGCAAGAGACTGGTTACATGGACAAGCAAGAAATAGAGTTGCACCTACCAATCTACTGCTGAAGTAGAATATGTTGCAACTGCTGTAAATTGCACAAACATTGTATGGATCAAACAACTACTCAAAGGAATGAAGGAAGAAATCATAGAACCAGTGATACTTTATTGTGATAATACAAGTGCTATCAATATATCAAAGAATCAAGTGATACACATAAAGAAAAAATACATTGCAATCAAGTATCATTATGTAAGAGATTTAGTTCAATACAAAGAGGTGAAGATGGAATATGTTAACTCAAAGGAGAAAATTGCTGATATCTTCACAAAACCATTATCTAAGGATTCTTATGAGTATCTAAGAGGTAAAATAGGGGTGATAACCCTATCAAAGGCTATGTAAGAAATGGAGGGAGTGCCCTGCATCAAACAAGCTGATGTTCATATAATACAAATTGATGCAGTGGATCTTACTTTAAGAACTGCCTAAAGTTATCACAAAGCTAAAACTTAAAATCACTCACAAACAAGGTGATAGAGGGAGAAAATGAGGAATCTACAAAGCTTATATTTTCATATCTTAAGGATGACACATTTTTGGTATAGGTCTTTGGCATTGTTGTCAAAGAGGGAAAAAGTACATTAAACTAATCATCATCAGAAAAAGAGTTTTACTAATCAAATGCAAGAGATAAGTGGGAGAAATTCCTAAACTGATCTATTGATTAGAGAGGGAGAAAAATATCAAGAATCAAGTCAGAATAGAGAGGGAGACATTGTTCAGAGAGCCAAAAAGAAAAGAGGGAGAAATCTTAATCTATGTAGTAATAGGGAGATACAAGAAGGAACTCAAAGCGAGTTTTAAGAAAAAGTTTTGTATCCTAATCAAAAGTTGTTGATAGATAGATGAATACAAGTTCTTTATTTGGTATTGCCTTTCTATCTTAACCTAGTCAAATTGTTTGAACAAGATGTTCATTATTTGATTTACTTGGTTGATCAATTTGGTTTGCCATCAATGCCAAAGAGGGAGATTGTTGAAATATGATTGAAAATATCATTGGAAAAGAGATTGTTAAGAAGGAGATTGTTGAAGAAGATTATGTTTTTTAATTATTATTTTGTCACTAATGTCAAACCTGCTATTTTTTGGTAAGACAATTGCTTATAAAATTCAAGTACTATCACTTAGTTGATTGATGAAGAGGATTTGATCAATGGGATGTAACAAAAGAACCTAGAGGAAAGGTTGAGTTATGATTATGTAATGAAGTACAAGGATGAGTTAAGATAGTAATGACATGATCTATTGATGATCTACTTAAGGTTATAAAATGACTAGCTACACTTAGAAAGTTTAGAAGAATAAGTTAAATAAAGTTTGTCTACCAAGCTTGTTCGAGTGGATAGTAGGTGTTAAAAAAAGTTAGTGCAAGCTTAGCATAAAGTCAATTGGAGCCAAGTGAAAGAAAATTCTAGTCGATGTCAAGTAAGACCATTGATGCTGAGCAAATTTTAATTGATGCCAAGCACCAGTAAAATCTAGTTGATGTCAAGTGATTTTACAGTTGATGTTGAGTAACACAGTATGTGCCGATCATCATAAGATTGATAATGCCGAGTTGCTACATTATGATAAAGATCAAGGATTCACCAAAGCTAAGTCAACAAGTTTTTTTACTTGGAACTTATGAACCAGGAGGAAGATAAGGTTGATGAGATGGTGGCACAAAATTTGATGTAAACCATTTTTAGGTGAATTCAAATGCATTCTAGGAGAAGTTTCTAGAAAAGACAAGATATGGGGTAGATACATTGTATCCTACCTAATCCATCCAAAACCCTAATTTGAATGATGGACAATGAGGGGGAAAATATTCTAATTTCTTTTATATAGGAATGTTTGGTTATGAAGCAAAGAGGTTAGAGAGGTTGGTGTCATGTGTGAGAACCTAAGGAGGAGAAGGAATTAAGGGTTTTGTTTCATCAAGTGACCCAAGAGAAGAGTCTGCAATGGCATACCAAGCAAGAAGGCTTAAGGAGATGAATGCTTGAAGGATGAACAAGCTGTTAGAGCTACAAAGTATGAAAGCCAAGTAGAATTGAGGACTGAATAGAGATCTGTAATCTACAAGTAAAGTTGTAAGTTGTATCAAATCAAAGCTATACCGTTACTCTCTAACAATTGTCTTAGTCTAGGGTAAATCCTTTGGATTAAGGTTGACCTAACAGTCATTGGAAAATCCTTTAACAGGGTGGCATTCCAAGTGAATGGCCTAAAGTCCCCTAAGAAGCCTCACTTTTGACAGGGTGATTGAAATCCCTTAACCGAGTCACATTTAATAGTGTGTATTGTAACCTTTAACAGGGTTGGCCTTTCATAGGGCATCACTTCAAAAGAGTGAAAAGGAGTAGCATGCTACTAGTGGTTTTTCCCAAATTGGGTTTCCACATAAATAATTGTCAAGTCTGCTAATGAATGTGTTGTGTTTCATGCTTTACATTTTAGCAAGTTGATTTGACAATAACATACAAGTTTTAGTAAATGCACAATGAATGCATGCATGGGTATGAATATTTTATGGGTTAATTGAATTGTGAAAGAAAGTTTTATTTTATACATCTAGACCTTGAATAACTGATTCACCCCCCCCTCTCAGTTATTCTAAAGTAATTCCAACAAATTCATCATGACATAGGTATTTCTTGCGGCTATTCTTGACAAACTCCAATAATGCTAAGATTGACAAACATTCAAATACAATAAACAATCATCTCTGTCATCATTCATAAAAAAAATTCATGAAGACACAATTTCATGAAGGTTATACCACACAAATAATAGGAGTGCTAGTTGTATAACTTTATTGATTAAATTCCAATTGTTGATATAATAAATGTACAATGTTGTTTATATCAACAACCCTCCTCAAAGTTATGATTTTTGGAGGTAGGGTTTCTATCACACATAAAAAGTGGAAAAAAATGCATTTTATACTAATTATATGCAAAAATAATCCCTATCATGAAGCTAACTAAGATCACCCACCTCAATAAGGCTCTCCTAGCTAAACAAATATGGCGGATCTTCAGTAGCACCGGTGAATGGAGGGACACCCTGGTAAACAAGTACCTTAGAAGACCCACTCTTCTTTTCAACCTTTTTAATGAAGATATCCCAAAAGGATCGAACATTTGGAATGGGATCATGAAAGCCAGGGACCTGGCTAAGGCCAGGATATCATGGAAATTGGGAAATGGGAAGGACATCCAGTTCTGGTCGGATAGATGGCTTTCCCAAGATCCACTTATCAATAACCCTATTTTTGAGAGATGGATGCAAGCTTGTACTGATCAAATTGGGTCCAAAGTGTGTGATTATTGGAATGGCTAGGAATGGAGTGACCTATCCCTCATCTCTGAGGACTTGACTCCTATAATGCTTATGCTCAATTCCATGATTCCTATCAATTTGGGGGATGAGCTGGTCTGGAGGGATAATCCCAATGGAAGATACTCTGTTGCCTCAGGCTATAATTCCCTTTGGAGCTTAAAAGAGAAGGCCCCTTGGGCGGAGGCTTGGATTCCGGGTCTCACTCCAAAGATCAACATTTTTTACTGGCTGGCTCTTCAGAACAAAATCCTTACTCATGACAATCTCATGAAGCGAGGACATGTTATGCCCAGTAGATGTCCCTTGTGTAAGAATCAGACTGAGACCGGAAATCACATTTTCATCTTATGTGACTATGCCAGGGAGGTGTGGAATGTCATCACACATGATAATGAAACCCTCTGGTGCAAACCGGATAATCTCATGGATTTTTTCCATCAGTGGAAAGGTCTTTGTAAGATTGCTGGTCGGCAGGATCACTCGGACTGGATTTTATCCCATTTTTGCTGGGGAATTTGGAAGGAAAGGAATAATAGAATATTTAGAGACAGAGAGGAGCCGGCTATAATCCTTGGCAGGAAGGTCTCGAAGAATATAAAGGAAAATCTCCAAGTGCTGAAGGAGGAAGAAGAAGAAGAAGGGGACAGAAAGATAGCTAAAGAAAAAGACAAGAACCTCAAAAGGAAGGATGCTAGCTGGCTTCTCCCCCCAGATGGTTGGTCAAAAGCCAACTTTGATGGGGCTTCTAAGAGTAACCCAGGCCCTTCAGGTTGCGGTGGAATCATAAGAAATAGCTATGGGGAGGGAATAGCTGCCTTTGCTTCCCCGCTGGGAATCCAGACTATTCATCTGGCTGAAGCAAGAGCTGCGAGTAAGGTGGTCAAGTTGGCTTTTGAAGCTGGGATTACTAAACTCTGGCTTGAGGGGGACTCCAAAAACATTATTAATACCATTAATGGTATTTCCCCTCCCTCATGGACGATTGCGAACATAATTGCTGAGACTTGCGCCACTCTCACAAAGTTCGATAAGGTCCACGTCACTCATGTTTACAGAGAGGCAAACCCAGTCGCTGATTGGTTTGCTAATAAAGGGGTTAATGCCACCAATAATCTGACCTGGCAGGCCGGAAAAGATTTTCCGGCAGAGGCAAAGTTGCTTATCGACCAAGATAAAATCTTGGGAAGGACGGCTCAAATCCAATGCAATTATGGATAATCAAGATTGCTTAATAAATGGTAAGTTCCATTATTGGCATCGTGATTTTTACCAGCAAAAGGGGTTTCCTCTAACTTTTCGACACGTTTGAAAGGACGATACCATTATTTTCAGAAAGGGGTATATTCACAGGTATCATAAAAGAAACATCACCATTTTTTCGAATGCAAATAACTTGCACAGTTCAGAGTTCATGAGAATTGTGGAAGTTGATCAGGTAAACATGACGGGTGAGAGGAGCAGAAAGGAGCCGGTGGGGGAAGTTCAGAAGTGGAAGAACAAGGCCAAAGTTTGGAGAGAGCTGGAAAAGGGTGGGGTTACTAATTTCTTTGAGAAACTTCATGGCTCAGATCCTGAGATCACTAACAGCATGGTGAATTCGTGGAATAATGGTAAGGTTAAGGTGAACGGGGTCTACTTTCAAATTACTGAGGATGTGGTTGCTGAAGTCACGGGGATTCCGATGGAGGGGCATAAATTCTTCAGAGACAAGAAGATGTCTTCTAATGCAATCAAGGATTTTGTGAAAAACATTGAAGAGCTGAACAAGCTGGGCAAGAAAGAGACATTTTTTTGTAACAGATACTATAAAGAAGCTCTGGAGGTATGTTCTCTACGCTGTCATTGAATATATAACCCTAGACCCCAGGTTTGATAGGGTTAGGATTCACCATTTTGTGATTCTGAATCATTTTCGCCATGGTAGTAAGATCTCCTTCCCGTATTATCTTTTTAACTCGATGAACAAGGCCATTTCTAGTTTTAAAAAGAAAGCTACCATCAACCCGACACTGCATGAGGGTCTTCTGCTTCTGATTCATGAGCATTTCCACGCTCAAACCATTAGCAAAAACACTATCCAGGGGGCGGATGTTGACAAGAGCAGCTCCAATTTTTCCTCAGATTTCGACGATGTCGAGAGCATCAGCTCTAATGAGGTTTTTGAGCATTCAGGTAAGAAGACTAAAAGCCATAAGAAGGATTACCCCTCTATCAAATTACCCAGCAGAAAGAGCCCTAGAGGTCATACCCCAGCTAAAACTGGCTCTGCTGAGGTGGAGGAGGAAATGGATACTGATGATTCTGACAAGGTTTCGAAGGAGGAGCTGGATGAGGAGAAACTGAGAAAAAGACAAAAGAGGGAGGGAGAGAGCATGGAGCGATCCAGTAGTCAGGGAAAGGATTCTCTGCCCATTCCCCTCTCCCCTATACATCCTCAGCCTCCTTTGGAGGAAAATGACAACTCTGGACAGATTGAGGGGGAAGTGCAAGTTAATAACAGAAGGAAGGCTTGGAAGAACTTCAATGTGAGAAGGGCCACTATGGGAATCTACAGAGAGGCGATGAACCCCCAACTCCTGGTGGACGACCTCGAGAAGCCTAGACTCAATGAGCTAATTGACTCGGCTATGGTGGCTATTTCTGATAATGCAAGAGAAACGGGCATGAATCTGTTGAACAATGCCCGCAATAGCATGATCGACAACTTCAGATCAATTAAATGGCTTTTCCATGAGCTTGAGGATGTCAGAGATAGGGTTTCCCAAATGGAAAAAATCAAGAGCAAGACAGGTGCAGAAAGCCAAGGCGACCGGAACAGCTAGGAGACTCTGATGGAGACGAGAGTAAAAAATATTGAGAACTACAATCACAACCTGGCAAGTCAAATGATCTCCCTCCTCGCTTCGATCAACGACAACATCCTCTCTCTCTTGGAAAACCTCAAAGACAGGAACCAGATGGAGGAAGATGATAAACAGAACAGAGACAAAGATAGGTTGGATGTGGATAAAGCCAAGGACAACACTATGGAGCAGGATTTGACCAACACCCAGGATCATAAGGCAGAAGAGCAACAAGAGTGCGCCGAAGCTGCCCAGACCATGCTCGAGATGGAGAAGTAGTCTGCTAGGTTGGGTCTCTATCCTTTGGTTTTTGTTTCTCCTGGCTTTGGCTTTTTGTCTGGTCTCTATTTTTCTGGTTGGTTCTCTGGCCTTTTTAGTGGGCAGTTGTTTCGGGCTGGGCCTTTGGGCTTATTTTCAGCCGTAAGGCTTATGTTTTGGTTGGGCATTTTTTCGCTTATTTTCAGCCTTTCTTGTTGTTAAACTTATGGGTTTCAGGACCCCTTAAAACCTGTTTACCTTATCAAAAACTAGGACTTCACTCTTTTATATTTATTTATTTTCATGCATGGGCATTTACATGGCATGAAAACCACAACAAAAGAAGAGAAGAAGAAGAAGTTCATTCTCTAGCTGAAGTAGATCTTTAAACTATCGTCTACACTCCTCTTAAAATATGACCTCTTAAAATATAAAAATACTTATTCATCCATCTACAACTTGCGGTTAACTATTAAATACCTCATCCACTCCCAAATCACACATGAATACCCTCTAATTTTAGAATAGGTAGTAAAAAAATGTAAACATGTTGGGTCCAAAATTGTCAAAGGAGTTTTTGGGCTTTCAAAGTAAGTACCAAAATATTTGTGGAGTTGTGGACTTGGAAAGAGGTGGAGATGTGGAGCTGTAGAGTGAACTTCAAAATTGTGGAGTTGCAAAGTGAGCTCAAAAATTGTGAGGTGTGAAGATTAGAACTTTCTTGAACCAAAAATGTGCCAAAACTAGCTAAGTCCAAAATTAGAAAAGGATGATTTGGGGTTTCTTCCTTGTCATTTTGGAATAACCCCTAGATATTTAGACTTGAACATCTCCAAAACTACCTTTAGATTGAAGGAATTCAACATATCCAATCCTTTGAGTTCTCCTTCTACTTTATGGTGGAACTCATAGACTTTCTTTGTTACCTCAAAACTCTCAGTCCTTTGATCAAGTTTCTTCAAGGCATCTTCACTTTTGAAAGATCTTTATTCAATGGAAATAAATTTGTATGAGGCACAAAACTATTGTAACACTATTTGAACTAGAAAATTTTCATTCCTAGACTCATCCTTACAGATCTAGACTTGCCCTACTGAATAGGCAATCTACTTTTGCAATCTTATTAGCTACTTCTCTTGAACATCACATATTTGGTATAATATATCCATCATCATTTTTCTTCATATGGTAATTTTCTTAATCCATTCATCTAATTTATCAAGCTCTACTCCATTAAAAAGGGATGACAACTTCTTATAGCTTTGCTTTCTTATTTTTCTTAGCCATGACCTTAAAACCTCCTAGTCATGCATCTAATCTAGTATGTTGTTTTGGCTTTTTGTCAAGTCTTCTGATCTCATTGCATTATAAAAAATAGAATTTAGAAGCCACATTATTTCTTCTATACACTCTTCCCCTAACTTTGTAAAACCGTGTCTCCATCTACAATATGCCTCTATAAAAGAATTAGAAAGAATGGTTGTAAGGCCTTACTTTTTATATGCAACCTTTAGAGAAATATCTATATTACCAAGGTCAATGGGACCCTCTACCTTATTCACAAGCTCCTTTAAATTCTCCTTCAACTTCCTTATAGTATGAATTCTAGCCTCATCTTTGTTTAGTTTGTTGAATAAATTCCTTAGAACAAGTGTTATTAGTGCATTTCCACCTTCCTTGGTAGGCTACCCAAGATAAACTTATTCAATCCTATAATCTTCTAGGGAAATATTTGATGTGTTGCCTTATGTGGGAGGAACCACAATTTTATCTCTCTAGTTACCAAGTTGATCACTTTTCATGAATGACATTCTTCGAGCCTCTACAAATGTACTGGCACTTTCCCCTATATATAGTATATCCACATCCTCCATCATGGTATAGGTACTCTTGCTTGGCTGAATGGCCTTGGATAACCAAATGGGTGTAAAGTTAGATAACGAAATGGAGGTGCGATATGATGAATCTGGCTACTTAGGTGAACCAATCGTGATTGGATCCATTTTCTTCCTTTTGTCAACCCTCTATTTTGTAATAACCTTAACTTCCCTTTGTTTAACTACTCGTACTAATATACTACCTATTTTCTTAGGCAGAGAAGGAGGTGACTATAGACCTAATATTTGAGCTTCATATTGTACACTAAAAAAGTGCACTCCTCTAAAACCCTTCTATGCAAGATCTTCCATTGATTTGAAGTCTTAGGTTGTATCTTAGAGATCCCTAGTCATAGAGTGCAAAAGCATGAAAGTAACTCTCATTTTGAGCCTTAGAGATGCAACCCTTGCTAGTAAGCCATGAAATGGGAGATTCTTTAGACAAGAGAAAGAATGCTAGTGTCAAAGACATCTCTAGCATGCAATGCAAATGCAATCTAAGCTATAATGAGATGCACAAATGCAACTAAGTTGTAATACACCCTCTTTGAAATTTAATATAATAACAATAAATATAAATAAATTATAAAATAGTTTTTTGCTAAATAAATTATATCATTAAATGACCAAAGGAAATAAAAATTTATTAATATAATATAATAATCTAATGGATACAATAACATAAAATTTGTATTTGTAATATGATTAAATATCAGTATTACGTTAATAATCAATAATATATAAATAATAATAAAAGAAATAATTGATATTAATATAATATCAAGTGATTCTAAGCATGAAATTAGGAAGCATATAATATGACTTAGCTATATCAATATAACAATTCTAATTAGTATTCACATCAAACACAAAATTTGATTATATATTGATCAATAAAATCATTTTCCAACCATTTAATATACTAACCTAACAATAGCTATTAGTTATGAGGCAATGCGACCTATGAGCAAGAGTCTATATAACTATGGAGGCATAGGGAGATTTGGGAAAAAAATGGCAGAAATGGAAACAATAAACATCACTGCAATATATAGCCATCAAGATATCTAACATAGAAAGGGATGGTCATAGGGAAGAAATCATCACAAATAACATTTCCAAGTCATCAGAACTTCATTACTACTAGTATCATCAAGAAAATACATAAGGAAGCCATCTGCAGTTAGAATCACTATCACTGATACATGGAAAAAAAGGAAAGCATGCATGTCTAGACTCTATAGGGAGATGATACAAGGAGGTAAGAACATTGGAAGCCATCGACATGCATGAATTAGGGAGCACATGTTTAGTAGTGGAATGAGCAGAGGATATACTGCCAATGTTAGCAAACTGTCTAGGTTCTAACACCCAAGAACACCATATGAATTAGTCATTGACTGTAAATAAAGAATGATAGCATGGAGATTCATGGGGAGAGGTAATAGTCTTCTAAGAGACATCTAGTATTCATCAAATGAAGGAGCACAGAGTCAACGTGAGCTAGATAAGTTAGTCTAAGAAATAGTGGAAGATAAGCCACCATAGTACTTGTCACACGATACTTCCATGGCTATCAATTCAAGAAGGATAATCGAGCATAAAACTATAAGACATCATGTACGATACATTGATATATGGAGGAGTGAGTTTAATTTTGGGGTTTAATTGACCATGTGAGAAGATATGAAGGAACATAGTAATCAACATGCAAACATTGGTGTTAAAGAGGTCTTTTACTAATTGTAACCAAGGGTTGACAATGATAAGGAATACGATAAAGTTAATTGAGAATATAGAACTAAGGATCAATATTATATGAGAGTATAGGGAACATCAACACTTCTCATATATTGAGTTAAATTACTACCACAATAGTCTTATACATGATTTCATTTGTGGTTAATACCAGATGATTAGACATAGGTCAGAATAAATAGGAGACAGTCATGTTCTATAGTCAATAGTTGACCTACTTATACAACCAACATTTAACATACAAGCCTTAGACAAGAATTCCACAACACCTTAAATACTAAGCAGTGAACACAAGAAATCCATGAAGTGATAAAATACAAGAATGACATTTGAATAAGGATATTATTCAATAGAAACATAGAAACATGCACTAAGCCATCAAGCTATGAAGAAAATGATAAGAATCAAGAGTAGACAATAAATAAGAGATAAGAGGACCAAAATAAGAATTAGTGAGATGCAGTCAGTTGAATGATAAAATACATAACAAAGGTTGACATAGAGTTAAAGATAACTAGATTGTAGAATTATATTTTATAATAGAAAAATAAAATATTAGACAAAGAATAAACTAACTAAAGGAGCATATAACTGCAGATTGGAGTGGCTACCAGAGGTATGTAACTTTGATATCTATAAGTTAGAACTAAACATGAATTATATAGATATATGATAATTATGTATAATGAGGGGAACTTATAGTTCTCATGGAGACCAATTAGATTCTTGGTAGAGGATTTCCATAATGGATGTTGAGTTTCTCACAAGAGAACTTAGAGATTAGACAACACTCTTGATTGAATGTCAGAATTCCAAATTGGAATCTAGAGAGGGATTTATAGAGAATCCATTAGAGACAATATATTATAGTGATCAAACATATGCATATGTCAGAGATAAGAGACTTGGTAGAGGTGGGATCTCTAACAAGTAGTGTTACCAAAGATCCCAAAGAGGCCTATAGGAGAAGTTATTTCTATGAAAATTACCTAATCAAGATAAAATTCTCATCAGAGGGTTAGGTGATTGGAGAAAGGATCTCTTTTGAAAGATTAGAAAGAGTAGCCTGGGTAGTATTTAGATTAGTATTTACTTAAAGCTAATATGGATAATATGTTTTAAATACAATATTTAATATTGTACTGAAAAAAGGTTGAATGTTATAGCTTTCAAACCTAATCGAAAAATGGGGACATTACATAAACTAAGAAATGAAAGTGTTACAAACTATCCTAGTTAAACTAAGTGAACTATGTTATTGCAAAATGAAACTAAGATAAATGCAAAATGAAACTAAAATAGCATGGATCATGAGAGAATGAGATGAGAGAAGATATAATTTCTCTAGAAAATGCTCCAAGAATTCCTATGAGAAAACTTGCAACATAACATTAGCTCAAAAATGGGATCCTTAGATGAAGAGAGAGCTCTCTATTTTAAAGATGGATGGATGGTTGAGAGCAAGATCAAGAGATGAATGATCAAGGATGGGGGTTGACTTTTGGTATGATCCATGCATGTACTCATCCAATAGAAATGAGTTGACTTTTCACGTGAGACAAAGTCTTTTCTTTAAAATTGGAAAATAAGAAAATGACTTTATGTGTGCAACTTAGACATGTGGGAATGGGTAAGAATAAAGGGGTTTGTTATGTAATTAAAACGGGACATGTTATTTTAATAAAATATAGACTTAGGATATTATAGTCAAACCATAGGTTATTTGTAAATAAATAGATTTATAATGATTTGATCTAGACAAATGATTTAATAATTTTAGAAAAATGATGAGAAAGGGGCTAATAGTCTAAGTGACCATTTTTAGGTGATTACATTTCCCCTTCTTTGACTAACGTGTGATAGATCTAGGAACACATTATGTCAAAGAATGAATAAGCTAAGAAAAAATAAACAACTACGAAAATTTGACTTCAAAGAACAAAGTGTAGAGAGAGATAGTAAGTCCCAAATGATCAGCCTAGTAGCAATAGTTTTGAACAATATCAAAACTCAAGAGGAGGACTAATATGCCAATTAGATAGATAGATTTAGATAAAATGATTAGATAACAATAGCAAGCAATGATATAATGTTCCCGTCCCCTTGGGATCAAAATCAAAATGAGATAGAGGGAGTGCAGAGCAAGATGTGATCAAATTGAGAGAAATCATAGTTGATGATGTTAGATAAGAGATTGAGACTGGTAAGAAATGCCCCAGTTTGACTAATCTTGACCAAGAAAGATAGATCATTAGAATTAGGTCAAGGCAAGAAGAAAGATGAAACACAATTAAATGAAGTGATCAAAGAGGGTGGGAGTGATGAAAATGTGAACCAATAGGGATGCCCCAGCAAAGATTCAAAGATTAGACTTGAAACAATTAGCTCATTTCATAAATGAAGGAAAAATTTTAAACTACAATTTTGACTATCAAGGTGAACTCAGATTTCAATTTTGATCCAAAAAATGGGTCTAGGACAATGAAATCAGCCAAGGGTGCAATTTTGCATGCAAATATGAGGAGTTTGAAAATTGGGTCAAAGGGAAAAGGGCCTAGGTCATCTTCAACTCATTTTTTCTTTTGTAAATTTGAGATCTTTGAAATATTTGAGAGAGATATCAATGACTTAGGATGGTATTCTAACCCACTATTACTAATTTGAGCGAATTCAATTGCACAACTAGCCTCCACAATATGGCACCGTGGTAAGTCAACAAAATTTTGAACTTTTTTGGTCATTTATTGCTCATTTTGGCACTTTTTGGAATTTTTAATTTTTTTGTGCAAAGTATTGTGCAATACTTTGAAAGTATTGCATGAAAATATGAGAAATTATTGCACAACACTGCTATTAATGAGATTGTATCGCCCTGTTATAGAAGAAAGTGTCATATCAGGAGTACCCAATTATTGCATGACACTATAGAAATTATTGCACTATAGGATAGTATCACACATGTATAGTAAAAAGTAATGTATGATACATTATCGAGAAAAAACTCACATGATAGTTTTAGAAGGTATCACATAGTTTATTCTTGAGCTTTTTCACATGTTTAAAGGAAGAATTTGATTGTGCTGATGTTGATTTTGTTGGAAATACAATAGGGAAGTAAAATCTAAGAGGGTAGGGGGGGGGGGGGGGGGAAGGTGACTCAAAACTTAAAAATTTCAACCTTAAAATCATTCACCACACATCCATCTCACAATCTATGCATATAAACTGAAATGCCAAATTAAGCATATACACCCATAGCATGAAAGTAATATATTCAACACATGTATGACACAAGATATTTGATTACCTAGAAACCTTCCAAGGAGAAGGTAAAAATGGGGTGGGTATGATACCCAAAAATCTTCACTACTACAGTAATAAAGTGTATCTAATGAAGGTTACAATGTTTTGATCATGAGACATGATCTACCCTGTGAAAGGTCTACCTTGTTAAAGGCTTACAAGATTGTTAGATCTTACCCTATTAAAAGTGTGCCTAGTAAAAGAACTTTAACTTACAATAAAGTAAGAATCCTATTAAAGGATTTACAACAACCTGTCAAGACTAATATGTTAAGAGATTTAACTAATTCACATTTTAAAATGTCTTAGCAATGATCCTTTAGTTAGCACTCTATTGCTTGATGTCAGATCACCTCTATATTGATGTGTACTTGATCCTTCCTGATCAACTGTATCTTTGATGTCTTCTAAAACCTTAATGACAATGAATGCTCTTGTTTGTGCATGCAAACTCCCTTCAATTCTCTTTAAGCATTCATTGCAAGTTTAGGTTTGTCCTCTTTAAGAAGACCTAGGTGACTTAAGGTTAGGTATGAATCAATGATTATGATTCACCCATATTGCCGTTTAGTCCTTCCCTTTTTTTGATTGGATGCATGTAATGCATAGGGATTCACAACTAAGATTCATTCTTATCATCAAAAGATTGTAAAACAATCCTTAAGTCAGCCCAAAAACTATTTACAAAGAAGTTTGTACCATTACAAATAACTATGTCAATACTGTGTAACTTGACACTTGAAGTCGTTGATGCTCAATATCAACTGCAACTTCAATGTTGTAACTCAGCCCTTGAATGAATTGAAATCCATTGATCACTCAAGACATATGAATAGCTTGGTACATACTATTTGCTTGGCACTTGAGTAACTCAACACTTACTAGTTACTTGGATAGTTAAATATTTGTTACTAAACATATACTATCTAACAACTTGTGCTCTGTATGTATTACTTGTTCAACATAAACTAAGTAAATGAATTAAGTATATTTTCACTCATATGTCAAAATAAATTTGAGATTAACAACTTTCTTATGTACTTATATGCTTATAACACTTATGATCCATCACGAGTAGTACTAATAATCTTTTTCTCATTGTTTGTGATGAAGGGTGTGTTGAAATTCTTAATTGGAAACCAAGATACTGAGAGGGTGGGGGGTGAATTAGGATCTATAATAATTTAGCCTTTTAACAATTGTATAATGCATTCACCATATTTACCATCTCATATCCAATTACTTATGCATGCATAACTTATAAAATCAAGCTGTAATAACCTATAGATCTAAGCTATCATTCACATACATGGAAGGTAATCACATGACACAAAGATTTTGGTTACCTAGAAATAATTCAAAGATGAAGGAAAACTAGGGTGGGGATGACACCCATAAGTCTTCACTACTAAAGTAATAAAGTTAACCTATTAGGGTTATAATGTTTGACCAAATCTAATGATCTATGTTGTGAGGGGTCTGCCCTATTAAAATCTTTTGAAGCTGTTAGATCTCACCTTGTTAGAGGATTTTACACTTACAACAAAGTAAATAATTTGTTAGGATATTTAAAAAGATATGTTAAGACCACTTTGTTAAGAGATTTACCTTGTCTCAATCTATTAAAATTGATTTAGTACGTGATCCTCAGTTTACTCTAATAAGATGATGTTGAATCTCCTCTTTCCAATCAGATATGATCTTTGATCTAATATAGTTTTTTTTTCCTTCACTGCTTGACTATATTGCTTGCTCTGTTATGAAATAACATAACTCTTTTCCTTTTTTGCTATGTTAGCACACTCATACTTGAATCGTATGAATAACTTGTTTGCTCCTTCATATCGCCATACACTTCACCATATAAAACTAGGTCAAGTTCTTCCCTATTTAAAGATTTCATGAAGAGTTTTCTAGATGCTTCCATATTCTTCCTCTCCATCTTATTCATTCATAAAAAAACATAGGTATCTATGATCCATGTCATAAAATGTGTAAAACAATCTGTTAAAAACTCTACAAGTATTAAATATTGTGCCCATGTTGGCCTAGAATGGTTTACCTCAAAGTTTGTATGATTCTTGACTTGAATGTTAATTCTGCATTTCATAGCACTTACGATTTCTAATACTCAACACTCACTGTATATATTGCTAACACTCAGTCTCTATTATGCTTGACACCTTTTTTGTAACTCCATTTCAATGTACTCAAACTTCTTGGTCAATATTAGACTCAACTTACACTAAAAATACTCGATGTCCATATACTTTCTCAGCTCCTATAAAGCTAGGTATATACATGTTTATATATAACTCTATCACATGACTCAACCTATATAGAGTAGCTCAGTCGTAGTGTATATGAATAAGTGTTTGATACTAATAAACAACAATAGTTAGAGATACCAAAAGGGTGTTCCTCTTAATACTGTAAACATAGTTGGATGGATATTTTGCAACTGACAGATTTGGGTAAAAATCCAGTCAAAAAATAGGATGACCAACCACAACGTGTGAGATAGAGTCTCTCCTACCTTTAAAGGAAGGCTCCCCTTTCTCACTGTTCCTTGGATCAACTGAAGGTAAGCAAGAAGTCAAGATATTTTATAAAATGGGTGTTACCAATATCCTTTCTTCTTATCTTTCAAGAAAGAATCCACTTACTTGTGGAGTGAGTAATGGGTAGTGTGAATCTCTAACTATACTTCTATCAAGGGCTAGAATGGGTAGTGTGAATCTCTAACTATACTTCTATCAAGGGCTAGAAATAGTGATACCAATAAACCTCTACTAGCTCAAAGGCTAGCTAAAAATGTACTGATTTGGCTCTAAGTCCAATTGTACTTCTATATGGAAAAACTTTACAATTAGGGCACAAAGACTCCCAAAAGTAAGAATAACTAAACTATTTTGTGAATTAAGAAAGAAATATAAGCTATAGACAAAGCTTCTAGGTATACACTTCCACAATTGCTCCTGGTCAAAGCTCTAGCTCTAATTTCTTCTTAACTCTTTTCTATTTAATTCATTAGATAAAATTACCCAAAAGCCAAGATGAAATGAATCAAAGATAACTTGAATAAATTATAGACAAATCTTACAACTCATACAAGCAACAATCTTACTTAAACAAAGTTAAGTCTCAAATGCTCCTTTGTATTCACTTTGTCTCAAAATAATGCTACACAAGCAAAGTTTTGCTGGCATAATTTCTCTAGAGATCTCTTGTATAAAGATAATGATGGTTTTACAATGAGGGGGAACTCCTTTATATAGGCATAGGAGTTGAGAAAAAGGTGGAGGAAAAAGTGGGAGGTCCTCAACAAACTTTGACCTAGTTTAACTATGAGAGAAAATAAAGGGTTACATGCAACTGCACATGTAACTCACATTACATCCTTTTACATACATGTAACTCACATTACATTTAATTAAACTTTTTCATGTAATTCATCATTTTAAAACTACTAACATGAAATAAAAACAAAAACAACAATCTCAAATATTTTTTCTTAGTGCCTTGAATTTGACATTGATGTCATACATTGTGGGAAGATTAGAAATTTCCATGATCTTTGATATGGCTTCCACTCTCATTGCATTTGCATATACTGATTGTACAACTTTGTAATTTGTTGGCATAGTATCCAACAAGTGTTTCATCGAGGATTTGTACAAGACAAACTTGTTCATTATGTGTGAACCAAAATCTTTGGAATCTACATCAACATTGATCCTAATTGTATATTCTAAATTTACTCTTTCTACTGCAATGAGATTACTAGATTCATCAAGAACATGGAATTTCATCTATTTCAAATCACAAGTAACACTTTCTTCAACTGTTTGAAAATCTCCAAAGGCTGCCTGCAACTTTGTGATAAACTTCCTCAATGTTTCCTCTTTGTAACCAATGAGACCTTGATATCTAAAGAACATTTCACATGATGGAAGAATCTCACATGAAACTAAGAAATCCTGATCAAATCTTACTATTTCATCCCAGTCATCAAGGATTTATTTCAAATCATCTGCTTCATAATTCAAAGAAGAAATTGAATTTTTCTCCATTTCATTCATCTCTTTGACACACCTAAGAACTGCAAATGTCTCTGTGATGGATTGAACTCCTTCATCCAAGACTTTGTGGCTTCAATCAACTTTCTCTCCTTAGATGTTTGAGACATATCAACAACACTATGAGAAGATTATTTCTAAATAACTTCATTTAGACAAGAAACCTATTTCAATTGATTTTCATCCTAGTCATCAAGGATTTATTTCAAATCATCCGCTTCATAAGTCAAAGAAGAAATTGAATTTTTTTCCATTTCATTCATGTCTTTGACACACCTAAGAATTAAAAATGTCTCCATGATGGCTTGAACTCCTTCATCCAAGACTTGGTGGCTTCAATCAACTTTCTCTCCTTAGATGTTTGAGACATAACAACAACACTCTGAGAAGATTTTTTCTAAGTGACCTCGTTCAGACAAGAGACCTCCTGTTTCAATTGATTTTCATCCTAGTCATCAAGGATTTATTTCAAATCATCTACTTCATAAGTCAAAGAAGAAATTGAATTTTGCTCCATTTCATTCATCTCTTTGACACACCTAAGAACTGCAAATGTCTCCGTGATGGCTCGAACTCCTTCATCCAAGACTTTGTGGCTTCAATCAACTTTCTCTCCTTAAATGTTTGAGACATAAAAACAACACTGAGAAGATTATTTCTAAATGAATTTTTTTAGACAAGAGACCTCCTATTTCAATTGATTTTTATTTTCTCATAGCTCATGATTTCTCTTTGATACATTAGCCAACGCATCTTGAGCATCTTGCAAATAAATCAAATGTGATTGCTTTCCAATTTCAACCTTAGTAAACTTGAAATTAGAATGAGTAAGTTCCTTAATAGGTTTGTCCACTAGGGGCTCAACAACTTCAACAAATTTGGTTTTACCCGAATCAACCAAAATCCTTGAAACAATCTTGTCTTTCAAGGATTTGGATTTGGTCTTCTTAATAGGGAGATTGTCCAGAGTAACAACCACTTTTCTCCTCTTCATTGTTATTTTTCTTAACCATGTAGATAGGATGAAACCTTCATCCATAGAAGTAGATATAGTAGAGACCATTGAAATTGATCCAGATTGTATTTCTGTTGTAATAGAACAAGATTCAGTTTGCACAGCTAAAGACATAGGAACATGCTGAGAAGACTCTGTCATGAAAAGCTGAAACCTTGTCAAAGATGTATTAAGTTGGGAAGTGACCACTTGTAAGACTTGGAAAATCCTCAAACACATTTGATAAATGTTCAAAATTTTCATTTGTAGGGATCCAAGGAGAAAAAAAGAAGAAAGGAAGAGCCATTATGTTGACTTCCGAGACTAGAATGGAAGGAGTAAAAAAATGGAGAATGAATCCACATCATCATCTACTTCATGTAGAAGAGGCTCTTTATGCATAGAAGGTGCCCAAGCTTGTGTAGGCTTTGGGGGAGATATGATCATGGTTTTACCTTCTTCATTTGAATCTTCTTTATTAGATTTTGTTTCCAATTCTTCTTCTGATTCTTCCTCTGATTCTTGAATTAGTTTAGAGATTTGAGATGATTTAGCTCCCTTTCTGCCCTTAAATTTGAATTTAAAAGAACCCCTAGCATTAGAAGATGAGGCACCATCTTTCCCTATGATTTTCAATTGTGACTTTCTGCTAGGAGGACCAAAACTTCCACAATCCAAGCCCATCTTAGGATTTACTATTTTAAGGCCTTTATTTTTCAACCATTTGTTAGTGTTTACCAAGATGGATTGAAATCTATCCATGATAGACATACCTTCTTTTTGTTGCCACTGGATAGGAAAAGGGCACTTCTTATCCAAGCTGGCTTGATGAAACTTTGGATCAAGGATGTTGCCATCATCTTCAACTTAGAAATCTGAAGGGATCTCCAATATGTTAAGATTGATTATCTTCTATAGGGTTAATCTATAGTAGTCCATATTCATGATGTCAAGCTCTGTCCACATATCAATCTAGATGTCTTTGATGCAATGACCATGAGTGTAAGCTATTTTCATTTGAGAATTTATCTCTTGGTAATCAAAGTCAAATTTGGCTTTGAAGTTCTTCAAGGTGATCAACTACAACTCTCCTTCCATGTTCTTTGCTTTAGGTATAGAAATTATTGAATAGTTACCAATAGATAAGGGTTTAGCTAAGGTAATACTAAAACCAGGCTTATGCATAGCATGCTGATCACTTTGCACATCCAAAGGTTATCTAGCTAACTCCATCAAGATGATTCAATATATAACATATCTAGGTAAGGTATATGGCTTGCTTTTGAAATATCCAACTCTCAAGTATGTGAAAGTTAGAAAAAAAATGAAAATATGATTATATTGGCTCATCTTCTCCCATGCTGCATCAAATACTCTTTTGATAGATAACTATTTAGTGAACAAGCATCAAAAATGTCCAAAGAAGGCATCTTGGAGTCTTCTGTAATGGAATTTACTATTTGCCAAAGTGATTTGGTCATAGCAATCCCAAATAGAAACTTGAAGACAATCTCCCTTGGTTGAAAGACTAGAGAAAGATCCCATAGCAGCAACAATGTAAGCAAGGTAAGAGTTCACGTAGAAGGGTATCAAAGTTCCCACATTGAGTATCTACTGGAAAAGCACAGTGCTAATGAGCTCTCCCCAAAAGATGTGTTCTTTATTCTCTTTGATTTGAAACATGAACTTATACATCCATGGCTTGAAATCAATAGAATCTTTAAGGCCATAGATTCTATTGAGAAGGATGATGAGATCCTTATATTCTTGTTTGAAATTAGATTGATGAACAATCTTTGGCCATCTGGAGAAGTTATTTCTTTTATTGTCCATACTTTTCATAATCACCTTTCTTCCCATTCCAGCATGCCAAAGATGACTCCTTGGTTAAATCTTCACATTATGCTTTATGTGGAACTTTGAAGATTTTCTCAATGACCTCAAGATAAAGGCTAATGATAACCTTGTTATCAATGTCCTTGATAGTCTTTGTCTTTGGAGTAAAATATTGCGTGCATCCGAGAATGAAATCAAATTCTATGGCTGCCATAGGGAAAGTAGACACCAAATGAATATTAGTTCTTTTGATACTCTTCATTTTATGGCCAACTGGAGTTTCACCTCTCTATAGAAAATTAGCCACATCCACATAATCAATATTTGTGTCCATCATATTATCCAGAATAGATATGACTAATAAAGGAGCTGCATGAGCTAATTCTTTATCATATTGATATTTCATTTTTCCTTTGGATTTTGATGGTGAGGACATTTCTTGTTCTTTTATTGCAACACAAAAACCCCAAAACATAAATACACCATTAGATGGAATCACCATACAAGTTGATTTGTGATCAACAAAGATTTTGGAAAAAAATTGGAGGCTTCGTAGATCCAACAAAATGATCTCAAAGAAATCATATGCATATGCAATGGATGAAAATGAAATGAATGGAAAGAAGAATGAAGTGTTATGAAGGTGGAAAAATGAAAGATGAAATGAAATGAGAATGTGTGAAGGTGGAATGCATGGGAATGCATGCGAATAGAAATTGCTGATTTCAAATGTGACATAGAGTTTTCAAGGCATTATTGCATGAAAAACAAGTACATGTAAATGCAACATATAATGAGATATGAAAGGTGAGATGAGATGCAAATGAAAATGGAGGATGCACTTTACATGTAAGCGTGAATGATAGATGAGATGGAAAACATGGAAAAATGTGAAAACATGCATTTTCTCATGAAGTTGCAAATGCATATAGAGGGATGAAAATGAAAAATGGATGAGGGATAATGAGCTTTATAGTCACTTTTGGTGAAAAGGAGAAGTCAAAGTACATGGGAGATGAAAATGACATCTTTTTGAAGTTTTAAAAAGTGACTTTTAATCAAAATCAAACCTTTTGGATGCAATTACACGTAAAGCATTTTATGTAATTATGTCATGTGAATGGATGTGAAAAATGAGATGAGTGAAAATGAAAATGAAAAATGAGATTAGGTGAATGTGTGAATGGTGAATGAGATGGAAAATATGTAATCACATTCATCGAATGAGAGGTGAGGTGTTGTGACATGGAAATGAAATGTAAAACATGATGATGCTTTCACATGAAGTGAAGCAACAAAAAGTTCTTGGAAAAGAACTTGTGACTTTTCCAAAGTGGAGAAAATTGACAAGCAAATACAAAACACAAAAACACAAACAAAAATGTACCTTTGAAAAGTGACTGAAACATGCCAAGATGCAAAACACTAAAACACTCAAATTCAAAATTGGAACTTGGGAAAGAAACAAAAACATGAAAATGAAAAAATTCTTCATTTTTAAAGGAAAAATGCACTATGGCATAGATTTCAACAAGTGGCAATCATAAACCAATTATGTGCATAAAATTAGTAAGATAAACACAAATTAAATAGCAAGAAAGAAAGAGTCCACTTACATGAAGATTAAGTGCCAAAAATGAAGGAGAAAGATGCTCCAATGATGAAAATTTTTGCAAAAACATTTGAATCTTTCAACCTTTTACAAATTCAAATGGGAAAGGGTAACACATAAGGAATAGTTGTTAAAAGATGCCAAAACATGCCCTAAGATTTCTCGAAGATCCAAAATTTTTGAGATGTTCATGCTTGGGACATTTTTGGTGAAAAATATTTTTCACCAAGATGCAAGATCAAATCGATTTGGTGTTTAAAAACCAAAATATGCACCAACATGCAATGCAATCTCCGAATAAATCCAAATTGATTTGTATTGGAGAAAAAATATGGATAAAAAATGGAGTTATTTATTGATTTATTCACAAATGTGCCTTAGATTTGATCTCTCAAAATCAAATTTCAGCATGTTGAATCCATTTTTGATGCTAGGAAAATCATTGCCAAGCAAAAATGCCTCCAATAGAGAAAATCCCATGCAAATCCATCAAGGAAATCTCCATTTATGATCAAAATTGGGTTCTTGAAGGGCAAAGACATGCATTTCTTCAAAATGGGACTTTTTGGAGGCCGATACACATATTAAAACATGCTTTAGTTTAAAATTAGACCTTTCAAAGTCAATAATTTTTTTTAGAATGCGCATACAAGGTAAATCAAACCTTTTTGGGTCAATAGCATATTTTAAAATATGCAAACAATCAAAATTAGACCTTTTAGAAGGGAAAGCATATTTTAAGTTACATCTCACATTTTGGATGTAAAGACATAAAAACTTTACTTTTGCTACAGTGACATCAAAGAGGTCCATTTTTGACAGCCTTTTGATGTAATGACATCAAAAAGGTCCACCAAGTTAAACTTTAAATGCAATGACATGTAAAATGTCCACTTTTGATAGATTTTACATGCAATTGCATATAAAATGTCCACTTTTGATAAGTTAAAGTCATTTAATCTACTTAAATTTATAAAAATGTTACTAAATGGGTCATAGACAATATTTATATAACATATTTAAAAATATGACATATAAACATCATTTAAAAAGTAATATTTAAATAAGCATTTGACTTAAAAATAAAAAATCAAATTGGAACTATATAGTTATATAGTCACTTTAAGTGAAAAATTAAAAAGTAACCCAACTTAAAATTATAACATAAAGTGCACTATAGTCACTTTAAGTTAAAAATTTAAAGTTAAAAGTAACTTAAAAATATAACAAAAAGTGAATATAAGTTATATTTATAAAAAAGTGAAAGTCAAATTAAAAATATAACATCATATTTTTAATTCATGTTGTTGCACCAAAAAGGTCCACTTTTGAGGCACTAAAATGGGCATATCTCTTGACTGACAACTCTGATTAAGCTCTAGGTTAGATTGAATTGAAGGAAAAAGTGAAAGGCATGATATGAGCAAAATCAAAAGAATAAAAACCAACAAACATAAACTCAAAAGAAAATAAAATGATGATGAAGGCTTCAAAAATCAAGCAAAGGCTTGAAATAAAGCAAAACAAAAAAGACTTGATGAAAACCTTTAGTAAAACAATTTGATATACAAATTGAAATTGATTGATCAATCAACATTAAGCAATTGAATATCAAATTCAAGCTTAGAAAAAAATGAAACTAGCTTGAAAAAGTTTCATGTTGTTACCAACATTTTGCGGTGACAAAATGTAGGACAACAAACACATAATAGAAACAAAGGGATAACAACAATTTGCGAGAACAAAATATAGACTTTTTATTATCACCATAAATGCAGAATTATAGAATTCAATATTACACAATGCTGACCCACATGGGCACCTTCATTACTGTAATTTGCAAGAAAAAGCTATGAACTATCACCTAAAGTTGTCCTAGACAATGTTTGGGTATTTCTTAAACAAGCAATTATAAGCCACCCGGGAAGGTTCTAAACACTCAAACTTAATAGCTAGGGCCAACAGACCCTAACAATACATATACAATTGACCAAATATATTTTTAACATTTATTTTGGAAGTTTTGGTTGGCTCAACTTTAGAAGGCCATACATCTCGAATCGTTGCTTTGATTGACTATTATAAACACTTTTCATAATCCCCAACTTTTGATCTATAGGCTCATATCAGTGCAAGCACCCATAAAATCAACACAAGTTCCCATCTATTGAGTTTTCATGCCTCATCTAGGAACATTTAGGCCTTCAACAGTGAGCTTGAATTTTCTATACCAAAATTACACATCAAAAATCTGTAATAAATAGGTGAATATGCATGATTTGTATTGAGCCTCAACTAGTAGGCTGATATAGCCAAGATGACCATCCACCTCTAACATTAGGACATTTTGAGCTCATAAGAATGAATTACTAAGTAGCAAGCCTCCATAGAAAATAACTCTCCATTAAGAAAACCCTTATTCAAACAACTAAAATGAAATATTTTTTGGTTGATGCAAGATTGCTCTTACACCCAGGATAATTCTACATCATACACCTAAGGTAATTTGAGAAGTGACCTCATCATGTCTCAGGTGTTCCAAGAGAAACCAAGAAGGTTAACATCCTCCCTTGCTAGCCATGATGATTCCTCTACTGGACTCTCTTTCCATTTGACCAGGTATTCTTCGTAAGTGTTGTTCCTTGTACTTTTGCCAACATGACTATCCAATATCTCCTCAATCTTCTTTCTAGACAAATGAGTTACTAGAATACTCCACTCCACTCTTGCAACTTTATCTCCGTAACCTCCTTCATAATACTCTATTAGATCTAAAATATTAAGTATTGGTGAATATTTAGTTCAGTAGGAAACTCCAATTCATAGGCATTTCTAGAATCATGCCTTTTCACTATCTTGCATAGTCCAAACTTCTTTATTTTTAGCTTATTATATGTATGCACTAAAAAACACTCCTTTCTCAAATAAACTATGAATTCATCTCCAATTAGAAATTCCTTATACCTCCTTTTCACATCTTACTTATCCTTGTACTATGTATTCATCTTTGTAATGTGCTTCCTCACCTCTTGATGGATATTCTTCAAATGTTCAGCAAAATCTTCTACTTCAGCACTACTTATCTCTTCTTTATCCAATTGCCTCAATTCAAAAGTATTTCTAAGACTATTCCCATATGCAATTTGGAATGGTGATTTATAATTACTCCTATTGATAGAATTATATGTGCAAATTCTGCCTGTGTTAAAATTAGTTCCCATCCTTTTGGTTTATCTTGAACCAAACATCTCAACAAGTTTCCCAAACTATGATTCACAACCTCTATCAGTCCATTAGTCTATGGATGATGTAATTAACTAAAATTCAAATATTTCTTCAATTTCTTCTACAATGTAAGCCAAAAATACCCAGTTAATTTGGTACTGCGATATGAAACTATAATCTCTATAAAACCATGTAGTTTGACCACTTCTTTGAAAAACAACTGCACCACATGAACATCATCACTAGTCTTCTTGCAGGGAATGAAATGTGTCATCTTTGAAGACTTGTCAACCACCACAAAATAAGAATAATTCCCTCATTAAGTCCTTGGTAATCTAAGAATGAAATCCATGATGATATCCTCCCATAGCTTCTCTAGTACATGCAATGACTGATACACTTCCATATTCTACTTCACTCCTTTTTCCATTTGACATACTCGACAACTCTACACAAACTTCTTCATGTCTTGCTACAACTATGGCCAATAATAATTCTTAGTAACTAGAACAATGGTCTTATCTCTCCCAAAGTGTTGAGCCAATCCTCCACTATACTTCTCCTTGATGAGATTATCTCTCATTGAAATTCTTGGAATGTACAACTCACTCCCTTTGAACAACATACCATCTTGGATTATGGAATCCAACCACTTCATTGTGTCAAGAGTAACAAGTTTTAGACAAGCCTTCTAAGCATCACAAAAGTCAAGATCCTTTGGATACAAATTAAAGAGTTCCTTAAACCCAACCACCTCAATCTACATTTCTGTCAGCAAAATTTATCTTATACTAAGAGCATCTGCAACTCTATTAGACTTCCCACTATTGTGTTCCAAAACAAATATATAAATTTTCAAGAAACTCAAGCCACTTCAAATGCCTTTGGTTTAATTTTCCTTGACTATTCAAATATTGCAAACCTTGATGATCAATATGTAGAAAAACTCCTTAGGAAGAAGATAATGTCTCCACTTCTTCAATACCTGAACTATAGAATAAAATTCCTGATCATAAACATAATATTTACTTTTGGCATCATTTAACTTCTCACTAAAATGAACAAAAGGTCTACCTATTTGTCTCAAAACAACTCCTATTGTAGTACCACTAGCATCATAGTCTACTTGAAACATCTTCTTAAAATTTGGAAGTGCTAAAATGGGTTGTTTTGTAACTGTTTATTTTAACAGATTAAAACTCTTATTTGGTCCTATAGTCCACTTAAATTCTTTCCTATCCCCTCTCATTATTTCAGTTAAGGGTCCACAAGTACCACTAAAACCTCTTATGAACTTTCTATAAAAAACTAGCCAATCCATGAAAATATTTTACCTCTATAGCACTCTTTCGAGCAGGCCATTCAAGGATAGCCTTCACTTTCTCTAGGTCCATTTTTAGACCTTCTACTAAGACTACAAATCCTAGGTACACGAACTCCCTCTTCACAAAATTGCATTTCTTCAAGTTTATCAAAAAAATTTCTTCCCTCAACTTGTCAAACACCTTTCAAATATGCATCAAATGTTCCTCAAATGTGTTACTAAAGATAAATATATTATCTAGGTAAACAATGACATACTTACCCAAAAACTCCTTTAGTACCTCATTCATGAACCTCATGAAAGTTCTTAGTACATTGGTTATCCCAAAAGGCATGACTAACCTCTCCTAAAATCCTTCCCTTGTCTTGAAGGTAGTCTTCCACTTGTCTCCTTCTCTGATGTGAATATGATGCTATCCACTCTTCAGATCTATCTTTGTGAAATACACAGCTCCACTCAAATAGTCCATAATATCATCCTTCCTTAGTAATAAAAATATGTACTTGATTGTGCTCTTGTTGATAGCCCATGAATATGTGCACATCCTCCATCTTCCATTCTTCTTTGGTGCTAATACTGCTAGTAAAACAAATGGACTCAAACTCTCTTGAATCAACCCCTTCTATAAGAACTCATGCACTTGTCTGTTTAACTCTTCACTTTCTGCTAGTGTCATTCTGTGTGCTGCCTTGTTTGGAAAAATGGATCCTAGAACCAAATCCATCTAGTGACTAATCTTCCTCACTGGGGGTAATCCATTAGGTAAATTATCTAACACAATATTAGGAAGATCTCCCAAAAAATTTGCAACTTTTTCTGGTACTTCCTCTACTTCTTCTTTACCATCTTTTGGGATTAGAAAAAAACACATATGCTCATGCTTCATACCTTCGAGAAACTCTTTTCTATCAACAAAACATATTCTGGCAGCACTACATACATTTTCTTCTTTCTCATTCAATGACTTCAACTTATGTTTCACTCCATTCTTCGTCATATTGTAGGTATTTTGTTGCCAATCATGTACAACGTGCTTGTCAAACTGCCACAACCTAACTAGCAACACATGCCATATGTCCATAGGTATGATATCATGAAAAACCTCATCTTGGTAGCTTCCAATCTTAAAATTCATCGAGCATTGCTTGCTAACCATAACCTTGTGGTCATCTTACATCTAGGCAATATGGTATGGATGCTAGTAATTCTACCTCTTTAGCTTCAACTTTGTGACCATATTTTCTAATACCATATTCTCTATACTTCCACCATTAATGATCACATAAAAACACTTATCTTCACATTTGCACATGGTGTGAAACAAACTCCTTTGATCAAATTCATTCTCACCACTCAACAAGACTCTTTGATTAGCTAGAACTTCATCTCTTTTAGCATCTTCAAAATGAGATGATTTGACATCTTTGTCAACATGTGCAACATTGGCATGACCTTCTGTGTTTCAATCCATCATTCCTTAGCATTGGGAACATTCAAATGCTCTGTGCCCTTCTTAATTGTAGTGAAATTTTTTTCCATGGAAACCCCCTCTTCTAGATCCTTTCCCTTTTCATCTTCTTCTCTAATGTCTATTGTTGTGATCTTGGAATTGACTAGAATATTTTCCCTTCTAGTTCTGACTACTACTTCTAACCTCATCCTTTTTCTTTTGATCATCATTTTGGCTTCCATAAGATCGTCTGTTAGATTTTTTATCATGACCTCTACCACTATATTTTTAATGAATTTTTTTGCTCAACTTCTCCTTTACTCTTAGGAAAAATTGGTATGCCTCCTCAATACTAGTCATTCAAACTAGGATCAACTCCTCTTGAATGCTTTTCCTTAACCTATTAAGATAACATACAATATTCTCCTTATTAGCTTCTACATGGTCGGTTCTTATGAGAACTCAATAAAACACCTCGGTATACTTTTGAACAAATCTTCTTGCTTGCTTCAACTCTTGTACCTTTTTTATAAAATCAAGCTCATAATCCATGGGAATTAATTGTCACTTCATTTTAGCTATCATTTGATCCCATCTAGTGATTTTGTCTTTTCCTCTTCTATTTCACTCTAATTGGATCTCTTGCCACCTAATCTTTACATGACCTTTTAGTTTGGCCTTAACAAACTTGACCCTATCCAAATCTTCAATATCTTCATAGTCAAAATACTGTTCCAATTAATTGATCCAATAGATCAATTCCTCTAGGTTAATATTTCTTGAAAATGTGGAAACATCATACTTAGATCTTTTTCCAATCTTTGAAATGGCCTTGAAAAGATATTCCTCCTCTAGGTTCAAAACTTTATCTTCTACTGCTTGATCAGTGTTTCCTTCTTCTTCCCTTTCATCTTGACTTTTGTATCTCCTATAGAAAGATACATTCCTCTGTGTATTTTTTCTTTGTATGCTTGCATTTTCCTCTGGAGGGCTCTAAAATCTTAGGTGTAACACCTATGACTCTCCCAATATGCTCTCTTCATGGAGGCATCTTCGTGCTTCCATTGAAACCCTAGTACAAACTGCCTCACAATTGGTGATCTATTTAGACACTCAGACCATACCATGGTCCTGGTGCAAATTGTGTCATGGTTGATGATCTATCCACGCACTTAGAAACTAGGCTCTTATACCACCTGATGAAAGGTGCTCCCTATAATACCATGAACAAAGGAATAAAAATGATTTGCAAGAAAAAAATATGGGCTTCTTATTATCACCACAAATATTGAAATAAAAAATTCAAGATTACAATATGCTAACCCAAATGGGTACCTTTAGTATAGTAATATGCAAGACAAAGCTATGAATGATCACTCAGATCTATCCTAGACAATGTTCAAGCATTTCTTAAATATGTAATTTTATGCCATTGGGGAAGGTTCTAGACACTCAAACTCAATATATAGGGCCAAAAGACCCTAACAATACATATAAAGTTGGCCAAATAAATTTTTGACATTTATTTTGGAAGTTTTGGTCAGCCAACTTTGGTAGGCCATAACACTTGAACTGTTGCTATGATTGGCTATTATAAACACTTTTCAAAATCCTCAGCTTTTGATCTACATCCTCAAATTAGTGCAAGTGCCTATCCATCAAGTATGCCAGGCCTCATTTGATCGCTTTTAGGCCTTCAACAATGTGGTTGAAGTTTTTATGCCAAAATTGCACACCAAAAATCAACAATAAATCCATGAATGCACATGGTATGACATTGAGCCTCAACTGGTAAGATGATATATCCAAGAAGACCATACACCTCTAAATTAGGACATTTCAAGATCATACGTGACATAGGAAGAAAGAGATGACTAGGGCCAATAAGCACACCCAACTATCCAAACCACCCTACAAGAGTTAACACAACAGAAACACAAAACAAAGAACAACAACCAAAGGAGGAAGAAGAGAAACAAATTGTTATTAATTCATCAAATAATCAACATACATGCCCAACTATAAGGCCTTCTAAGTTATGACCATACAATAATTCAATTACAATCCTCGATCATCCTGCTTTGCATTTTTCTCCTTACTCTTCTAAGTTCCCATGCAGTTCCTCCAGTCTCTCTAAAACTCCATCCCAGGCCTCCTTAAGTACTTGTATGGCCATAGGTCAGCTTATCACAAAAAAAAAACCTTACATTAAATGTATGAAAAACCATAAGTTGGATCACAACAAATATTATCTACCTATACCAAAATTAAATGCAAGAAAGATCAGCCCAAACTAGAATCAAACACAAGTTACTCGACAAATGATGACTTCACAAAAATACTGACACTCATCATCCAAAAGATCGCTCGGTAGCAACTATGAACTTGATATCCTCTAATTCTCAGAAACCATAAGCAATTGGCAACCAAAGGGTCACTCGACAATAACTACAAACTTGGCATCAACTAAATGCTTGACATCAACTAAGAACTCAACAACCAAAGACATTGTAACTCAGCAAAACTAGGAAAACTAGAGAAAAAAAAAAATGCAGGATAGAAGTGCAACCCAGGATGCTCTTGAATCAGACAACTAATGTTGGAGAAATGATTCTCCTAAATCATTGAGATGTCACAACTTGAGTTGAATCCAAATTAGATTAAGAAATCCATGAAGCATCTTCAATGAAATCTTCCTTTCTTCAAATGAACCATCACCTCATCACCAACTTCAAAAACATGATGTCTTCTAGACTTATTATCATTCTCTTTATACTTTTGATTACTTTGTTCTAATCTCAACTTTACTTCCTTACACAAAGATTTCATAAAATCAGCAAATTCTTCCCTTGCAACACTTCTCTTTTCTTCACCAACAATATTCCTCAAATTTGATACTCCTCTAGGCTGCATTCTAGTAACAATATCTAAAGGTTTTTTTCCTATATTCCTATTCAAAAAATTATTAATAGAAACTCAACTTGTGTTAACACCACTTCCCAATTACTTAGCTTATCTCCCACTAAATATCTCAACAAATTACCCAAGCTTCTATTCACAACTTTTTTCTGTCAATCTATCTGCAGATGGAGTGTAGAACTAAATTTCAACTCAGTACCCATTTTCTTCCATAAAGTCTTCCAAAAACAATCAATAAACTTACTATCTTTGTTAGAAATTGTAAGAATTTGGTATAGCTCTGATACCATGTAAGAATTCACCTAAGGAAAAAGTTCACCCAAGAACTAAGAACTCAAACACAAGCACAACTGTAGACCAAAAATGGATATGATCAATTAATTAGAGTATGTCCTAATACATTGCTCTATTTAGTATATGATATGCAAAAACACTAGGAGTGCTTGTATATAAAGGCCTCTCAGGAAGCACCTAGAATGTCTCTAGAAAGAACCAGAAGATAAGATGACAAGGTTGTATACACTATGTGCTTAATAAGTGTGCTAACTCCTGTGTTGTAGACACCATGTGCATAAAAGAGGTGCGAACTCCTATGTTGTCAACATGATGAATCACAAGAGTACACAAACTCCTAAGTGTCTCACAAAATAAAATAATACTAATGCAATATAATAAAATACTACATTAACCTAAGTAAACTTAAGTAAGTGTAAATAGTGAATAATTATTTACACCAACACCTCCCCTTAAGTGCAACTTAGGGGAATGCACTTAAGCTCACAAAAACTAGGATGAAATGCAAAATGGGTCCCGAATACTAGGCCATGTTAGGTACCCATGTACATAATGAAATGCAATCTCTCATAAAGGAGAGAAAGAGGGAAAACCTCATGGGAAAAACTCTCTTCCAAAAAGAGAGATGAAAATGGATGCATGGATGGATGGAGTAATCAAGACCACCCCATTACAACATACATCAACTATATATAAGAGAGAAATGGAGAAGAAAAAAACCCCATAAGAGGAAAAAGTCCCCCCCAAAAAGGAGAAGGAGACGAGGTAGTCCCCCCCTAAAGGTAGTGTGCCAATCAGTGAGAAATGCTCTGATGTAGAAGCTAATCCATGACCTTTGAATGTTGTATCTTCCCTTTGGAAGAAACAATGGCAAGGGTACTTGTGAGATGTGTCCCCTATATGGAGAAGGAATTTCTAAGATGAACAGTGTCTCTAAAATCTGTTCAAGTGTCCCTATGTCAATGCTAATGATGGCTTCCTCCAAAATTATTGAGAAGAAGTGTAGATCGAACAAGGAGTGACGTAGAACCTATTTCAAAAAATCAACTGTCTTCTCAAATGACAAAGAGACCTCCTATAGATGCGGTACACAAGTATCCACAATCACATCAGCCTAGAAAGACTGATCATGTAGAGAATAGACATGAGGGTCAGAGTGGGCCCTCACAACAACTGGAGAAGGATCATCCTCAACAAAGAGAAGTGATAAATCATCAAAGAAGCCTTCCATATGCACTATGTGTGACTCTACAAACAAAGCTGAAATATCTGACAAGAAGTCATCACCTAGAAGACCATGTGTACTCTATAGTGTTGAAGTACATGAATCTATCATTGTGGCAATAGAATTTGGCTCAAAAAGGAGACAAATGTCATCAATAATATCTCCCACATCTTCAATGTGAGACTCCATGAATAGACCTACAAGGGTGGGAAGTCTTCACATGAAGGTAGAATAGGAAGATAAAAAGGGTCCTATTTCACTAAATTCAAAGCATCTATGGGTAGAAAAAAATTAGTAAGAGTAATAGGAGCTAGAGATGATAAAGGGTCATGTTGCACTAAATTGAAAGCATCTGTGGCTGGAACAAGACCAGTAGGAGCAATAGGAGCTAGAGGTGTGATCTCATCTGAAGAGGGTGCAGCTACAACTAGAGGTAAGATGTCTTCTAGAAATGGAGGAATGTTTGGATCTCCATACTTCTTCAAAGATACATCCAATAATCATGTTGTGGCCATATCTTGACAATTAACTTATGATGATAAAAAGGAGACAGACTATTAAGAATGATAACGATTAGTCTACCTTTAGGTTCTTTTGATTTATCAGTGATCAATTTGTTGGAACATAAATAAGGAAATACTTCCTTATGCTCTCTTCTAAGATGATCAAGAAGTGTATCACACCATGTGTAATAGTTGCAGTTTGTTAACTTGGGTCTAATGCCATACTGACATGTGGGAAAATACTCCTCTTCCATGATGGACCAATCAATGAAACCTCCAAAGAATCAAAGAGAATCAAAGAAACCCCCCTAATGTATGATTTAGGCACTTGATAGCCACTTGTCAATTTAGGGCCTATTTTTGAAAGTATTATTTCTATCCATACAACCTATAATTTGATTGTAGATCTAGAAACTACACAAAAAATATTTACTTTCAAAAAAATGGAACCTGATCATGTGTCCACATGAGCGCATACCAAGCATTTGAAGTGGCAAAAATTGGGATTTGCGACTTGTAGAAAAATTCAAGAACAAAGATCTCAAACCACCTGCACCAATGTGTAGATCATGAAATTCTATCCCAAAACAAAAAAATTGCTTGTAAAAAGGATTTTGTATGAGGAAGATATCATTGTTTGAAAATTTTTGCTACTTTTATTTTTTCTGAATCACAATCGCGCCTCCAAAAAAAAATGCCTCTAGATTTTGCCTCAAATGTTCAATTTGGATGAAACAAAATCCAATTTGGGGGTTTCTGGACCTTTTGAATGTGATGCAAATATCTGATTTGCACTAGCAAGCTTCAATTTTTACCTACAAAAAATCTCTCCTATGGCCCTATGGCCAAAAAATTTCCAGAAAATAATACAAATCCAAAAAAAAATATCAGAGATACATAACTAAAAATTAAATCTACAGATCTAAAATGATCATACCAATGCTGCAAATTGGTCCTTTGGATGTCGGTTTGCAAAAAAAATTACCTCACAATCGACTTTGGCCTAGGGTAGGCAACTTTATAGTCAATTTTTACTAAATCAACATTTTGAATGCAATGGTGAGGTCAAATATGGTTCTAGAAGCTCCCAATTTCTGTGATACTCCAGATTCAGGTCGAGGTGCTGAAGCAACAATGGTCTCGAATGGCTATGTGATAAGAAAATCTTCAAGATTTGATACCATGTAAGAATTCACCTAAGGGAAAAATTCACCCAAGAATTAAGAACTCAAATAAAAGCACAACTGTAGACCAAAAATGGATATGATCAATTAATCAGAGTATGTCCTAATACATTACTCTATTCAATATATGATATGCAAACATGCTAGGAGTGCCTGTATATAAAAGCCTCTTAGGAAGCCCCTTGAATGTCTCTAGAAAGAATCAGGAGATAAGATAAGCATCATGACAACTAAGCACATGCCTTATCCATCATTCTAGATGAGTGGATAAGAATGACAAAGTTGTAGACACCATGTGCTTAATTAGTGTGCTAACTCCTATTTTGTAGACACCATGTGCATAAAAGAGGTGTGAACTCCTATGTTGTCAATATGAAAACTCACAAGAGTACAAAAAATCCTAAGTGTCTCACAAAATAAAATAATAAAATAATGCAATATAATAAAATACTGCATTAGCCTAAGTAAACTTAAGTAAGTTTAAATAGTGAATAATTATTTACACCAATAGAAATAATACTTCTTGGCAATCCATGTGATTTCACAATCTCTTTGAAGAAAAATTTAGCAACATGCTTAGCATCTGATGTCTTCTTACAAGGTATGAAATGAGCCATCTTAGAAAACCTATCCACAATAACAAATATAGAATCATACCCCTTCATTGTCTTATGCAATCCAAGAACAAAATCTATACTGATGTCACTCCAAGGTTTCTCAGGAACAACAATAGGTGTATACAAATCAATATTTTTGACTATCCTTCAGTAAACTCAATGTCTTATCAATTCCAAAATGTCCAACCAATCCACCATTATGCTTTTCCTTATAATCAAATTCAACCTCATAGAACTTTTAGGAATACACAATTGAATAACTTTGAACAACATACCTTCTTGAATGAAATATTCATCATACTTACTTATGTGATTTGTTAGATTTGGTGCCCTATACTCTCTCCACCCCTTAGAAAAATTAGGGTCAGTATCATAAAACTCTTTCATTTCATCAAAACCAAGAACTTCAACCTTCATCTCAATCAATAAAGAACATCTTCTACTTAATGCATCAACAACTCTGTTAGTAACTCCACTCTTATGCTTGATCACAAATGTAAAACTTTGCAAGTACTCAACCCACTTCATATGTCTCTGATTCAATTTATTTTGACTTCTCAAGTACTGTAAAGCTTTATGATCAATATACAACACAAACTCCTTAGGAATCAAATAATGTCTCCTCTTCTTCAAGTCTTGAACAATAGCATAAAACTCTTGATCATACACATAATACTTCCTTTTAGCATCATTCAACTTTTCACTAAAGAAAGCAACATGTTTACCTTCTTGATTTAATACAACTCTGTTGCACTACCACTAGCATCACATTCAACTTGAAAGACCTTATTGAAATCAAGAAAAGCTAATATAGGTAACTTAACAACCTTTTGTTTCAAAGTCTTAAAAATTTTATCAACTCCATGTGTCCACTTGAATTCCTTTTTATCTCTTCTCATTGTCTTAGTCATAGCATTACAAACAGAACTGAAATTCTTTATAAACTTCTTGTAAAAATTAGCCAAACCATGAAATGATTTTACCTCAACCACATTCTCTGGTGTAGGCCATTCCATAATTGCTTTTACTTTCTCAGGATCCATCTTCAAACCATTATCTAAAATCACAAATCCAAAATATACAATCTTTTCTTGCATAAAAGAATACTTTTTGAGATTAATCATCAACTTATCTTCTTTCAATCTTTGTAATACTTGTCTAAAATGCTCAAGATGTTCTTCCTTAGTATTACTAAATATCATAATGTCATCCAAATAAACAAGCACAAAATTACCTAAGAATCTTTTTAGAACTTCATTCATTAACCTCATAAAAGTACTAGGTGCATTAGTCAAACCAAAAGGGATAACCAACCATTCATACAAACCATCTTTTGTCTTGAAATTAGTTTTCCACTCATCACCTTCTCTAACTCTGATCTGATGATAGCCACTCTTCAAATCAATTTTGGTAAAATAATTTTCTCCACTCAAACAATCCATTATGTCATCCATCCTTGATATAGGAAACCTATATTTCACTGTGATCTTGTTAATAGCTTTTGAATCAGTATACATCCTCCATTCTCTATTCTTCTTAGGTGCTAATATAGTAAGTACAATACATGGACTCAAACTTTCTTTGATCAAACCTTTCTATAACAATTCATGCACTTGTCCGTTAAGTTCTTCATTCTTTTTAGGTGTCAATCTATATAGTGCTTTATTTGGTAAACTAGCTCCAGGAATCAGATCCATACAATGACTCATACTTCTTATTGGAAGAAAACCATCAAGAATATCCTCTACATCAATCTCTTTGTACTCATTTAGCAACTCTACAATTTCTTCTAGTACTCAGTCAATACTACCATCTACCACTCAACCATTACTACCCAAACTTGGTCCTCTAGGGATTATAGCAAAAAAAGCTTGGTTGTTTTTCATTTCTTTTTCAAATTGTTTCCTATTAACCATGCAAACTTTTATTGTAGTACAGTTAACTTCATCTAGACTTTCAATCAAAGGCAAGAATATTTGTTTCTTCCCATTCACCTAAAGAGTGTATTGATTCAATCTTCCATCATGTATAACATATCTATCATATTACCAAGGTCTACCCAATAAAATATGACAACAATCCATAGGAATAATATCACACAAAACTTCATCAAAGTAATGTCCAATCTTGAACTTCATAATACATTATTCACTTACCAATATCTTATGCTTTAGCCTTTATAATTGTAACTTTGTAACCAACTCTTCTGATGCCAAAATTTGTAGAACTTCCACTGTCAATGATTACCTTGCAATATTTTCCAGCCATCTTACATCTTGTCTTGAAAAGACTTCTCATTAAAATAGGTTCCTCATTACTTCCCTTATTACATAAGGTTCTTCTCACCATCACATTTTCTCCGGCCTTAGGCCCAATTGGTGAACCTTCATGATCTCCTTGAATCACAACATTTTTGTTACCTTGCCTAGTTTCAGAGGATCTATATTCAAAGTATCAATGCCCTTCTTTATGACATCTGAAACAATTACCATGAAAACCACCTCTAGAATAAGAATTACCTCTTCCTTCATAAGAACTAGTACCTCCTCAATAAGAGTCACCACCTTTTCACTTGGTCTTGCCTTTGTCATCATTCTTCTATTCAAATTTACCCTTATCTTGCAAAAAATTGTTAGATCTACCACCTTCTCCATAAGATCTACCTTTGCCTCTTTGGAATCTACCACCTCTACCTCTTTGTCTTTGTTCATGCTACTTTGTCAAGATTTCCTTAGATTTCAATGCATATTGGTATGCTTCTTCCATACTTTCCAATTTCACAAAACTTATCTCATCTTGAATTCTAGATCTCAATCCATTTAAATACCTTTCAATATTCTCAACATCATCATCCACATGTCCAAATCTGATATACAATCTATAGAATTCCTCAATATACTCCTTCATAATCATGTCTCTTTGCCTCAAATTTTGCATCTTTCTCAATAAGCTAATTTGGTAATCAATAGGAAGGAATTTGTTCTTCACTTTGTTCATCATCTTCACCCAAGTTCCAATATTTTCCTTTCCTCTCCTTTTTCTATTAGTTTGCAAATGCTCCCACCATAGTGAGACATGACTTCTCAACCTTGTAACTACAATTTTCACCATCCTATTATTAGGGGTGTTTTCATAATAAAAAAACTTCTCCATTTTAGAGATCCAATCCAACACAAAATTGGTATCCAATTTTCCATCATATGGAACAACTTCTACAATAGGCTTTGAATTTTCCCTGGATAATACTCTCAACAACGTTGCCTCATATTGATATTCTTTAGGTTCTGGATTAGGGTTTGGTGCTATTGCTTCATCACCACTTACATCATCAAGATGTGCTCCTCTCCTCTAGTCTATCTCCACATCATCTAATATGGCCATAATTTTTCTAAATGTATCTAATATTGCATTATCAACATTTCCTCTACCTCAAATCATATTTAAAAATTAGGTTCCTACAAGATCATAACCCTCTGCAAGTTATAGGTCAAATCTATAGATCTACAATCCTACAACCAAATTTGAATTAGGGTTCTACATGATCCAAGGTCCTGGTACAAACTACCTCACACTTCTATGATCTACTTGCACACTCAGGAACAACTAGGCTTTGATAACACCTGATGCAAGAAGAAAGAGATAACTAGGGCCAATAGGCACACCTAGCTATCCAAACCACCATGCAAGAGTTAACACAATGGAAATCTAACACAAAGAACAACAACCAAAGGAGGAAGAAGAGAAAAAAACTTTTATTGATTTATCAAATAATCAACATACATGCCCAAGTATAAGGCCTGCTAGGTTATGGCCATATAAAAATTCAATTAAAATCCTTGATGATCCTACTTCACATTCTACTGCTTACTCTTCTAGGTTCCCACTCAGTCTGTCTAATCTCTCTAAAACTCAATCCTAGGCCTCCTTAAGTACTTGTGCAGATACAAGTTGGCCTATCATAAAACTAAACCTTACATTAAATGTATGCATAGCAATAAGTCAGCTCATAAAAAATATTAACTACCTATACCAAAATTAAATGTGAGAAAGGTCAACCCAAACTCGAACTAGACACAGGTTACTCAAAAAAAGATGACTTTGTAAAAATACTGGCAATTGACATCCAAAAGATCACTTGACAGTAGCTACAAACTTGACATCCTCCAACACTCGACAAACATAAGTACTTAGAAACCAAAGGGTCACTCAATAGTAACTATGAACTCAACATCAACTAAACACTTGGCTTTAACTAAGAAATCAGCAACCAAAGACATTGCAACTAAGCATAACTAGGAAAACTAAAAAAAAACATGCAGGATAGAAGTACAATCTAGGATGCTCCTACATCAGTATGACTGACTTACTAAGTAGAAAATCTCCACAGACAACAACTCTACATTAAGAAAACCCTTATTCAAAAAACTAAAATGAAATATTTTTTGTTTGACACAAGATTTCTCTCACACCCAAAATGCTCCTACATCAAACACCCAGGATAATTTGAGAAGTGGCCCCATCATGTTTTTAGTGTTCAGAGAAAAACCAAGAGAGTTAACCTCTTCCCTTGTTAGCCATGATTAATTTTCTATAGGCCTCACTTTCCATTTGACTAGGCATTCTTCATAAGTGTTGTTCCTTGTACTTTTTCCAGCACAACTATCTAATATCTTCTAAATCTCTTATATAGCCGAATGAACTATTGGAATACTCCATTGCACTTCTACAACTTCATCTCCATCACCTCCTTCATAATACTCTATTAAATATATAATATTAAATACCAGTGAAATATTTAGTTTTGTGGGTAACTTTACTTCATAGGTATTTCCAGAATCATGCCTTTTCACTATCTTGCACAATCCAAACTTTTTCATTTTCAACTTATTATATGTACCCACTATAAAATGCTCCTTTCTCAAATGAAACATGACTTCATCTCCAATCCAAAATTCCTTATACTTCCTTTTCACATCTTTCATAGTCTTGTATTCTGTATTCATCTTTGTAATGTGATTCCTCACCTCCTCATGGATATTCTTCAAGTGTTCAATAAAATCTTCTGCTTAAGCACTACTTGTCTCTTCTTTATCCAATTACCTCAATTTAGAATCATTTCTAGGACTACTCCCATATACAATCTAGAATGGTGGTTTACTAGTACTCATGTTGATAAAATTATTATATGCAAATTATGCCTTTGGTAAAATAAGATCCCATCCTTTTGGTTTATCTCCAACCAAACATCTTAACAAGTTTCCCAAATTGTGATTCACAACTTTTATCTATCCATTAGTCTATGGATGATGTGATGAAATGAACTCCAAATCTATCTTTAATTTCTTCTACAATGTACACCATAAATACCCAACAAATTTTGTATCATGATCTGAAACTATACTCTTTGGAAAATCATGTAGTCTCACCACTTCTCTAAAAAATAACTCTACCACATGAACATCATCACTAGTCTTCATGCAGGGAATAAAATTTGCCATCTTTGAAAATCTGTCAACCACCACAAAAATAGAATCATGCCCTCATTGTGTCCTAGGTAATTTAAGAAAAAAATCCATGTTGACATCCTTTGATGGCTTCTCTAGTACATGCGATAATTGATACATTCCCATATTCTTCTTCACTCTTTTTTCTATCTAACATACCCTGCACAAACTTCTTCACATATTGCTACACCTATGGCTAGTAATTATTCTTAGCAACCAAATAAATGGTCTTATCTCTCCCAAAGTGTCGAGTCAATCCTCTACTATTCTTCTCCTTGATGAGATTATCTCTCATTGAACTTCTTAGAATGTACAATTGGCTCACTTTGAACAACATATCATCATGAATTATGAAAGAATACCATCTTGGATTATGAAATCCAATCACTTAATACTTGGGAAGGTTTTAGACACTCAAACTTAATACCTAGGGCCAATAGACCCTAACAATACATATATAGCCGGCCAAAAGTTTTGGTTGACACAACTTTGGAAGGCCATAACTCTTGAACCATTTCTATGATTGGCTATTATAACCACTTTTAAAAATTATCAGCTTTTGATGTACATGATTGGATATATGTAAGTGTCCATCCATCAATGTTTCAAGCCTCATCCAGGCACATTTAGGCCTTCAATGGTGAGCCTGAAGGTTTTATACCAAAATTGTACCAAGGTGATGGGGCTACGGGTTATTCAATTCTTAAATGATGATGATAAAACAACCTTAGAAAACATGAGCTTTGGATGGTTACTACTAATACCTCATATCTGGGAAAACCATGGCCTTTTGACAACTCTAGAAGAGAGGTGGCATAGTGAGCATAACATGTTTCACTTGCCTACTAGAGAGACAACTATCACAATGTTTGATGTATATCACATTCTTCGAGTACCCTTCCATAGAGAATCAATGAGTATGATAGATGTACTTTAATATTTTATTTTGATCCATGGTTGTCATACGTTGAGTACTAACATGAACCTTTTTGTATCATACTTTTACTTTTACTATGACCAGACCACAATAGAGGGGCAAGTGGCAGTTCAACAACTATTTGATGATACCATGATCCTTGAAAAAAATCTCAATTAGGAGCAGATGACTGATGAGTACGGGGACCACTACCCAATAACATGTCTTGTTTTCTCCTTGGTAGCATAGGCTTTGCTAATAGACTAGAGATAGAAGGGCTTCCCTTTGGGTTGGGGCCAATTAGTAGAATATCTAGTAGGATAGCCTTGGAGGATGGCATGGGGACCTACCATATTAGAAAACATGTACCATGAGCTCCATGAGATTGTGTATTGTGATGAGAGGACATGGGCTTGTGGATCAATTTTGGTCTAGATTTGGGCTTGGGAGCATATATCAATGTTCTGACCACACATTCAACCATGAGAGTAGAGATATGCATTCATTTAAAAATATACAGGTTTCACCTCCCAACCTCACAATGGAAATTTGACATATTACAAGAGGCTATTTGATGAGTTTTCTTCTTTTGAGTGGAGACCTTATCATTTAGTGGCAAGATGGGTTGATGATCAGGAGCTAGAGTACATGTTTTATAGTAGACTACTCATGGGTAGGCATTTAGTGATAGTGGAGTGATTTTTCATCAACCAAGTGTGGAGGTAGTTGGGGCACTGGTAGGGTATATTTATTGAGACCATGACATACACTAGATTCTAGGATGAGGAGAGCTAGGGATGGTTTCCTATGATGGGTTACCAGACTACTTTGAGAGATAATATGGCCTTACAGAGAGAGACATGGGAGTATCTTCCTAATGTCTTAGATGTGGAGGTGGAGGCACAATTGTATGGGAGATGCAAGGACATCCTTTCCATTCTAAATTCCTTACCTTGGGCAGCAAGTTAGGGAGGGGATGGTGGGGATGGTAGAGGTGGAAGAGACAATGGGAGAGGGGGGAGGAGGATGGAGGTTAGGGCTAGCTCTAGGAAAGCTTTTGGTAACTGAACATAGACTCACAACTATCCTATTATGGAGGTGAAGGAGGAGGAGAGCAAGGAGGAGGGGAGCGAGGATGAGGAGGAGTCTAAGGAGAAGAAGAGGCTAGTAAGGAAGTGGGTGGAGCCAATACATAAGAAGGCTATAGGGAGAGGGGGAGAGGATCCATGGGATTGACATATTAGGGAATTAGAGGTAGAGTTACAATAGGCCTAGATCAAAATTGCTATATGGGACAAACAACTCATTGATGACCATGTACACAACAATGAGTTTTGGGGAGAGAGATATGGCTAGGTGAGAGATGGAGAATCATGGTGTTAGGATTAAACCACATAGAAATAACCATTACATGAAAAAATAAACAATAAAAAAAAAAATAGAGCACACAGAAAGGAACACAAGACACCAAGATTTAATGTGGTTCACCCAATCCCTGGGTTATGTCCACCAAACATCAAGTCTGATATTATTACGATCCAGTGATTACAACTTGATTACAATCTATAATCCCTTATAGATCAATACTACCAAAAGAACCTATTTTTGCATCAATCACAAAGAAAAAATCCCTAACCCTAATCCCTTTTATACAAGTATTTTTATGCCACTTTAGGGTTATAACATGTTAGCCATATGTTGGCCATATATTGGCTACAATATCAGCCATAGTCTGCCAAGGAATTATGGAGTGTGTACAATACTTCCCTGATCTCCCACTTGGGTGCTAATCAGGCTCCACACTAAACAACAATCTTCTGCTTGGAGATTGATCCTGTAGCTATGCCACTACTCCATGAGGCTACTACTGGGTCAAACCACCTTGGACTTTGTTGTTCTTTTATTCATGTTCAGTCTAGAGGACAAACTAAAGTTGAAGAGAAGTTCAACTTCTCCCTTGTTACTACCTTTGTAAGAATATCTACTGGATTGTCATCTATATGTATCTTGTCCATCTTTAACTATCCATCATTCAAAAATGATCGAATGAAATGTTACTACAATTGTATGTGTTTGGTCCTTGAATGTAGAGCTGAATTCTTTGCAAGATGAATGGTACTCTGACTATCTATAAAAAAATAATTATCCCTCTAAAGGTGTCCCAATTCTTCCAAGAAGAACTAAATCCATATCATCTCCTTGGCTACCTTTGTAGTGGATAAAGCATTAACCTTCTATAACCTAGAAACCTAGCTCACTGCTGCTCCACCAACAATAAATGCATAACCTATAGTACTCCACCTGGTATCAATATCCCTTTCCAAATCTAAGTCAACATAGCCATGTAAGTTAGTAGTAGAGCCCCAAAAGTGTAAACACTTACTGGATGTTCCTCTCAAATCTCTGAGAATCCATTTGACTTCATTCCAATGATCAATTCCTAGATGACTCATATACCTACTAATGACTCCCACTGCATGTGCAATATCTAGCCTTGTACATACCATAGCATACATCAAGCTTCCTAAAGCTGAAGCATAGGGAACCTTTGACATCTTATCCTCCTCTTCTTGTGTCTTGGGAGACATCTCCTTAGTCAACTTCAAATGACTAGGTAAAGGTGTGCTGACAACTTTAGCATTCTACATAGAGAAATGTTGCAACACCTTCTCAACATAATTACCCTGAGATAGTGTCAATTTATTGTTCTTCCTATCTCTACAAATCTTTATACCAAGGATTTCTTTCACTATCCCCAAATCTTTCATAGAAAGTGCATGCGCTAACTAGCATTTCAGCCCCTTAATATGATCCATGTTAGACCCCGCTACAAGCATATCATCAACATATAAACATAAAATAATGTAGGTGTCATCATCCAAACTCTTAAAATAAACACAATGATCTAAATGAAACCTACTATATCCATGCTCATGCATAAAATTGTCAAATTTTAGATACATTGCCGAGGTGCTTGCTTCAATCCATATGAACTTTTCTTCAATTTGCACACTAAGTTCTTCTTACCTTTGACCTCAAATCCTTATGGCTAAGCCATACATATATCTTCATCCAAATGAACATGAAGGAAGGTTGTTTTAACATCAAGCTACTCTAAATGCATATCTTCAGTAGCCACAATACTTAAAATAGTATGGATAGAAGTCATTTTAACAACAGGAGAGAATATCTCATCAAAATCAATGCCCTTTTTTTGTGCAAATCCTTTTACAACTAAGATGACTTTAAATATTTTCTTACCTCCATCCTCTTCTTTTAACTTGTAAACCCATTTATTCTATAAAGCCCTTTTACCCGTAGGTAATTTGCATAAATCCCAAGTCTTATTTTTCAGCAAAGAGTCCATTTTATCTTTCATTGTAGACTCTTGCTAAATCTTACTATCCACCTACACAGCTCCATCATAACATTTAGGTTCACCAACATCTTTTAGTAAAATAGAATACAAAGAGGGAGAAATTTTTTTTGGAGGTCTACTTAGCCTTGTTGGCCATCTAATAGTCATGGGGTTGTGTGCTATTTGTTGTTGTGGTTTTTGCACATCATGAGGAATTGTTGGAACATCATCTATTGGAGTATCATCCAACACTACATAATCATCTTCTTTCTTCTCATATTGCTGCAACATATTTTTGTACAACACTTTCTCAATGAATATGACATCCCTACTTCTTACAATTTTACAATTTTCAAAATCCCAAAACCTATAACCAAATGCATTAATGCCATATCCAAAAAATACACAATTTTTTGTCTTAGCTTCTAGTTTGGTTCTATTTTTAGAATCTATATGAGAAAAAGCTTCACAACCAAATTTCTTGAGAAAAGAATAACTCACCTTCTTACTAGTACATGCTTCCTCTAGAATACCATAGCCCAAAGGAGTAGAGGGACCTCTATTAATCAAATATACAACAATATTGATAGCCTCTGCCCACATGTGTAAGGGCAACCCAACATGCAAACTTGTGCTCCTTTCACACTCCATTATCCTGCTCATGCGTTCAACCACTCTATTTTCCTGTGGAATCCTTGGGATAATTTTCTATCTACAAATACCATTAGTGGAGCAATAATCTTCAAATTCATGAATGAAATACTCACCACCATTATTGGATCAAAGAAATTTTAATTTCTTACCAGTCTTATTTTCAACCAAGCATTTCCATTTCTTAAAAGTTTGAAATACATCAGATTTCTATCTAAGAAAATAAACCCATAATTTTCTAGTTGCATCACCAATAAATGTAACATAATAATGGGAGCGATCGAGGGAAGATACCTAAGCCAGTCTCATACATCTGTATGCACAAGCTCTAATTTCTCCCTTTTATTTTCCTTTCCAGTCTTCACAAAACTCAATCTCTTTTGTTTTCCATACAAAATTTTCACAAAAATCCATATAAACACGTTTTAGACTTGGTAAAAATTTCTTTGAATGAAGTCCTTATATACCTTTCTCACTCATATGCCCAAGTCTATTATGCCACAATGTTATATCAGAATCTATAATAGCTATTTGTTCCCCCTACTCAACTGCCGCAACTATTCCTAAACATTAATTTTTCTTTGAAACAATTAAAGTAGAAGGAACAATATGACCTGTACAAAGATATAAGCTACCTACTTTCACACCTTTTCCTACTACAAGGGAACCTTTTGAAACCTTCTAGTTTTTATCATTAAAAGTAACTACACAACCCTCATCACCAAGTTTCCTTGCTAAAATTAAATTTCTACTTACCCTTCAAACATATCTTACCTCATGTAGTAGCCAATGATTCCCATTCTGCAACTTAATCTTAAATTTTCCCTTTCCAACAATCTAATAGGGTTCATTATCGCCCAAATAAACAAGTCCAAAATCACCTTGGACATAATTGATGAAATAACCTCTATGAGGTGTAGCATGAAATGAAGCACCAGAATCTAAAAACCATGATTCATCAACACTTTCTAAAGATAGAAGCAAAACATTCTCTTCAAATTTTTTACTTATCACATTTTCCTCCTTATCTTCATCTAGTTTATATCCTTCATTTTTCTTTCATGTCCAACAATCTTTCTTTTTATGCCCTGGTTTTCCACAGTACCAATAGTCATTCAGTCCTCTCAATTGAGACCTCTTGCCCATTGAATTTTCTCTTGATTTCCCATGATTTCCAAAATTACTTCCTCTCTCAATCATTCTGCCTTAACTTTGTGCATTCAAAGTACTTCTAGATGTAGATCGGCCTAAGGATTTCCTATGAGTTTCCTCACTCAAAATAAAATTGATTACATCAGCATATTTTAGGGTACTAGATTCAAGAACATAATTTCTCATAGCCATTACCAAGCCATTCCAACTTTTAGGAAAAGAACAAAAAATCAAAAGAGTCCTAATTTCTTCATTAAAATTGATACCTACAAAAGATACCTAACTAGTAATAGTATTAAACTCATTAAAATGATTTGCAAAAGATCCACCTTTTGCCATTTTTATATTAAATAAATGCTTCATGAGAAATACCTTGTTTGAAGTGGAGGGCTTTTCATATAGTTTTGCTAGGCTTTGCATCAACTCTTCTATCATCTACACTTTTATAATATTACATTCCACTAATGCTACCAAGCATAATCAAATAATTTCAAGTGCCTTTTTTTGCAAAAGATCCCAGTCATCATTTGACATAGATCCTTGATTCTTGGTTTCACCTTCCAACAACTTCCATAAATCCTTCTGATAAAGATAATCCTCCATTTTCATCTTCCATAACTAAAAGTTCTACCCATTAAATTTTTCAACCCTCAACTTACCCTCTTTTTCCATTGCTCCCATTCAACTATGAGACTCCCACTCAACCATGAGAATTTTCTACAGAGCATAATTGAAAAACAACCTTGCTCTGATACCACTTGTTAGGATTAAACCACAAACTGAAATAATAATTACATGCAAATATAAAAAATATTAGAAAATAATAGATCACATAGAAAGAAACATAAGACACCAAGATTTAATGTGGTTCACCAAACATCAAGTCTAATATTATAATGATCTAGTGACTACAACCTGATTACAATCTATAATCCCTTACAACTCAATACCACTGCAAGAACCTATTTTTGCATCACTCATAATGAAACAATCCCTAACCCTAAGCCCTTTTATACAAGTATTTTTATGCTACTTTAGGGTTACAACATGTCAACCACATGTCAGCCATATGTCAGCTACAACCCCATCGAGGAATTATGGAGTATGTACAATACTTCCTTGATTAGTCACCATAATCTAATACATGGTGTGCAGGAAACCTACTATTACGCTACATATAAGGGTGTAGTGTCTCCTGATCAAGTCTTAATAGACTACTTACAGTGTACAAGGAGATTAGAGGATGCTATACATTTTCTAGAGAGGAGACAAGCTCATCTGCCACCACCACTACCAACCCAAGAGGGTGGGAGTCAGTCATAGGTCAAGGTTGTGGTCCTCATGAAACATTTTGATGTATATATGTATTTTGAGATAGTTATCCAGATTTTTGGATTTTACATTGTATATGTATGTTGATTCATCATGATATATATGATATTTATTGGATTCAATATTTATTTGTGTACTTGTCTCTTACTTTATCATATGATGGATGTATTAGCACTTACTTTATTGTTCCATGTGATATGCTAATGCATGCTATTTCTCATATAGATGTGATTAGCTCTCATATTGTGATATAAATTTATGATTTGAAAATGTGATGCTTGGATAGATTAGATATGATGATGAGATTAACCCCTTTGGTATTATAGGAAAATACAAGAAGCAAGGAAATGGATGCAATTTACAAGGAGAAAAATACATGATCAAGAGGAAATGAGAAAAGTTGAATACAGTTAGCTGACGTGTCCATGCAATATGAAGAGAGAGCTCCTTCCATATGCAAAGTGCAAAACCAAACTAGAATGTGCCTAGAATGTAAGCTAGTATGCAAAGATAGTTTACGTGCAAGGGACACATAACTTTAGACTCTAATTTCATCATTGATAATTATTAGGGAAATTAGAAGATCATACAACCCTCACTAGCATAACTATCAGAGTATGAGTATGATCTATATTAGATAGGTATCTGGGAATCCAACCTAAGCATTATAGACATGTAAGTCAAGATGACTAACACAGTTACATTCCCTAAGTTTAATATAACAAGATAACACCTATATCAAGGCATAGGTTCCAAGATAACATTTTAGATCTAAAATGTCAAGTAGGACAAGCATGAATTCTCATGACACTTTAGATACACAAGGTATATCCACAAGTAGAAAATAAGTAAAACATGCCCCATGCCCCCAACCTTCTAGTGCATGACATCATTAAGAGACTACTAAGGAGGGAACACTCAAGAAAGAAATCATCATAGACAATACACAAAAAAAAAAGAAGTTCAAACAAGTCTTTGTGAGTTTAATGTGTTAAGTATGTGTGTGTGTGTGTAAGTCACATGGTGATCTCTGTAAAACTCAGATATGCTAGTGGGAAATATCTTGTTACTCTAGGCTATAAGTAAGATATCTGGGAAGTGTTGAGACACACTTGATGTCAAGGAGAGTGCTAAAAAGTACTATTTTAGACAAGTTTCTAGAGAAACCCCAATTCATAAGAAGACCTTGATAAGATAAGAAACTACTTCCCCTACACTAGGACAAGAGTTGGCACTAAGCTAGTAGAGGCAAAATGAAGTAGATGAGTGTGAATGAGACTTATAGACATAAGTTTAAGGGTCTCAAATAGTGCTCATTTTTGGATTTTCATCACTTGGCATTTTTTTCAGGACTTTTTGTATTTTTTGATTTTTTTGGTGATACATCAAACACCTATTGCTAGGCTTTTGCTAAGATGATAATTTTTTAGGATTTTTTTTTTCTTTTTTAAACATCATATATAAATTTTTTTTTGGATTTTTTCAAGATCATAAGATATGTACAAGTAATTGAGCCATAGGAGCTTTAAACATAAAACCTCTTCAAGTAAAAGATGTTGATAGTCTCAAAGAGCTATTCTCCCTCTGGTGTAGAAAGTTGATAGGCCCCAACTCCAACTATTGTTGTGATGATGTATGGACCCAATCAGTTAGACTCAAATTTACCCTTTTTCTCTTGATTCTACTAATTCTTGGGATTTTCTCTGAGAACAAGTTCACCCACTTGGAATTCACAAGGATGAACCTTCTTGTTATAGCTAGTGGACATCCTTTTCTTACAAGCCCTCATGTGGTCAAAAGTATCTCTACAATGCTCATCTAGGGTTTGAAGTTCATGGATCTACATAGCCTTATGGTCTTCATCAGTAATCAATCCATGTAGAAAGTCTCACAAAGATGGAATCGCAACTTCGAGTGGGGGGACAACCTCAAAACCATAGACTAATGCAAATAGTATAGCCCCAATATGAGTACATGTAGTAGTTCTATAAGCTCATAGTGTTTATGAATTGTTCTATGTAAGATTTTTAGAAGTGGTTTATTTGAGGCCTCAACTTGGCCATTTCCTTAAGGGTGATAAATAGAGGACCAATGTTGTTTAATCTTGAATTTCTTGCATAATTGCCTAAGGTCCTTATTCTTGAACTATCCTTCATTATCAGTGACAATAGAGGATTGAATACCATAGTGACAGATGATATAGTTTAGTATGAATAGGGAAACATGTTTTTATCATAGTAGTAGATAACAACACAACTTTAATCCATTTCGTGAAGTATTGAGTCATTGTAATGATGAACTCATATCCACAGAATGAGCTTGGGTGTATCTTACTAACCAAATTAAAGGCCCATTATTGAAAAGTCCAATATGTGATAGAAGGAATAAGTTCATGCCTAGGAGCATTAATCAAGTTGTCATGTAATTGAAACTTCTTGCATGACTTGGCGTACTAGATAGCATCAACCTACATGGTCAGCCAATAGTAACCTACCCTAAGAATTTTTTAAGAAAGTACAAGGCCATTAGAATGTGACCCACAAATACCATCATGGACTTTAGCTAATGCCTTTTCAGACTCATCTAGCTCTAGGTACCTAAGAAACATTTCATCTAGACCCTTCTTATACAAGTCACTAGAGACAAGGGTGTAATGTAAATAATTTTAGATAAGTTGGCATTTTTCATTGTGTGCGAGGGTTTTAGGAATAATGGTTGCACAAGTAGGAAAATATGGTGGAATAGCAAGAGGATTCATGGTAAAAAATGGTGCAGATTATGTGGTTTTTAGGGGAATCATAGGTAGGGTTTCACAATTCTTCCATTAGGAACTCAAAGTGAGACTCATGTTCTTGAAGTTGTGGTATAGATGCCAATGTTGCCATAGCATCTGCAACCTTATTTTCAGTCCTCTGAATATGTTGAAATGCCATAAATTTGAAATAATTCCTTAAGGAATCAATCATTTTTTTGTAAGGAATCAACTTGTCATCTTTAGTTTGATATCCATTATTGAATTGGTTAATGACAAGTTGGGAATCTCCATAGATATGCAATTCTTTGATCCTCCCTTCTAGAGCCAGCTTAATCTTATTAGTCAAGGCATCATACTCAGCGATGTTGTTGGTACATTGGAATAATAACTTATAATACTTTGGGATTGTGTAACCACGTGGGGTGACAAAAAAATCCTAGCACTTGCTCCATTTTGAGTGTGTGAACCATCTAACATCTTCCATATTCTCTTTATATCATACATAATAGAGGTATTTGGGAAATTAATTTGTATTGGAGCATTATCTTTAATTAGGAAGTTAGCCAATTGGTCAATAATGGCTTGTCCTTTAATAGCATTATGTTCAACATACTGAATGTCAAATTTAGAGAGAATCATCATCCATTTAACAAGCTGACTTGTAAGTGCAAATTTACTTAAAAGATATTTTAGAGGGTATATTTTTGCAACTAGTTGCAAGGTATGTTGAAGCATATAATGTCTAAGTTTTTGGGAGGAAAACACTAGTTCTAAGCAATCCTTTTCAATGTTGCTATAGTTAAGCTCATAGGCCACCAAGGTATGATTGATATAGTAAATGGATCTTTCCTTCCCATTTTAATCTTGTTGTACCAACAGATCTTCCAGGGAATTTTTTGTAGATGAGATATAAAGGATCAAAGGTTTCCCTTGAATTGGAGGCATGAGAATAGGAGGCTTTTCTAGATACTCCTTGATTTGGGCCAAGATTTCCTCACATTCTTCATTCTAGATACATGTATCACCCTTTTGTAGATTTTTGTTGAAAGGTTGTGACGTATCAAAAAGCTGAGAAATGAATCTCTTGATTGATTGAAGGCATCCTTGTAAAATCCTTAGTTGACTAATATTTCTAGGAGCTGGCATCTCCATGATAGCGTGTACCTTTTTAGGATCTACCTCTATGCCCTTAGATGAGATGATGTACCCTAGAAAATTTCCTAATGTAACACTACTAGAAACTTTCTTGATATAACATTGAAAGCACATTTGTTTGGATTGAGCCTAAGTTGAAACTATTTCATATGGTCCAGTATCAAAATCAGGTCCGACAAGTGAGTGCTTCTTTGTGTAGATTTTTCCAAAGTATCATCAACATAATCCTCCATATTTTTTTGCATCATATCATGGAAGATGGTAGTCATATCCATTTGATAGGTAGCATCAACATTTTAAATCCCAAATGGTATAAAATTCTAGCAAAAGGTTCAACAAAAACTATTTTCTCTTAGTTTTTTGGAGCTATCTTGATTTGATTATATCCAAAGAAACTATCCATTAGGGAGACATACATTTTGTAACCCACAATCATATCCACTATCATGTCTATGTTAGGTAGTGGAAAGTCATTCCTTGGGCATGAATTATTAAGATCCTTAAAATTAGTGTGTACGTTGATGAATTTAATATGTTTTGAAACATGCACAATATTGGAGATCCATTCCGCATAGTCAATAGCTTGGATAAATTTAGCACTTAATATATTTTTGAGCTCATATTTTACTAATAAGGCCACATGAGGTTACATTTTTCTCAATTTCTGTTTAATTGGTTTGATGCCAGGAGCTATGGAGAGATGGTGCATGATGAGTTATGTATCTAGACCATGCATATCAACATAAGTCCATGCAAAATTGACCTTCTTTTCTCGAAAGAACTCTACAAACTATTCCTTCTCTTCTAATAATAGAGATTGAGCCACACTTATTATCTTAGGAGACTCCTCAGTACCTAGATTGATTGGCTACATTGGTTCTATCAAAATTGATGACTTGTCCTGAAAATAGATTGGGAGGCTAGCAAGCACCTCATCCTCGGGTGCCTCTAAGAGGTTTTCACCCTTAGATACATAATTATGTTTACTATTTTTTGGCCATGACACCACCACAAAGTGATTTTTACTGTTTGAACTCTTGTTTTTCATTTTTCTCTCCATTTTGTGACTAAGGTACTTGATATTAGTCACAATCATGTTATTCATTGGTTCACTAGTGCAAGACACCATGGATTCAATAGAATTTAGATAAAAAGGGATCTCATAGTCATTTTTAAATGATGGTAGCTTGGGTCTTTGATTTTGGATAGACCAATCTATGAGATCGAGGTGCATGATTGATAGGGAGGTGGAAGCTTCAAGATTTTTGATATGGAAGGTATCATCTTTGGTGAAAAGATAAGATGAGCCTATAGAGAAATATCCAAATGATTCTAGATAAATAAGAGGCCTAGAGGGATCAACATGGTCCATTAAAGAAATTTGCAAACTGAACTCATATAGCCCTACACTAAACTCATCAACTACATTGGGTTGGGTGACATAGGCATATATTGCATCCACACCCACTTCATAAGAAGCATCTAAGAGGGACTCCCATTCATAGTCGCCAAAATTTGTACTCATTTTGGGCTATTAACTGAGCTATATTTTCTCTTAATCAACCTCTTTTAGGGTTTGCAATATCATGTTCATCAAATTCATTTTTCCTAGAGGTAGAGGCTTCAACATCATTGTTGGTGATTATTGGTTCTTATCCCCAAAGGATAAAAGTAGAGGGCATAAAGTCTTCTTCTTATGGAATGATGGTAGCTAATCATCATCTTTTGATTCACTAGTCATAGGGGGTTCTCTATCAAATTGTGACAAATCATCTTTTGTGCCAAATCCTAGACTGATGGTATCCTTAATTTTCCATCCCTTAATATGACTTAGGGGATATACAATAGCCCTTTTGTTACCATTCAAGGATCCTTTCCATGATAGCCCATTTTCTTCAAAAATTGATATCCTTTGTCATATTTTTTAGGAGAAATAGGAGTAGTGAAAGTGCACTAATAAAGTGTACTCCTCTAAACCAAAAATATACACTAAGAAAGTACACTCCTCTAAACCCTTCTATCCAAGATTTTCATTGATTGGAAGTCTCAGATTATGGCTTATAGCTCCCTAGTCATGGAGTGCAAAGGAATGAAAGTAGCTCTTAGTTTGAGCCTTAAAGATGCAACCCTTTCTAGTAAACCATGAAATGAAAGATTCTTTAGACAAGAGCAAGAAATGCTAGTGCCAAATAACTCTCAAGCATGCAAGAAATGAAATCTAAGCTATAATGAGATGCACAAATGCAACTAAGCTAAGAAATGAAAGTGTTACAAACCATCCTAGTTAAACTAAGCAAACTATGATATTGCAAAATGAAACTAAGCTAAATGAAAAATGTGACTAAACTAGCATGAATCGTTAGAGAATGAGATAAGAGAAGATATAAGTTCTCCTCAAAATTCTCCAAGAATGCCTATGGAAAAACCTTCAGCATAACATTAGCTAAAAAATGGGATCCTTAGATGAGGAGAGAGCCCTGCATTTTAAATATATATGAATGGTTGAGATCAAGATCAAGAGATGGATGATCAAGGGTGGGGGTTGACTTTTGACATGATCCATGTGCACATTTGTCTCATCAAATAGAAATGAGTTGGCTTTTCTTGCGAGACAAAGTCTTTTCTTTTTCATTTGAATATAAGAAAATGAATTTATGTTTGTAACTTAGAGATGTGGGAATGGGTTAGAAAAAGGGGTCTTTTATTTAATTAAAAGGGTACATGTTCTTTTAATTAAATATGGACTTGGGATATTATAGTGGTGCAGGGGCACCTATGTGGACTAACAAAGACCCACGGGCTAAGGAAGACCCAGGGCTCCCTATGAGTTTTTGGTTTGTGGTGGTACTAGCCACACCACTAGATCAATAATAGGGCTTAGTTTAGTCCTAAGGTGAGTTTGTGTAGGCTAAGTTGTTTAGAGTTGCTCAAAATTGCTAATTTGGCTATATAGAGTAGTTTTGAGTTTTGAAGGTTAGAAAGGTCAAATATGTATTTGAGTGACCCTTTTTTTTTTGTAACCATTTAAGGCCTTTGGAATGGTTTGGCATCAAGGAGAGAAAGTTTGAGAGTCAGATGTTAAAAATTTCAAAAATTGCAAAAATTGTCAATGTTGTCATTGACAACTTTTCTTGCATAGAGCAACTTTTTAGTTAGATATTTTCAACTATTTGAAATAGTTGGGAGTTCTCATGGGAAGACTTTATAAGGCCATTCTCAACTTTTCCAAGGGGTTAGAGAAAGTACTTTTATCATTTTATGGATTGAGAAAATAGTATTCTAATAGCAGTTTATAATTTTGAGTGTTCTTGGCATGTGTATAGATTAGATTAAGGACTTTTTGTTTTGGAAGTATTAGTAGTAAATGATTTAAGGATCTTTATATAGTTAGTTTTTTGTTTTGGAAAGTTTTGTGTGCTTGAATTGAATATTTTGGTTTTCACCAATCTTCTATCCTAAACTAGACTGGTTGCACAAATGGAGTCATAGGGTCATTTCCCACTGTAGGTACAATACGATCTCTTGGGATTTGGAACATGGCTTCATGTAATTTCTATATAGTAGAGAAAGGGCCTTGGAGTTTTGAAGAGATGCTATTGTAGTGATGCCCTAGGCAAGTCTTGGCAACCTGGTTAGGCATCATAGGTTGTTGTAGAGAAAATAGGTGTGGTTGAATGTGTGGATACTTTAACCTAAGGATGAAATGTGTTGAAGGATAGAGTGAAGTAACCCTGAGTCAAGTGGGAAGTTTTGGTGGATTTCCTAATGTGTGCAAAACAACTTTTTCCAATAGATAACATTCAAACCCTTAACTCTAGGCTAAAATTGTGTCTGTATAGTACAGACAATTTGAAAACCCTAGACCACCAAAATCCTTAAGGTCTTTGGAAAGGGTATTAGGAATGGTGATTTTTTGACCCTTCATTAATGAGTTTCTTAAGAAATTGTGGATTGAAAATACATTCTAGTAGCCTTTTTTAAGCTTTTGAATGTATTTTCACTTGTGGATTGGAACTAAATTAGGGTTTCATTATAGTTTTTGGTTTGGAAGCTTGAAATGAATCCAAAAACATTCCTAGGTACCCTTCCATCCCTTTGGAATTCAAGATGAGCATTTGGGGTTAGTTTTGTTGATGGGGATTAACAAGAAAATTGTTCTACCTTATTGATGTGTACCAATTGAACAACTAGGACCTATTGGGTGGGGTCCTAAGGAGCCTAGGGTAGTAAGAATACTTAGTTGGTCAAGTGTATGACCTAAGGAGTCTCTTAGAGATCTTGGGGAAGAAGCAAGATTGGTTATCACATCATATAGTCAAACCATCAGTTATTTTTAAGTATATAGATTTTTTAATGATTTGATCGAGGCAAATCATTTAATAATTTTAGCAAACTGCTAAGAAATGGGCCAATAGTCTTTGTGACAATTTTTAGGTGATTACACATATGATATATGTGATACTATCTTAGTGCTCATTCTAACTGTTACGTCCTCTTTCTCAACTTCTAGAGGTGGATCTTTCTCCTTCATTCCTCCTTTGTAATTACACTAGCACTAGTCCTTTTAATCATCAATGAAAACCATACATTATGGTCAATATCTCTAGAAGAGCCAAAATCCTTATTTCTTAGTTAACACCCAACTCTCATCAAATTTGTTACCAAGTTCTAGAAATGAACAAGAAGAGCTTGGAAAACAGGGTGTATTTGTTGCACTTATAGAAAAATGGACTTACAAAATTAATACATTTTAGAGTAAGATTCCTTCAAGGATAACATGGAGTTTGGAAAATGTAATAAAAACTAACTCTTGGGTTTATCTATTCAATAAGGGAACAATTGAGTAGCTGGGGGAACTTAACATCAAGTTGCATAAGAAAAGGGATGGAACACAAAAATAAATTTATAAGTCCCATATGCTATCTATAAGAAAACTTGCAACCAAAATATTACTGTTTCCACATAACTCATAATAGATTTGAAACAAATATGCAATTAAAATACACATGCAAGAGAATAGAAAACATACCCAAAAAATGTGACACATGATATACCCTGGGAAACCCTCATTGAGGAAAAAAACCTAGCCTCCAAAAGTATCCATTGCCATGTAATATTCAGCAAAAAATCATTGCAATACAACCATGGAAGCCTTCAAAGCCATATCCACCACCAAGAAATTTATGTGAACACGCATGGATCCATGCATCCCATGCCATGCTTCCAACCTTCACAAATCTTCCCTTGGCTAACTTGTCAAGCCTTTTCTTGCTCAACTCTTTCCCTTCTTGCCTTCTATCTTACTACATCAACTACCCTCGGGCTTCTTATATAGTAGAAAGTCCCACAAAACCACCAAGTGGTATTACATAAACCATGTGCTACCTACCTCATTGACTTCACATTCAATGTCAGACATTTAATTATTTTCCCTAATATTAAATAATTACATCAAATATTATGACAATGTTACAATACAACTCATCAAGTATATACCACACTACAATATTTGAGGTCAAATTGTGATGACAGTGTAATTTGTGGGTGATTTTCATTTTTTTTTTTTTAAATTGTCCCCGACGCTCTCATAATATTGATGTTGGCATTGTAAGTGATATTGGTGTGATTATATAAAAAAAAAAACACGACATTAATCATTCCCCATTTCTTTTGATTGATTATGGAGAGCTACATACGAAAGAGGTGGAGAGCTTTGAATTTTGTTGTGCCCTTGTGATTGGCACATTTCATTGTCGCGCCCTTGTGATCTTTGCATTTTGTTTCCATGCCCTTGTGATCATCATGCTCTTTCTCTACAATTTCATTGCCATGCCTTGCCCTTATGATCTTCATGCCCTTGCTCTATGATTTTCTTCAAGGGGAGAAGAGGTATCTATGTAAATATTCTTTTCTTTTCCTTCTAAACATGTATCTAAACATGCATCTCTTTATATTTCCTTCTAAACATGTATCTCTTTATATATACAGAGAGATATTTTTTAAGGTTATTACTACATATTAGCACAACAGAAAAATTGATCTAGCTATATACATATTCTAGAATCAAAATAATAAAAACATTAAAACTCACTCAACCCATGCTAAGTGACTTACCTCAAGATCCTACACAAAAATAATGCAAACCAGAAAAAATGGGCAGAGTTCACAATTTTTTTTACAAAAACATATCACAGAAGATATTTTTAGAAACAAACAAGTCATAACATAGTTAAATTGTTCTAGTTATTGATTAGCTAGGTTGATTACATAGTCTTGTAGAATTCTCATCAGATTAGGTACAATAAAACGAACAATTAGTTGTTCCCAGTTAGTAGGATCAAATACAATTTTCCAAAGTGATAAAATTGCATATGCAAATGCATCACTTGCATGCTAGGCATGAAGCACATTCCCCAACTTATAATGAATGGTTGGATATAAAAGCTCCATACACTAGCCCAAAAATGGAAGCCAAGGATGTAACCATGCATGTATTGGCACAGTCTCTCTGTGAGGATCCCAAGTATCTATTGTTGTTGTTAATTTGGGCATCACTATATGATCCATAATGTTATAAAGTACTAAAGCATGTAGTAACTTCTCCTATATCTCCATAAAACATAGCATAGGTTAGGGCCCCTTGGCTAACATGAATTTGTAGCAGCTAGTCTCACTGTTGGAAGATTAACTTTAGTAAAGAGTTGAGTGTAAGGAGTTGAAGAAAAAAGTTCTTCTTCTGTGTAAATTCCATAATCATGAGGCTCATTCCCTTGTAGAAGCCTCTACCACAATGAAATTACCTCTAATCCATGAAAAGGATGTTGAGGTGGTTCCTAGCCTTGAAACACCCTTATAAGAAATGAAAAAGTTGAATATCACACATAATAGAGAACATCTTAAATAATGTAGTACAAGATTGAGTAATTGTACCTACAAAAGTTTATCTTTTCTATGGTACAACATTGACCAATTGTGCATATAAGGAAATATATGTGTTGGAATACATGTGAGTGCTCATTACAATTAATTTTCTATGATGATAGATCTAACATATGTAATACAACTCTTTACAGGTGCAAGACATCATTTAGTGGTATATGATTGTACATCTATATGCGTGGGGGTTATTCTTTAATCATATTGAAGGCAATTCAACAAAGAGAGGCAAATGGATTTTTAGAAAAAAAGTTCAATTAAAAAAGTTGTGAGAACATTAATTGGATAAAAACACCTATATCTATTTTTAACCAATAAGATGTGTGTGAATGGAATTGAACCGCTCATGTTTGTTAGTACAAAACTACCAACATCCATTTGGTCTAAGTTTTGAACATATGGGAAATCTTTGATGCTCACATTTCAAATTTCAAGTTTAATTAACAACAAAATTAAATTATTTGGATAGACATTGACCTAGTTTGGTGGCACATGTTATCCTTCTTATTGGCATTGGATAAACCGTGTCAAATGCTGAGAGAATGCAAAAACCCCAAATATATAGAAACAAATGCATTTGTTAGCTCCACCGACTTAGGCTCCAATCCAAGTATGAATCATATGTCTTACATATTATACATGTTTTGGATTCAAACCCAAGAAAATCAATTGAAGCATTTAAAAAACCTAATTAATGCAATTGATTTATCTAGATTTACCAATACAAAGCCCATATAAAATAGAAACCCTGATTGATTTTTTGTTTCCATACCCGTAAGAGTTGCATATATTATAAATTGTATTGTAGATCTTGGGTATTATAATTTCAATGAGAGGAGAGACAAGACTCTTGTGGCACGCACACAGCTGGATTTAACTGGCCTTTTTCATGAATGTTTTAATAAAGCAATTGAAGATACAAAGTGTACAAAATTTGTGTAGGATGCCCAATATTTTAATATGGCATGCTAGTAAAATATGAGATCATTGTCATGGCATCTATGTCAGACCTAATGAGGGAAATGATACATGTCTTTTTCTATTTTCATGAATGTTTTAATAAAGCAATTGAAGACGCAAAGCATACAAAAGCTGTGTAGGATGCCCAATATTTTAATATGCCAAGCCAGTAAAATATGAGATCATTGTCATGGCATCTACATCAAACCTAATGAGGGAAAACAACACCATGTTCTTGTTAGAGTAATAAGATATTGCCTTATTAATTAAATCATTTTGATTTAATTATTAAGTCACTTATTATCTCTAGTTTACTTAAGCTAAACTTTAGGCATATAATAATTAATTCTTTTATTAATTATTATCATGCAACCTAGGTTAGATTCTTGTTAGGGTTTTGATCTCCTTTTATAAGGATGATACATCTTTGTATTATTCATTCACTTTTGATTATTGAAATCTCTCTTTTTTCTCATCAAGAATGTCTCATCTATGAATCTAGGAATTCTAGCCTTGATAGCTTTTGCTTCTCTCTTTCTATGATAGGTGTTTGCATGCTGGTGATTCTTGGGAGCTATGGGGTTGATCTTTCATCAACTTCAAAATGGTATAAGAGCTCTAGATCTTCATGCCCCTATTCTGTTTATGAGAAGTTTGGCTTGGATTTTAGATCTGTGTTTTTAATTTCAGATGGTTTCATTTTTTAGAGTTTTTTTTTGTATTGAATCTAGGGGCCACCATTTTTTTGTGCACATTGAGCCCAAATGGACCTCACCGTTGAGCTTAGAGTGCCTAAAAAACTTATTTTCATATTAAATTTGTTACATTTGGACACAGTTGAAATATGAGGCAAAATATTATTGCTCCCAAATTGGGCACATTTCTTGAAGCAACAATTTTGTGAATTTCAAGAATTTTTGGCTTGAAAATCAAGATTTTAGGCACAAAATCAAGATTTTTTGGTATATAAATCAAGATTTTTTGGCATGCACATCAAATTTTTTGGCACACTAATCGAGGTAATTTGGTAACAAAATTACTGTATTTTGGCATGAATCTTGAGGCAATAATTTTTTTTTCACCTGTAGCTCTTTTTTGACATACATGTGGTTTTTGTCCGTAACTTGCTCACCTAGACTCTATTTTTTACAAACAAGATATTGTTGGAAAGCTAGTTCTAAGTCTATTCCAGCAGTGTAGGTTATTTTCAATTTTCTTTATGGATTTTTTATCTATCAAAGTTAGGAGCTATAGTTTGCACTATGGGAGACATATCTTGAGGCATTCTATTTTCTAGATTCTACTCTAGGCACATCCCATTTGTTTTTTTGCTTTATTTATTTATTTTGGTGGATATCTTGGTTCTTTCAGGTTTGAAGATTGATCTCATTGCTTTAGATGATTTTTCATGATTTGTACTATCTCTTGTATTAGTCTAATGTTTCTTTTGATCTTTGTTGACATTCTTTAATAGTATTTTTGCAAACACACTAAGATAAAGTGCCACTCTATTGCATTTTGAGATCTTGCACATATTTTTGTTTTGTTGTACTCACACTACATCATAAAGTGCCCTGGGGGGTTTCATGTTTCCCATATTCATCATCTTCCTTTATTTTGTGAGTATTTGTACTTCTTTTGCACTCTTGATGTTCCCAATTCTTCTTTCTGTAGGAGATATTGAATTTACTTTCAATGTTTATGTCTTACATCTTAGTATTATAATGGGATTATGTTTGTTTTATTTCTTTCTTGGTTTGATGGAGTGAGCTATGTATTTAGTATTTGATCCTATGTCCTAGGTGACTGTAGTGGTTTAATACCTATGCATTTTGGTGAGATGGATCATTTACCATATAGACATTATTTCATTCCTAGTTTTGGAGGCCATAATGATACCTTCCATCTTCAATTGATCAACTCTTCAAACTTAGTCTTCTATACCTAGTCATGTTCTATATAGTGGAGGTTCTTTAGATTAGCAATTTGGTAGTGTTTGTAACTTCATACTTTAGTGGTGTTCTTCATGATCATCTTTTGTTCCTATCTTCTAGGACATTCCCTAGTTTGGAGGCTTCTTCAATTCTGCACTAGTTATTTTCAACATTATTTCCATCTCTTTTTGGAGTAGGGTTTTCCCCATGTTGTTTTCTCTATTTCTCCTCTTTTGAGAGATTTGGTTGTGCTTGGGTATCTGATCAGGCCTTGTTGTCAAGACTCAATTTTCCTTTCAATAATAGTTTCTAGGTTTTCAACTACTTCCTAAGTTTATCTTAAGGGGGGGGTATTAGAGTAATTAGATATCACCTTATTAATTAAATCATTTTGATGTAATTATTAAGCCACTTATTATCTCTAGTTTACTTAAGCTAAACTTTAGGCATATAATAATTAATTCTTTTATTAATTATTATAATGCAACCTAGGTTAGATTCTTATTAGGGTCTTGATCTCCTTTTATAAGGATGATATCTGTTTGTATTATTCATTCACTTTTTATTATAGCAATCTCTTTTTTTTCTCATCAAGAATGTCTCATCTATGGATCTGGGAATTTTAGCTTTCGTAGCTTTTGCTTTTCTCTTTCTATGATAGGTGTTTGCATGCAAGTGATTCTTGCAAGCTGTTGGGTTGATCTTCATTGACTTCAACAGTTCTTGCTTCTAAGCTAATAGTTCTTTAGGTGCATTTTCTTGTAGAACATTAATTTTGTTGAACAATTGTAAAATCTTAGAAAATGCATTGTTGTTTTATATTAGCATTGACAAACTTCCCTTGAACAAAATCAAAATGAAGAGGCATAAATTAAACACAAATTATGTCATTTCCTTCATTATACCTATGTCTTCTTGTTATGTCCCTAAGCTAGATAACAATTTCACGTATGCTAAGGTTTTTCATATACATTATTATAGTCTATAAAAGGTGAAAATATATACCATTAATATTGTTATACTAATGACTTATGTTTTTTTTCTATAGATTGATAGGTGACTATTTGTTACCACCATCAAACGTTCTCCCTCACTTGTACTGAGAATTATGTGCTACTGTAAAACATATTTGAATAGAGTATCAAGCAATAGATGCTTGTCTTGAAGATCATGTTATTTATCATAAAGAACACAAAAATGCAATAGAATGCTCTGAATGCTATACAAGAAGATATCGAGATGATCAAGTGACAAAAAATATGCCTCGCAAGTTTCTTCATTACATCCCCATTATTCCATATCTTAAAAGAATATTTAGGTGCAGTAGCTTGGAATAATTTATGGATTATTATGCATGCAATAGAAGTCAAGATGAAATTATTTGAATGCCTGTGAATGGTTCAACATTTATGGACATAGAGGAAAAGTGGCCACACTTTAAAGAAGAACCTCAAAATATTAGGCTTTCTCTAGCAACTGACGATGTCAATCCATTTGGAGAGATGAGATTTGTTTACTCAGTGTGGCTTGTTTTTATTATCAACAATAACCTTCCTCCATGGATGTCAATAAAGAGGGGACAAATTATGCTAGCAATGATTGTTCCTAGTATTTTATCATTTTATTGTTATCTACATGTAATTATAAGTCTTGGAGTGAAATGATCACAATAATTATCTAATGTTGTTCATTCAACTAGGTAAGTACAAAGTGAAAGATATAAATGTATATATTGCACCTCTTATTGACTAGTCTCTGGTGTTATGGAATGGTTTCGCTATTTATGATATCTCTAGATTAATTGGAGAAAAATAATTTCAATTCCATGTAATTCTTATGTGGACAATTCGTAATGCCCTAGGATTGACACATTTTCGTGGTATGTTATGCTAGAATCTAGTTGTACACGATAATACTAATTCCAAAAATGAACATATTTAATTCGATTGTATTGTTATCTTGTATGTCTTCAAACAAAGGAAAAATTTGCATGTCCAATTTGTGGTCCAAAGATGAAATCTCGTCATTCCAAAAGTTTAAGAAAGTAGGTGTTTGATGAGAATAGGCACTTCCTCCATAGAAATCATAAGTATCAAAGTGTCAAAAAATATCTTCTCAATGGGAAAGAAGAGACTACATCAAACCCACAAAGAATGACACCTCACCTATGGCAGATGGAATATAATAGAATTCAAGGTAGTATCATTCCACCTAATAGTTTATGTTTGAAAACTATATATTTTGATTGTATTTTGTTGGTTAATTATGTAATTGATGATCATGAAGGTCATAAAGGCATCACTAACCATCTTCCAAAGGGATAAAATGTTATCCCAAAGAATTTAGTAGGCTACCCTACTACGAGCAGTTACAAATTGTGCATTTGTTTGATACTATGCATATTGGAAAGAATGTAATAGAGGCACTATGGAAAATATTGGATGAAGGCATGACACAGAAAAGCTTGCCAAATTTTTTATTGGTATTCATGATTCCAATCATGCAATGAAAATATTATTGAATAAAATAGCAATGGAGGCTAGAATAATGCAAGAGCCCTTCCTTGGTTTTTAATAGAGTAGAAAAGTAATGCAATAAAATAAGTCATATAAAAAATCCAATTTCCTACAAGATTCTTTGTGAATATAAGAAATCTCGCATCAAAGAAAAATGAATTTGGGCTAGAGCTGAAAATGCATGATTGGCATACCTTCATCAAGGTAAGTCATAGTCTTTTGTATTTACAATATATTAGTGAAACTACATTTAGTTTTCATTGTATCACATTAGAAAAGAATGAAATAATCAATTGACAATTGTTGCAATATGTGATACCCCTATTGCTCCCAAACAACTTTTACAATAATATCAAACAAGTGATATATGGTCTTGGAATGTACAAGAGGTAAGAAATGATATTTGTTCAATATATCAAACAAGAAATATATTCTAAAGTCTTGTACTTATATTTTTTTGTGTCTTGAATCCCTTGTAGGTGGTTGTCATCTAAAAAAATCCATAAAGAAGATATAAAATATTAGAATAAAATAATTCATCTACTAATGTGTGAAATGCAAAAGTGTTTACCTTCAACTTTTTTCAATGCATGAGAACACTACCTCATACACCAAGTTGAGGAGATTGAATTGTGTGGACCTATATAGCCCAGGTCAATGTGGATGGTTGAGAGACACTTGAAATTTTTGAAGGGTTTGGTTCAACAAAGAGAAAACCCTAAGGGTTCTATGGTTCAGGGATATATGGTATACCTGATGATGGTGTATGCTAAATATATTCCTAATCTTGCAGCAAAGACCCATATAAATTGCATTTGGGATCTTGAATCCATTAAAAAATTTGAAGGGGAGTACTTGGTGGGGAACAATAGATTTAAGAAAGTGAAAGGTAATAAAATTTGAGATGTTATTATAGATAATTAATTCCTAATCTTCAAAATAAATATGTTATAAGTCATCTATTTAATTTTGTGTAGTTGCTAAAGAGTGGGATGCAATACATTTGTTTATTGCAAACAATCAAGATTGGATGACAGTATGGATTGAATGATGTCAACATTCTAGTCATAGATTAAAATGGGAATTTGTGTCTTAATTGGTTAAATAATCTCATTATAATGGAGATTGCAATGTTATACAAAAGGGATTCAACATATGGTTTAAGAGATCTCTAAGTACTTATAAGTTTGTTAATAAACCTTATGTTTTTGAACTCGTGATGCAATAATTTTTACATGTTTGACATTATTATAGGTGAAAAAGCACAAGGATATGTTATACAATGGTTATACATTTTGCATCAAATATTTTTATGACACGAAGGTAACTTGTGATTATGAGATAAGTGCAATCTTCTAAGTGACCAATATTTTATCTAGAAATGACTTACATCCTTGAGAATCTCAAAATTGATACTATGGCATTTTGGTTGATATACTTGACTATGACTTTAATTCCTTTGAATTATTTCTCTTCGTCATCAAATGGTACAAACTATGAGTCAATCAAAATAATCTTGATAGAACTGTTATTGAGCATGCAAATGGATTTCCAATGACTAATATAAGGTTGTTTGAGCTAGTTGGGGATGAGTCCTATGTTCTTCCAAGCCATTGTGAGTAGATATTTTACTTAGAGGTTCCACATAAACTGGGTTGGTCATTTGTTGTTAGACATGATCCAAGAGGAAGGTTGATAAAGTATAATGTGATGAAAGAAGAAGATACCAAGAAAGAGGAATAAGTGGATCACGATCGAGAGTTAGTCAATGATGCTCCCAATAAAATGATGTTGCTACTGATCATGATGAGGATGCTTCTACTGATCACAATGATGATGATGAGGATTATGAGGATGATGATGATGATGATGAGGATGAGGATGACAAGGGTCATGATGATGATGATGACAATGGTGATGGTGATGGTGATGGTGATGGTGATGGTGATGATGATGACGATGACCATGATAGTAGTGGTGACAATGTTGACAATGAAAATGATCCTAATGATGAGATGGATGAAGAATCATATCAATGATGGGGGGTTTGATTAGCTAACATTAGAGGGGGTTTGATTGTCAATGACAAGAATAAAATGTACAATTATGTAATCAATGCCTATTCTATTCAATATTCAATTCTTGATTGATCAATGATTAATTTGATTAACTTGTCATGTACCTTTTACCATTTATAATTCATATGTGATGCTAATATTTGATGTAGTCTTGAGTATATGTATCATGAATTTTTAGCTAAAATAAGACAATTGATTTACATATGCATAAACCTAATGTCCTTTCATGAGCATCCCACATAATCTCATGAATCATCAGGTATAAGTCATTACACCCCATAGAGATTGATGGATTTTTCCATTTTAAAACTATCTCTCTCATTGCTACCTATCTCTCTTATTTCATGGAGTGTAGGTACCAACAATTAGGGATTTTTCAAATTTTTCCTCTTTGAGCAAGGAAAATGTAGAATGAAAGAGGAAAGTGAGACATTTAGTATGTCTAAATCAAAGAGATTGACTTGAGGTCAAAATATCAGAAATAAATTCAATAAGAGCATGAGATTTTCCTTGATCAAGGGGGTTCATTTTCTTATGACGATGAGAGTGAAGGAAACTCTGATGTGCCCTTTAGGTATAAACATTTATAGAAATAATGGGTCCCCGATGAACTTCCTCCAATAAACACTATTTTTTGTGTTGGAGAGAGGATGTATTTCATATCACCATCCTCGTTACATGGTTTGGGCCTATTTCCCATGGATGACATAAAGGTCTCTTACAACAAGGTGTTTAAATTGATGGAGTATGTCAGACCTTGCTATGATTATAGTACTTGGATGCAAATTTTTAGATTAAAAAAAAGTATGTGTAGGTATGCACTTACGACAAATTATATACAACAAAAAGTTAGTGAAAAAAGTAAAATAGTAGATATATACAATAAAATAAATACATGGAGGTGAAGAGATTCTTATTGATTAAAATTTGAATCAAATAGATACAAACAAAGCCACTATCATGGGTGAGGTGGTACATACTATGCACATTTCAAATCATCTCCAATCAATGAATCCAACACATTATTCAATTTTTATATTTTTTTGGCTAACTTAGAATAATAACATGTGTTTAAATATGTCTCCATGATTTTTTTTAAGTACAGGGCTACAATATGGATCAATAGCCATAGGATATGCATGATGACGATGGTTCTCATGAGACTTCTTCATCCCAATAGACACAACTCATTTTTGTTTTAAAAATTAGATACAATAAATATGTTAATGCATTTTTTTATTATGTTTTATTCTTCACTATTATTTTGGGTTGATTTTAAATATAGCGCCAATAATTTTTTCTCACAAACGAGTGTTGATCATGAAAAGGGATAGGAAAAAGTAGTCTATGAGGAGTCGTATGATGAACATGATGAATTCATGATTGATTTTGTGTCAATCGTTGATCCTATGACTATAGTGCAAAAGGTTCTTCAAGATTTATCAATAAGGTTAATGCAACTAGCATCAACTCGACCTTAGACTCCTAAAACATAACTAAGGGAGGATGAGTTGGTGCACCTAGTTGAGACATAGACAGTAAGTATTAATGTATTTTTTTTTTAATAACAAAAGTTCAATAATGGTTTTCATAGTATAGTCTTTTATTTATGTCATTAAATAAAATGCATGTGTTATTTTTATAAAGGATGTTGAAGAGGTTCAAGGGCAATGCCCTAGAGGATGATACTTTAGGTAGTTTAAGTACATCACGTGTTCTATCCTACACTTGTATTTTTCTCAAACAATATTTATTTTAATAGCTCTAAAAATCTTGTTTTATTGTGCTCTAACAATCTCATTTTTCAGCTCTTACCATTGTTCCTATGTTCACTATGCCACCTGCTACAAGGAAAAAAATTGAAGAGGTAAGGCCAACTGCAATTTAGCAACACATAGCATGGCCACAGATGTGATGGTAGCACCTATTGGTAAGTAGATTCTTCTTTTCCTCTCTCATTTTTCATGTGTTTATTTCACTTGAACTATTATTTCTTAAGGGGAATTTCTTAATATTAGATTCATTTTATGTAGGTTGTGATGAGGACATTCTTTGGTGTACCCATGTTAGATGTATAGGAACACTAAACAATTGTGATCAATTTCTTGTGAGCAATGAAGATGGTCTTCCCCTGAGAGTAGCCCAACTTCTAGGTACTTTAAAGATTGATCTTTTCTTTTACTATAAAATCTTATACTCATAATAAAATGTACTAACCTCCTGTGCAATCCCTTGCAATAAATACTAATCCCATTATTGTTTTGCAGGGAATAATCTATTTTATGAAAAACTTAATGATGAATGTCTGCGTATATTTGGGCCGACCATACGTGCATGGTATCATATTTTTATTTAATTGATCGATCATGTTTCCTTTGATCAATTTCTTCAATTAAATTAAAAGATAGCTTCAATTCATTTATGAATCTAACATGTTTTTTCTTTTCTTAAAAGGTGGAATTTGCAAACTAAAGAGTTAAAGGATAAACTCATCGATGCCATGACAACTCTTTTTGGACCCAACGTCTTTCAAAGACTTAGGGTCCTTGAGAAAGAAGGCCAAGATTTGAAGTATATTAGGTACAACTATAGGAATCAAATGAAAAATAAACCTTTTTATTAGTGGCCCCCCTATATTCCTATTATTGAGTGGGAGAATCTTAAAACAGATGCCACTAAGAAAAAAAAATACACGGTGGAGAAATAGTACCACCCAAGGAAAGAAGGTATGTCATAATATTAAGAATGAAATTATGTACTAATTATTCTTAATACTTATGTGATCTAATATATTTTAAACTTCACATAGGTTGCTTGACACATCAAAGACAATTGAAGCAAGAAAATAGAAGCACGGACAACACAAGCTCAACTCGGGTGGATATTCAAAACTTGCTGCATGAATTGTAAGTATAAGTAAATAGAGAATTATATGCAAATATTTATAAATTGTAGACAACTTGGTCTTTCATGAAATTGATTACAAAAAAAATTCATGATACCAAGAAAAAATGTAGGCCATGGAGTATAAAAAAACAACTTTTGAAGAGGACAAGAAATTAGCCTAGAGATAAGGCTATACAGTTGTGGTTGAATGACTCTGAGCAATGAGTGCACAAGGTTCTTCTGTTGGATCTATCAATGAGGTAAATAAGTTAATTGATTTTTATTTCTAATTGAGTACTTTAGCAATTATTATAATTGATATTAAGTTTCAAAAATATAAGTCGTTATATTTGTTTTAAGTAAGGAAACAATGATTATATATTTGTTTAAAACTTTAAAGTAAATATATTTATATGTATTAAAATGAATGATTAACATTTCTCAGTATTTGTCTTGTATTTATATGTATATATTTTTGATAATTGCACTAATTATTTACATTGGATTGTATCCTGCCAATCTTGATACACCACTCGAGCACCATGGAGGCATCAATTTGAATGTGGATTGTAGTACTGAAGGTATATATTTTCTATTTGAATTTGGTGTAGCAATAAAAATTTAATTATTATATCTATTGGGATTAAGAAAACATCTTGTATTACAGTTACAAGGGATGTAGAGGTTGTTCCTGATGAACATGTTGAGGTTCAAGCCAATGGGCAAGATGATGTGGTTGGACAAGGTAAAGAGCATTACAATGTTCTTTAAAATATTTAAAGTCTCAAAGTCATTAAATTTAACCCTTTTATTTGTTATTGCAGAGGACCCACCTTTGCAAAGGATAGTGAGGTCACATCCATGGGAGAGAGGAAATACATGGATATGCCTCTGCAACAATATAGGGAAGGACAAAAAAAGAAAAAAAGAAATGATTCATGTGAACTTATGTAACTTATTTGATAATGACCGATGTTTATGTCTAGATGTTTTATTTATGTTCTATTGAGTGTTCATGTGAATTTTCTAATGAATCTTATGTTTTAATGTTAATGTGAATGTTCTAATGAAACTTATGTGTTAACAAATGTTATCATGTGATAATTCATGAATGTTACATTTATTAATAGAATGGATAAATTTTAGATGTTAATGGGGAATTTAGATGTTGAGGGGGGGGGGGGGGAGATGAGCTTCCACTTTCACTTGGTTGGACTTGATTAGTAGAGAATATTAAACTATTCTTGAAACAAAGTGAAGCTCAACATTAACCTATGATTGCATGACAACTAACTGTGTGAATCTCTTGGTTTTAGGAAATGCAGAAGGAGGGCATAGTTCAATATGTAATCTTGATTCATATGCATACAACATCAGGTGGAGCTGAAAAAATGCAATAGGATTGCATTTTTGTTAGAGGTATTTAATTTGGTATTTTAAGTTATAGACCATCATGGAAATTGTAAGTTTGACTCTTAAAGGCAAGGGTAATGTCCTCAGCATGCAAGCAAATCAAGACTTTCTATGTGTTGGCTTGCTGAGGACATTCTCATCCATGGCAGATAGAGTTCTAACATTCATGATGGTCTATAATTTTAAAAACTTCATAGACCTATTAAATAAATGTTAATGTGGTGCATTTTTTTAGCTCCACCTATTGTCCATACATATAGAATGCAGTTGCACATGCATTCTTGATTCAGAGTGGTATTCACAAGTTTATCAAATCAATGGTATGATGTCATCCACATCTACAATTTTGCATTAGCAAACTTAGTTAATTCCTAGGCTATTGTTGCAAACTATACATATTTTGGTTGTATGCTAATTATTTGAGTGTTATGTCAATATTATTTTGTTATTAAAAAGTATCACGTTGCTGCCACTCTGACAAAGAGCTAATTGATTTAGACTATTCAATATAACATTGAAGAGGATAAGCTATGGAATGTCAGTTTATTTTTAGGCAACTCTAGCATTCACATTGTGGTAAACCATATGTGGAAAGAAACTTCAATATCCAATATAACTACTTTTTCTTTTTCTTTTTCTTCTTTGAATATCAGTGAGTAAGTTCAAGTATACAAGAGTTAATTCTAAATTATATGAGCACTCATAAATTGTATCACAATATTTGAACTTGGAGACCATGATCAAAATATCTTTTCTAATTATTAAGACTAGTTACATGCTAAACCTTCCATTGGATACCAAAAAATGCATCTAAAAGCCATTCTTCTTTTATAGGATAGAGACTTCACCAACTTTGGCAACTACTCGGTCTACTCCAAAATTGTCTATGCAGACATCGGCTAAAGAATGACAATTTTTAGTCATTTTATGCATCTGAATTGGTTGTAGATTCAACTAGGATGGAGAATTTAGACATGTAAAGCCATTCTTCTTTTATAGGATAGAGACCTCACCAACTTTGGCAACTACTCAGTTTGCTCCAAAATTGGCTATGGATACATTGGCTGAAGAATCACAATTTTTAGTCATTTTATGCATCTGAATTGGTTGTAGATTCAATAGGATGGAGAACTTAGACATGTAATGTCACTTTCCATAGTTTTTTCAAGAACATACTGAAGATGATATATTACCAATGCAGTCATCAATGTTATGTACAACTTTAGTCTTACAATCATCCATCGCTTTCTCTTTGTCTAACAAAAATGACAGATGTTTGTTTTCTTATAATAAAAAAACCATTTCTAAACCATGTAGGAAAAATTTATGGAGACATGTTATGCATGTTTTTATTATTATGTACTACAACAAGAAAATACTGGTATTATTTTTATAAAAAGAAAACTTTGTTGAACTCTTTTCCCTAGTTTGAACTCTTGTCCTTGGGTTCAATTTTTATCAAGTACACCAGTCATGCCTCTTCATTTTATGACATGCCCATTTGTTTATGTCACTTAGCAACATAATATACTCCATCTCCCCAAACTAAGATAATTTTATTTCACAAATTTTTGCATGGACAAGATCGCTTATACACAAGGATGTATTTTTTCTTGGGTTATTTTATTTGTCATGATATTTAAATAATAATTACTTGGCATAGTATAAAATTACATAAGATTCATGTGGTAGTCATCTAATGAAAATTGTAGCCCAAACTATGAAATCACATATGCAAATTTCATTTGTCTTTATTGTAACTTTATATATATTATTTATTTCCTTGATACTTGCGTGGCTCCTTCTATATTGTGACTTATTTCTCTATATCATTTCTGTGTATTTGTGTTCATCATGGTTTTCAGATGTTGACATTTAGTCTCTTATTTACTTTTTCTATTACTAGGTTGTGCTGCTCTTGGAGGGAAAGCTAGAAAAGTTGACTGAAGAAGTCAGAACTTAGAGAAAATGCAACAACTTTGATTGGTAGAAGATTTTTCAACAAAGGAGGTTGAATAAATTGTGGAAAAGTTCATGCAGTGAAAATACTGCAGAAGCTCTACAACAACAATTAGAGACTCTTGTCCAGTTGTAGTAGGCTCCAATTCACATTGGGTACGTTAGGATAGATGTACCTAAAGGAGTGGGCATTGAATGATGCATACCCATTTTCTTTAAAATTATTGTTGTCTTTTAAAAAATATTTATATTTTTTATAATTTCTACTCTCTGATTGGGGTTCGTTGATTGATTATGGTGGTTGGAGGTTTGTGTAGGAAGGTTTGTTCATGTCCAAGCAGAGATAGAAAAGTGGTTAAGGGACATCTAAGACGATCATGCCTTCCATTCAGATACAAATATTCTAGCTTACACATAAAGGTATGCATAATCCAATAAAATTCTCTATTCTAGAAATTGGTTTTAATCTTTTCAAAATCTCTGTCCTAGAAATTATTTTGAAGTTGTTCTAGCGTGATTTTATCAAAAATATTATTTAGATTAGTTTTATGTTTTTTACTACTTTCCTTCTAGCTTTTTAGATTCTTTTGGTGGTTCTAATGATGCCATTTTTTGGGATTAATTAATGATCATCCTAAATTCCAAATATTGTCTTTTGTAGACCTAATTTAATTTTTTGAGTACAATATTTCTTAATAATAATAGATGCCATGTTTATATTGTCAAATAGTCATCAAGCGTCAAATCTGAGTTTTTGTATTAGTGATAAAATGTGTTAAGATTTGTTGGTTGGGTTGGACTAATAGTGAAGAATAGTACTATAAGGCATTGATTTATAATTTATCATAGATTTATGTATCTTCCTGCCCTATTATAGAGCTATCAACTATGCATAAGATGGTAAAATGTTTGCATATATAATAGAATCTAGACTAACAAGAGTTTTGCACATTTTGTGAAAATATATCAATGCACCCTTGCTATGGCCATACATAGCACATCCAATAATCATCACATCTACATTTAGCATACATATAATGTCAATTTTTTTTTCCTATTCCTTTGTTCATTCAATGTCACATGTTGTAATAATATTGCAAAGGTGTAGTGGTTTGACTTCATACCCAATTGTTGCATTTCACCAAAAAGTTCAAGAACAACACCATTACACTCATGTCATGTGCTATCAAAATAATGGCATTCCATGAAATTGAGTTACACTAAGGTATTTTGTCAAACACTTGGTTTCCATCTACTATGTTTTTATAATATGCATTCATACGAACCAACACATTATTGAGAACATAATTCTAGTATAAACTCACTTGGACAATGTAGTATGGAGTTGCTAGCCTATACCCAATCCATTAACCTATAGATCAATGCATTCTCTCATGATGCTCCTAAGTAAAAAGTAGGAAACCTCTTCACTTGTTCTTGCTATTGCATAAAAAGGCTCAAAAGCTTCATCTCTGTGGCTTTGATTGGACATAGAAAGTCATGATCGCACTCCACGAAACTATATTTCAATGGGTATTCTATTAAACACTTTACAAGAATTTCCTTTTACTTCTAAATTTAACATACATGTTAACAAGGAAATTCACTTGAAGAGGTTGGGCTTAAAACTAATGGAGTTCATATGTTCATGTATTATCTTGTCGTGATCCAAGGATTTCAAATGTATGCGACACTACAAAAACACTAGTGCATTTGTTAGAGTCTATAACAATGTCATTCATGATTATCTTGTGAAAAAATTGTAGGGCTTTCACAAATGTCCCTTGGCAGCACAATTTATGTATACTCAAATAATAGTGATGCCCTCTTCCTTCACCTAACATGTTCACACATGTAAATCTCAAATTGTGAAGGTTGTACATATTCATAATTTCAAAAATAGCATTGAGAAAGTTGTAATTATTTATTTGTGGATCTAATTTTTTTATAGAATATGTGGGTGCCTAATTACATACAAATAATATTAAAATAATAAAAGAGATGGAAGAAAAACCTTTGAAGTGCTCACATAGAAAACCATCACACACCATGATAGTAGAGAAGAAAATAGAAAATAATTAGAAACCCTTGAGAAGGCTCTAAGATATCAATAAGATTATATGTTAACAGGCTTCATTATTTTAAAAAATATATTAAAACTTGTTGGCCTCTCTTGGAGATTTGTCTTCCTTGACCACACTGGAAATTTGTGGTTGCTAGAAGCTACAATGTTTACCATACACTTTGGGGCATCTTAGACTTGTAGAGATGTTAGAAATAAGCTATATAGGACTAAAATCTTTAACAAATCAATCAATCAATTGATTAATCTTGAAACCCTAAAGCTATTTTATTGTCTACTAATCAATGAATTGGATTTTGGAGTCAGGTATTCTAATTCTTTGTATTTCAAGCTTAAAACAATAGATCTATCACATAATGATGAATTATCAAAGATCTCTATACCCAAAGATTGTTACATCAGTCTCAGGACTCTCACAATTACAAAAAATACTAATCTATTAAGTGAAACAATTTCATAATATGTTCCTTGGTTTTTGACTTATCCTTAGTGAAATCTGGGTTGCAAAGCTATTACCAGTTCTTACATTGGGTGTTTTTGAATCCTTCTTTCTGATTGATGAACCATATTTTTTTGCAACTCACTTAGATTTTCCTTTATAGAAGCCTTCCCTCCAAGATTTTTAGAATTGAATTTGGGGCTTTCCAAAGCTTTCATTTTTAACATATCCAGTCTTTTTTCTATGGAGTTGGTGGTGATATTTAAAAAAAAACTTCTAGTTGGAGGAGTACCTATGGGTGAATTATGTTTTTCTATGTCTGTTAGAATATTCTTGGTACTAAGAAAATTTTTCTTAGTCAATGAGATAAATCATTTTTGAGTTTTATTCATTTCAGTATGATAATCCATATTCTCCTCCTCAATCAGGCTTTCCACCCTAATAGGAAAACATCCAGTATGCTCTTGAACTTGCTTTGCAAACAAGTCGGAGTCTGTGTCTAGGGAATTTGTGACAATTTTTTTAAACAATATTCCACCTATAGGGGTAAATGAATCTAAATAATCAATCTCTAATGAATATCCCTTTCCCATACATTTGATGGAGTTTTTTGAGTGATCACTAGAGTACCACCAGTGAAGGAATGGTGATCAACAGAAGGATGGGTACAACCAGCAAAGGAATGATTGTCAAAATGAGTGTCTTTTTAATAGCTCTATTATTTGGTAGATGCTTGCAAGCTATGATGAGTTCAAAGTTGATCTTGTGATCAATAAGTTGATCCTTCAATTCATCGATGCATGAGTCCACTATTTTGTTATTGGGTAAGAGAAAAGAATGAGTTGAGAAGTACATTCTTTTAATCAAGTCATTGACCCCTTTACAAAAATATGACAAATCTCTTAATAAGAATTGCCAAAATATCCATGGATACACATCTAGTTCCCTGGTTATATTCATTGGCCATACTTCTGCCACCACTGGAAGAAAAAGTACTAACAATGTTAGTGCTGCCAAAAACATCATAGTATCCTTCATCCTCTTTTGAGAGCTCAAAATATGTGTTGTACATTCTTATGTGGGACTAGATATATATACATATAGAAAACACATGGCAAGAAAAAAAAAAAACATATAACATATGATAACCAATAACATAAAGAGGTCAAGTAGGACCCAAGAAAAGATCATTAGGCTGGCCTAGGCATTAAAAGATTTTTTTTAAAAAAATAATTCAACTAGTCATTGCAATTGTGATGACCTCTTCTGATAGCTAGTCATCACTTGCAAAAAATAGTTGTTGTAATGAAATTTTAATTATAATGGATAGTCCCAACAGATGAATGTCACTTCCACAACACAACTATCGCATTGATTTCACAATTATGATGATGGTTTAGGAGTTTATGATGTCATAATTATGATAATGTACTATTGCAATTGCAATGTTTTTGACATGATCTTTTGTCCCTTCCTTCTTCAAGTTACAATAGTGTCACCTACTGCTCTTATGACATACACCCTCACCATTGCAATTTGTGAAAACATTAGTCTAACGGCCATGCGATGGGAGCCAATTCATGGTTCTGTCACTAGTATGATGGGTAGACATTGTAATTATGATTACTTGCCATTTGGGTCCAAATGTAGTAGTGCCATAGGAATCTCTACATGTTGTATGTCCATCTAGGTTCTCCTAGGTGCAACATTATATAATAAAATAATACAATATAAACAATATTATGTAATATGTACAACACACATTATCTCAACAATCTCCCACTTTTTGTATACATTGCATAGGGTCAATTTGTAGCCACATAAATGAACAAGGGAAAGTTCCCTCCTAATACATCCACCATAGTGGATCAAAGTACACCATGTGCTCCATCCTAGTACCCACAACAAAATAAAAGTATCCAACATCTCAAACATGAATAGTGTCACCTCCTATTATACCACTACCACTAGACACAAATAGAAGTCATCCAAAGAGAAAGCTAGCCCACTTGTCACATAAGAAGATCATAAAATCATGTACCAATTGAAATTCCAAGCACAAATTCCCAATCCAAAGGTAATTACGTGTAACTGTAGTTGTTGAAATATCCATAGCTGAAATAGCACCCACAACAAGTGCCAACCCATCCAAATATCCATACTTCCAAATGTACACCAAGTGAATCTCACATCATCAATATATCCAATCTGTAACATACAATCACAAGCCTCAGGAGAAATAACTGCCACATATATACTAAGAAGCTCACAATGAAAAAGACAATGTCAAATCTATAGCCAATCCACTCACAATATCTCAAAGAAGTGGATCCATGTAGTATTAAGGACATCCACAACACATAAACTAATAAACTAGAAGAACTCTCATAACAAGTCTTCAACACTCTCCTAATTTCACCACAACCAACAAAGGAAAGAGATAAAGAAATAATCATGTCATCTCTCACATGGCATACATGAACACAAACTAGTGATCACAATCTCCAACCAATCTCAAATCCAATGTAAGTGAAATCGAACATCTAGGAATATAACCAAAACCAAAGACAAACTATGCAAATCATAAATTGTATCATGTCCTTCTACACATGCCTCTAGATGTAAACCATGCAAGTATGATCTCCTCCATAAAACCCCAACCAAGAAGCAAAAACAACACCAAACCATACCATATAATTACTTATGGATGTAATACTCTCACAAGAATATCAAATTCATAAACCATTCCTAACCCAAGGAATAACCATTCTTAATCTAAGGAATATGCCCAATATAAAACTATCTCCCAAACTAAACTAGCATAACAAATACATATGCACAAGGAGCTAACCAATGCTAAACCATCTCTCAAATGAACCCTCTAGAACTAACTCATGTACAATAGCTCAAGATCCATATCCATGAAAGAAAAGCATAAATATAATGCATCTAAGAGAAACAATGGGCTATACCTCTCAAGTAGCCATCAGTCGAGTAGACTAGGAGTGGGGAATTAGAATGGTCATAAAGATACCCAAGTCTCCAACCAAGAATCACCTAAGAAAAATCTCCTCTCAAGTCCATATCAGGTGAATGTCCCTTGGACTTTTTTACCTAAGTAAAAGCCCATACATTTTGCTCAATATTTTTTAGTGACTTTTCCTTTACTCTGAGTTTTTTGAACTTGAACCTTGAACTCAATTGAGGTCAAAGTTCAAAGTTCACTAGTTCTTTTTCCTATCAGGTATATATGTGCAAATCTTGTTTTTCCTTTCCTTGAACTTGAACTCCAAACTAATTGAGTTAAAAGTTCAAAGTTCATTTTGTATGTCCATATGTTTGTCAAGGGATGGTGTTATCAATAAAATTTGTTGAATGTCGGGCATCTTTGAAATTGAACATGGGGTAATCCTTTTTCAAATTCATATATCAATAGTCACATTTTCCTTCCCAATGTCAATGATGGTTTTTATATGCCCAAAATTCTTATAGTTCTTGCATTTGAACTCGAAGTCTTGAATTTCAAAATAATTCAAGGTTTTAGTTCACAAACCCAAATATGCTCAAAGGTTAGCAAGTGACGGTACAAAGATTCACCAAATTCTTGCTAAAAAGGTTGAAGTGACACATTGTAATGGATAATTGGTATAAAAGGTGGAAAAAAGATTTGTTATGTGTGAGAAAAAATGCACTCATTCATGATTAAATATTCCTATCAAATCGATACTTCCCATAATAAATCATGATACGAGAACTTGTTTAAAAACTATTCTATGCTGCTTTCCTTTTTCACTATACTATCTGCAAAATAAGGTAAGTACTCATCCTTGTATGGAGTTATAGGCAATCTGCAACAAAACTGTTTGTGGAAGTGCAATGTCATTTCTCCTATATGGTGAGTCCTTTTTACCTCCTCATTGGTTACTATTACTTTTTCCACTTTTAGCAAGTAGCCATGTTTAGCCTCTTTCATTATCATTTGTTCTTAACTAGTTTTAGAAAGGGATTGTTTAATTTTGTTTCAATGGTTGATTCTCACCCAAAATTACCAAAAGAAAATCCTATCACTTCACATACTAGTTTCATAGCCACACTAAATAATACTTTCCTTGTTGACAAGGACATTAATAAGCTACTATCTAGATTTTCCAAGTCAAAACCTAGTTCCATCATAGAAAAGATAGCCAAAAGTGGATTACTATAGGCTGCCAAATTTCCAGAATTATTACTTTTCCCAAAGCTTATTTTAGAATGCAGGAATAGGTATAATGTCACGCAAAGATGCATTAAGACATATCTTAGAGAAATGCTTGTCTATGTGAACAATGTTACAGTCATGGGTGCTTTAAGGATTCCATCAAATGAAGAATATGAAGCCTGGACAATTGATCTCTCAGACATTAAGTTTTTGTTAGACCCAAACACATTCAAAAATGTCATTGCTGAAAAATGGTTGCTCAAACTAGAAAAAGGAGGGTCCCATCTTCCTCATCCTCTAACAAGAGAACACATGATTTCTAAAATAAAAGATTGAAGCACTCTCTTGAATAGGGTCAAAGGAAATTAACATGCCTTCCATTGGGAGAATTGGATGTATTTCTTTATCTAAGCCATCCTTAGTAATAAAAACAAATACATTGACTAGGCAGAAATCACAACAGATAGGTTGCATGAAGAGATCTACCAAGCATCCATGAGATCATACTTGTTCTATGTATTGGCATATTGCAAAGAATGGGTTGGACTTCCCCATGCCATTTGGGTAAATGATATGCCTATGTATGAATACTTCCCCTCCTTGCAAAAAGAAAAGAATCAAGATGATTTCAAAAGAGTGCATGAAACTTTCCTTGTGAAGCTAGTCTTTGAAATACAAGGGAAGGAGCATAAAAGATTGACCGAGGAAGCAGCCTAATTTATATCAATCTATGATAGTTTCTTCACCCAGCTCTCTAATCTCATATGCTATCATTAATGATGATGTCAAATATATATGAATGTAAAACCAATACTATTCAAATTATTAATAGTAAATCAAAATATACTCATTAAAATAAATTGTATAATGGTTATAAATGCATAATAAATCAAAAAATATTCATCATATAATGGTTATGAATATATATTGTTAATAGATATGTTTAAAATCATTAATAGTATCATTAATAATAGTTGGATATATAGAATATAAATTTATATAATACTAATATATATATTTTTTCATTAATATAATCATTAATACAATGATACAATAAAATTAAGCAAAGGCTATTATGAACAACTGACAATTGCTTCATACTATTTAGAAATAATATTTAAGGTAAAAGATTTCAAAGGAGAGAGGGACTTTTTTGGGAAAGGAGATCAGATTAAGTAGAGATCAAAAGAGATAATACTAGAAGCCACACAAATATAGTTGTGCTAACCTTATAAAGGAATTCGATTATCTATATAGCCACTCACAGTACTTGTGCAACGAAGGAAGGGGGAGGATTATGCTAACAATAAGTCATATAAAATGTGTTCTGACCTACAATTAGAATAGGTAATATTCACTGTTTAAGGTTGAAAATCTGATTAGTATAGGTCTGGCATGAGACAGTAGAGGATGGTATGATCATTAATTATAAAGGCAAATCCTAATTCAATACATATACCTTAAATATTAATTAAGCAACTCAAAGACATTGTTGTATATACATTTGGATATCAAATACAAAAAATAGTAATCATTTGTTATTTTGGGATGAACAAGTAAATATAAATACTAAATAAACAATAAATTATATGATGAAAGATAAAATAACTTAAAGAAATACTCATATTTCAATATTTCAACATATCATTTAATTAAAAGAAACCCTAACTTGATAAGAATACAATGAATAATAACAAGCAGTTTAAATGTTATATGTATTTTTGGATACGTAAGGAATAATTCTAACTATATGAACAAAGTAATCCTATGCCTTTGATAATCAAATAGATGGCTTGTATACATATATCAAATAAATTGTATTATGAAAGAATAATTCTACATCATACTGATTAATGGCAAATTAATTAAATGATTAAAACAAACTACAAGAACATGTTATACAAAGATACATAAATAAAATAAGAATTGCATACATAAGTACCAGGTGGGTAAGAGGGTAGAGCTGATTCCTAAGGCAAGAAGAGGGAAGACCCTCTCTTGGAGTTTAGGTTTTATCAAGCTTTGTGACCCCACCATAGTGTGTGAGGACTAAAGTATGGTATAGAGGTTCTAGTCCCATTTTGGAGGACCTAGCTATACATACAAATGCAATTTGGAATAAGAAAGAAAATATATGCAAAGACTTATTTATTAATCTTGTTAATACAATAATAAACCTTTTGGAGTTTAGGTTTTATCAAGCTTTGTGACCCCACCACAGTGTGCAAGGACTGAAGTATGGTATAGAGGTTCCAGTCCCATTTTGGAGGACCTAGCTATACATACAAATGTAATTTGAAATAAGAAAGAAAATATATGCAAAGACTTATTTATTAATCTTGTTAATACAATAATAAACCTTAGATTGATTAATTTAAACCTACAAGGTAATTTTATAAGTCCTTACAAGGAGTGACATTATAGTGGTATCAGAGATAATAAAATTAAGCAAAGGTTGTTATGAACAACCGACAATTTCTTCATACCATTTAGAAATAATATTTAAGGTAAAAGATTTCAGAGGAGAGAGGGACATTTTTGGGGAAGGAGATCAGATTAAGTAGAGATCAAAAGACATAACACTGGAAGCCATGGAAATACAGCTGCGCCAACCTTATAAAGGAATTTGATTATCCAGATAGCAATTTACAGTACTTGTGCAATGAAGGAAGGGGGAGGATTATGCTAATAGTAGGTCATATAAAACGTGTTATGACCTGCAAAATTAGAATAGGCAATATTTGATGTTTAAGGTTGAAAATTTGATTAGTATAGGTATGGTGTGAGATAGTAAAGGATGGTATGATCATTAATTATAAAGGCAAACCCTAATTCAATACATATACATTAAATATTAATTGAGCTATCAAAGACATTGTTGTATATACATTTGGATATGGAATACAAAAAATAGTAATCATTTGTTAATTTGGGATGAACAAGTAAATATAAATACTAAATAAACAATAAATTATATGATGAAAGATAAAATAACTTAAAGAAATACTCATATTTCAATATTTCAACATATCATTTAATTATAAGAAACCCTAACTTGATAAGAATACAATGAATAATAATAGTGTGTTTAAATGTTATATGTATTTTTGGATACGTAAGGAATAATTCCAACTATATGAACAAAGTAATTCTATGCCTTTGATAATCAAATAGATGACTTGTACACATATATCAAATAAATTAATTAATTGTATTTTGAAAGAATAATACTACATCTGGTGCAAGAGCACCTAGGAGGGCAAGTGAATCACTAAAGACACCAAGGACTAAGGAGGAGATCTTGTCAACAAAAGCAATAAATTAGAATATTTTGAAGCCTATTATGGCCTTTTGTAATGAAAAATGCAATGTAATGAGTAAATGTCCTAAAGGTCCTAATAGAGACTTTGGGCCTAAAATGCAATGTAAATAGGGCTAATAATGCCTTAGGAGTCTAGAGAGGCTTGTTAATTTTTTTAATAGGTCCATTAAAAAATGTTAGTATTAGTTAGGGGTTAGTTGGAGTCTTTTTGTTAAAAGGTTTCAAATTTGAAATAAGCTTAAATGGCTAGTTAGAAGTTTAGTACTTTTAAGGATTGTTTTAATGTTTTATTAGTTGTAAATCATCACAATCGAATAGAAGAAGCTAGTGAAAGTTAGAATGTGAGTCTATAAAGCCTAGAGAGGCCTATGAGCTTCACAAGGGAGAAGGAGGAGGAGTACTGTACAAAAATCTCAATTTTGAAGTGAATAAATACAATTTTCATTTCACATCATTTCATTGAATGATTTCATTGTATTCTCATTAACTATAGCATTTAATTCTTGTTGGATGAAGTAAGGATTTCATACAGTAATTTTATGGTTTCTTGAAAGGATTTTGGATCATTAAAATCTTTTTGTTTTGTTACTCATCTCAACTGTGATGTAACAGTTTAGAGAAATCATTGTTTTGAGGGGTTCTAATAATGATCTGATCCATTCCTTAGATATTTTATTGCTGTTTTATTTGGAATGGATCTATTGTAACATATGTCAAATGACACTAACAATTTTAAGTGCAGGAAGAATTGATTAGAGGGTGATCATCGTGACTAACCATGGAAAAGGGAGAGGAAAATGGTGCTACAAGTACAATAGTAGAAGATCTTCCTTAATAAGGGTATGTTTTTATGTTTGTATGAGTTAGGTAATGCCCTAAATATGTTTTTCCATCTTTGAATGGATTCTAGAAGTGATTGGAAGTGGGAGAACTGTAAAACCCTTGTTTTGCATCATTTAATGAGAGGGTTTGTTGCAAAGTATGCTTAGAAAGGTCAACTTGGTAAAAGGACTATGGAATCCTTAGTTTGGCATCAAAATACCAAACTATAGAAAGTTTGGAAGTTTGGAGTTAAGTCTAAAGGGTACTTGCTTTGTAAAAGTGGCCTAATTAGGCCTAATTTTGAGACAAATTGCCTTGTTATGTACAATCTTTCCAAAGGAGTGATATCTAATTTTGGGATATATTATAAAAATATGAAAAGGGTATTTGAAAAGCCTATTTATTTTCTTGGTGTTTTGTAAAGTTTGGGAGAAAAATCAAGAAAACAGGATCTGCTAGCCTAATGAAGGGAATAGCCTAGTCAAGGAGGGTAACTTGGTTTGTGTATGAACTTGGGTTTTGGGATTGTAAAACCTATTTAAACATGTCATTTTGAGTTTTTTAAAACACTTTTTGGGGTTGAAATAGATAGTTGAAGGTCTATTCCATAGTTGTGCATTTGAAGCCATTAAGTGCCTTTAAGAAGCCTAGTGAACCTTGTGCAATCATTCAAGCTTGTGAATTTATCATTGAAGTTTTGTTGTTACCTCCTTGGCTCTGCATCAACATCATACTAATTAATGGAAAATTAATTAAATGATTAAAACAAACTACAAGAACTTGTTATACAAAGATATATAAATAAAATAAGAATTGCATACAGGAAGTACCAGGTGGGTAAGAGGGAAAAGCCCTCTCTTGGAGTTTAGGTTTTATCAAGCTTTGTGACCCCACCATAGTGTGCGAGGACTGAAGTATGGTATAGAGGTTCTAGTACCATTTTGGAGGACTTAGCTATGCATACAAATGCAATTTGGAATAAGAAAGAAAATATATGCAAAGACTTATTTATTAATCTTGTTAATACAATAATAAACCTTAGACTGATTAATTTAAACCTATAGGGTAATTTTATAAGTCCTTACAAGGAGGGACATTACAGTGGTATCAGAGCAGAAATCCTGCCAACCTATGAAGAATAGTTTATGTGGATCAATTAGAGGGAGCAAAGGGCAATTGAAAGAGGAAGGAAGGAGAATATCACCATGAGTGCTCAACTAAGTAAAGATCTTAAAATTTTTATGGAACAAATGGCCCAAGTCACTCAGTTGCTCATGGAACAAAATAGAGAAACTTAAACCTAGATTCTATAGACCATATAGAGTTATTAAAAGAACTAGCTAAGTAGCATATAAAATTTAATTACTTGAAGATAGCAAGATTTACAATTTTTTTTCATGTATCCTGATTGAAGAAAGTTCTAGGAAGACAAATTACCCCATGCATCAAACTACCACCATTAGATGACAAAGGCAAGCTTGTGTTAGAACTAGAGACTATCATCAATAAGCGAGAAAAAAGACTAAGGAATAGAGTTATCCCATAATTTTTGGTGAAATGGAAAAACCTTCCATAGAAAGATGCTACTTGGATGGGCAAAGAAATCTTGAGCCACTCCAAATTGCTTGAGGACAAGAAAATTTGAGAGGGGCAGTTTGTCATAAGCTATCATTAATGATGATTTTAGATATATATGAATGTAAAACCAATACTATTCAAATTATTAATAGTAAATCAAAATATACTCATTAAAATAAATTGTATAATGGTTATAAATGCATAATAAATCAAAAAAATATTCATTATATAATGGTTATGAATATATATATTGTTAATAGATATATTTAAAATCATTAATAGTATCATTAATAATAGTTAGATATATAGAATATAAATTTATATAATAGTAATATATACATATTTTCATTAATATAATCATTAATACAATGATATAATAAAATTAAGCAAAGGCTATCATGAACAGCCGACAATTGCTTCATACCGTTTAGAAATAATATTTAAGGTAAAAGATTTTAGAGGAGAGAGGGATGTTTTTGGGGAAGGAGATCAGGTTAAGTAGAGATCAAAAGAGATAATACTAGAAGCTAGGGAAATATAGCTGCACCAACCTTATAAAAGAATTCAATTATCCAGACAGCCACTCACAATACTCGTGCAACAAAGGAAGGGGGAGGATTACGCTAATAATAAGTCATATAAAACGTGTTATGACCTACAATTAGAATAGGTAATATTCATTGTTTAATGTTGAAAATATAATTAGTATAGGTATGGCATGAGATAGTAAAGGATGGTATGATCATTAATTATAAAGGAAAACCCTAATTCAATACATATACATTAAATATTAATTGAGCAACTCAAAGACGTTGATGTATATACATTTGGATATCAAATACAAAAAATAGTAATCATTTTTTAATCTGGGATGAAAAAGTAAAAATAAATACTAAATAAACAATAAATTATATGATGAAAGATAAAATAACTTAAAGAAATACTCACATTTCAATATTTCAACATATCATTTAATTACAAGAAACCCTAACTAGATAAGAATACAATGAATAATAACAAGCAGTTTAAATGTTATATGTATTTTTGGATACATAAGGAATAATTCCAACTATATGAACAAAGTAATCCTATGCCTTGATAATCAAATAAATGACTTGTATACATATATCAAATAAATAAATTAATTGTATTATGAAAGAATAATACTACATCATACTGATTAATGGAAAATTAATTAAATGATTAAAAAAACTACAAGAACATGTTATACAAAGATATATAAATAAAATAAGAATTGCATATAGTAAGTACCAGGTGGGTAAGAGGGTAGAGACAATTCCTAAGGCAAGAAGAGGGAAAGGCAATCTCTTGGAGTTTAGGTTTTATCAAGCTTTGTGACCCCACCACATTGTGCAAGGAATGAAGTATGGTATAGAGGTTCCAGTCCCATTTTGGAGGACCTAGCTATACATAAAAATGCAATTTGGAATAAGAAAGAAAATATATGCAAAGACTTATTTATTAATCTTGCTAATACAATAATAAACCTTAGACTGATTAATTTAAACCTACAGAGTATTGATGTAGATTTCTTATGACTCTAGAACTAACCTAGAATGGAGGAACATGGTTATTGAACAATACCTAGAAGAGTGTTTAGAACTAGTCAAATAACTTTATTGCCGAAAAGAAATCCTAGACAATGATGTTAAGTGTATCAATGTTGAGATCTTAGGTGACAAGGATCAATATAATAAGAATCTAAAGGAGGTAGAAGTAGCTTTCCAAGATAAATTACAAGATCTTAAGGACATCAAAGAAGTCTTTGTTGCAAATGTCGTTGTCATTTCCTAAATAGATTTGATGATCATAATCAGTGATGATCATCTGATTATGCAGATTAAAAAGTTGGAGCATGCTCATAGGGTAATCACTATTTAGAAGCTAAGGATAGAACATCTATGAATTCCAAGCAAAAGGAGATCATGGATTTCAAAGTCACATATAAATATTGGAAAGATGCAAGAGGCAATGTGACTTTTGGGCAAGGATAGCTAGGAAATCTAGTCAACATCACAACTACTTAGCTTAGGGCTAAGGCTTCGGCCATTTAATCTTTTTAGTTTCTTAAGTTAGTTTCTTTCTAGTTCTAGGCTTAGTTTTATGAACTCCAAATGGAGTTAGTTTTATAACCATTTTATAAGCCTTGCATAACTATATATTGTAAGACTTTTAGTGTTTTTGGTATCGATACTTTGGTGATTTTTCTATAAGAAATTTAGTTATTAAGGAAAGTTTAGAGACTGGACCATTTTTTAGTACCATTTACTTGAATGAAGAAGTAGAATTAGAAAACTTTTTGGGACTATTGCAATACATTTTTTGTCATTTGAGATCATGTGATTTTGATAATCTTGATTCATTTCATAAGGAATGTTTTCTTGGTTGTGATTAAATGATTGTGTAATCTATTCTATAAATGGTTCCTTATTTATCTTGTTTAGTTGATCCAATCACCTTTTTTTTAAGTTTATTTAATATGTCTAATTAAGTTTGTTGAATTAGCATAAAACCAACATAATCTTGAGACACTTTTTCATAGTAATCAAAAAGTATTTTATAGCCTTAGTTATTTCTGGTAAAAAGATCCCATCTATTCAATTCTTTTGAAATAAAAGAGATCATTGTTTATAATTTGAGGAGGCAGTTGTGCCTCAAAACATAAAGAGTTAAATCAAAAGAACATAACTATCATGGAATTTTTTCTTATCATTCTTTTTTGTGTCTTATTGATAAGAAGAAAAAACTATTCACTAACAAACTTCTTGTTGAAACCAAATAATTATCCAACAAATACTTATCTAATCCTAGAGAAATCAAATTCACCACCATCTCTAAGTATCCATGAGAACTTGTAACCAATCAATCCATGCCAACTCCAAATGCAACATAGTAATATCATGAAATATCCAAAAATGATCAATATACTCAATACAAAGAAACTAAACTGATATCATTATCAAAGTTCCAACCATGGCTAAATGAACATAAACATGACAACATGATCTAAACCATCTCAATCAAAGAGATAACATACTCCATATGAACACACTATAAGATGTCAAAACTTTAAACTTGTATCAAGAATATATCATGAACTAATAATGAAACCATCCTAACAAAAATGATAACATGTCAAATAAAATCATAAACCACACCTTTTATAAGAACTCCATGAGTCTTATAGATGTAACCATCTCTACACGCCATGAAGATAAAAAAGGACACCATGAATCCTCATGCTCCAACCATATCCACACACCTTGAAGAACCATCTCCACACACCATGAAGATAAAAATTACACCATAAAAATGTCAAAAAACCTCCTATAGCAATAGGGTATAAGACATCCTCCAACATCTGCAAACACTCAATAAATATATCAATGACAACAACTCAAACTCAACTATGGTACTAAGTCACCCATGGCCTCCTAAAATTCATCTCCTACATGAAGATTCTTATTGTCTACCACACACAACCAAAGTGTTAGTACAAATTAAAACCAAGATCTCCAAACCAAGAAGATACAAACCAAACCAAGAACCAATCTTGCACTACCACTTCATTACTATCACAAGCTCCCACTAAACTGTGTATCTATGCTATCCATGACATCATGATGGAAAACACCATCCTCTAACCATGAGAATCAACTAAGGAATCAAGACATCAAAGAACTCAATTTGAACATCATGAGACCCTCAAGTGAAACAAAATAACTATGATCCTAAATCAAGAAGATATACTCTACCATAACTAAATCTTGAAATCCGAACCCAATGAGCATCAATTTATTACCTCATATCCAATCATGCCATGGAACCATGATCATTTCCATTAACCAAGCATCTAACTATCAAAGTGTCCAACCTAATAGTATAAAATAGTCAACCACAATCCTCTTCCATGATTGTACCTCATAATAACATCTCATCCCTTCTACATGAAGAAAAAATAGGAAATTATGTGACTAAGAGAATAGGCAATTGATGGGGAGTTCCTCACACTTAGAGCTTTCTTTCTCTATCCAAGGGTTTATCTTAGCCTTCTTAGGGTATTTTCTCTATACCCTATCCCAGAGGATCTCTTCCTAGTCCTCTCCAATATAAAAACTCACCTAATCAATTCAATATACTCCCTTAACCTTTCAAACTTCAATTATGTACTTTAGGCATAAACAATCACATAGGCTCTCTTTTCATCCATAGCAAGGGAAATAGGTTTTTTTACCACCCTCACAAGGTTCTTGATCATTTCCCAACCTTTCTACACCATCTTTCAAAGTTTCAGACTTCAAAATCTAAATTTTGCACTATTAGGCCTTGTAGCCCTATGAGCCCCAAATTTCCTTAATAATCCCCTCTAATGTCCTCTAGGATTTTCTTTAGATCAACCTAGAGTCAATAATTTTCTAGGTTTTAACCCTCCAAACTTTTCCAGAAAACCCTACTTTTAAGGGTTTCTAGGGCAATGACAACAACTTTATTGTTTTTTCATCACAATGTACTTAGATCTTCTCCTCATATCTTCTCCTCTAGCATCTGGAAATTTGACTCCATCAACATCATTTCTCTAGGAAATATTGGTTCAAACCAATCAAGAAAACTTTACAAAACTATCCTATAAGTGTTCCATTTCCTATCCAAACTACTCCAAGCTTGCCTAGGGCTTGCTTGCAAAAATACCAAATTGATTCCAATCAAATCTTCCTTCCATATTTACATAATATATAATGTCTACTTATTGATTCTAGAAGGCCATCAAGATCCCAAGGCTAGAACTCAAGTTGTAAATATTTTCACACAAACAATTATGTATGTAATAGTGAAACTTGGAAAACAAGATGTAATGAACCTTGCTTATTTTGATCAAAAAATTTAGACTTGTGGTAATGGAATTTTTTCAAATAGTTGATGTGCGACCTAGATATTAAACACTGATGTCACTATAACATTACTTTGCTGACTGCTAGTAGAACTTCAAGGAATAATCAGACTCGAATGGTAAGGAAAATAGCTGAGCAAATACCAAATAAAGAAGAGAGTAGGGCTAGTGGCGAGAATGTTGACAATATAGATTGAAGAATCATAGTAAAATCACAAGAAAATTTTAATCATATATATATATATATATATAATTCCTCCCCAGGTTAAATCTGATTATGTATATATAACAATATGCCACTACTCATAACAATTTATGAAATGTTCAGTAAGTATAAATCTGCAGTATGATCAACACAAATTAACACTATAAAGAACCTAGGATTTGTGCATGAGGGAACTTGTTGCCTATAGATTTCCTTGTCTGAAGCTCCTGTCCCTTTCACATTTTTACCAATGGCCGACCTTGTCTTCCTGTAGGGATGTGTAGGTTTTGAATATCATTTCCAAGGCTCTACTACTCATGTTATCATGTATCACCCAATCTCCAGTTTGGTTATACTGTCTATAGATGACAGTGAACATAAAACTCTGCAGATGTTATTCCATGGTTAATATAATAGTTATATAAACCTCCAACATCCTGTACTAAAACAACGATGACTCGTACTCTTAACATCTTGCGGAATCCCAACTAAAAGCTGACTAATTTTGGTGTTCCAATTGTATGGTGAGATGCAAAAGATAGTTGTTCTCCTTAGTATGAATTAACATCTCCAAATGCTAGGAAGGTTAGAAGAATTATATTGAAAACTGGAACTTACTAAAGTCTGGTTTCTCTAATCTATTTTGAACACAATTTTCTCTGATAGGTTGGGGCTATATCCAACTCCTCAAACATTTTGAGGGGTTTCGTCCTCTAGAATAACCAGTCACATTTAAGCAACCCTTTTCATTTGTGTAATAATATATTTCATTGTGTCCATCCCAATGTAGCTCCACACTTTTATAACCTTGATATGAGGGAAGACACAAACAACTAGGCAATGTGGGATTAAAAGCCAATTTTTTCTTTTAGTCACTTAAGTAACTTTATAACATTAAAATATTTAAATAAATCACTTATGTCACTTGAAATTTAACATCTCTTGAAATACTTGTTTGATTTCCATGCCATCTGAAATGGGAATCTCTCCTCATAATTTTCCCATGTGACCAAATACACTTTCTAAAAATAGAAAGGGTCCATCTCTATTACCCTTGACTTACTATACATAGTAAGTATGGAAAATGGAGTCCAAAGGACATCGAATGAAGGCCAAAACCATAAATTTTTAAAATTTGGAGATGAATTCAATTCTTAGAAGACCCTTTAACCATCCTCATTATCCTATGAGGGTCCAATATTAGGCTAATCCCTGAAATTTTGATGGTGGCAACTAATGGGGACATTACATAAGAATATTCACAAAATGGAAATAAATTGCTCCAAACGTCCCAAAAAACAATGCATAGATTAATTAAAGGATAAAACTTAACTTATTCAATAGAAACAATCATCCTTTCAATCCATTCAAGTATAGATGAAATCCAAAACCATAAAACTGTCAAAGCATTCACTTTAATTCTTTCTGGTTTAGTTTGTACATGACAATGTCTCTCCCTATGATTAGGGTTTGGATAAGCTTAAGTACTCCAACCCTACATGTTCAAGCTATAAGGTTGAACTTCAAACCTAAAAAATGCTCCCTCCAACATTTAAAGAAATGTTGCCATGGAAACTTTTCAAAATTGCAAAATTGTCATGACCAACTTTGACAACTTTTGCAAAAATGACCTTGTATCACTCCAAACCTATCTAGTTTGATTCATATCCATTCAATTTGATCTAAAAACACCTATGGACCACATTTTACCACTTATCCCTCATTTTGAGGTATTTTGCAACATTGACCAAGTTTGACTCTATCAGGACCTTAGAAAAACAATTAGGACCTAACAACTTAACCATGAACAAGAATTGAACTTAAACCTATTTACACACACTTAAGCATACATTTGGACTTGATGATTAGTCCTTATTAGATCAATGTTTGGATAGACCATCTATAAGCCAAAATTAATGTTAGGATTTTAATTCCCCAAGGTGCTCTTGCACCATACTCTCCCTACAAGAAAGAGATTAGGTTACCTATTTCTTGAAGTCAATCTCTATAATCCATGTTGCTTTAGCTTCAAGGGTGTCCTTCCACTTTATCAGATGCTCATTGTATACCTTGTTTCTAGTACTCTTCTTAACTCTAGAGTCTAGTATATTTTTCTCTTGAGGTTGTGACTTCTTAGGTACTTGTATCTCTTCAACATCCTTTTTTAATTTTGTCTAATATTGTGCCTCATCAATATCTAGAGTATCAAATCTTGAAAATTGAAGATGGGGGAGATTGACATGTCTTTAGGTATGTCAATTTTATATGCATTTGAACCATATTTCTCCAACACCTTACATGGTCCAATCCTCTTCATTTTAAGTTTACTTGGGATGCCCTTTTGCAACCTAGATCTATTAAAAAACACCATTACCAAGTCTCGTATTTGAAACTATAGATCTCTCCTTCCCTCATCTTTCTTTTCTTTCAACCTCTAGGTGGCCTCCATTAGTGTCTTCTTTACTTAATTAAGAATCTCTTTCATTGACTAGGCAAAATCATCTGCATGCCCACTGAACTTGTTGTGTCTTGGTAATTCTCTAAGCTCCATAATACCCCTTGGGTGTGAAACATATAAATTTGGAAAGGACTCAATCGCATGGTTCTATTTTTACTATCATTATAGAAAAATTATTCCCAAGGAATAACTTGTTCCCAATCTTGTCCATACTCCTTAGTTAAACATCTTAGTCGATTTCCAAGAACCCTATTAATCACTTATGTCTTCCCATCTATTTGGGGATGATAAGAAGAATTGTGAGCCAAATTAGTGCCTAAACTCTTCTAGAGTGTATTCCAAAAATGCACCATGAACTTAACATCTATGTTTGCAACAATACTCATTGACAATCTATGTATTCTTACTATTTCCTTGAAGAAAAGCTGGGCTATGTGATCATAATCTTGTGTGGTTTTGCAAGGTATAAAATGGCTCATCTTACTAAATCTATCAACCACCATAAATACACTATCCAACCCTTTCTTTGTTCTAGGTATGCCAACTATGGAGCTCTTTGGCATATCCCACACTATTCTACATATCTCCTTACATCCCTCTACATCTTGGGCCAATAGTAGAACTTTTCTACTATGTCTAAGGTCTTATTTAGGCCAAAATGACCACTCATACTCCCATTATGTTTTCCTTGAATGAGATTTTTCCTCATAGACCCTCTTGGCATGCATAACTATTTCTGTTTAAACAAAAAACCATTTTGTAAAGTAAATTTAGAAAATTATCTATGAAAGTGGTTTTCAAAATTGTTACATACCTTATATGCCTCTGCAAAATTAGTATCTTTTCTATACAGATCTTTGAACTCATCAGTCCCTATATTCTGCAATTTGTCTTCTAAATAGTCAATAGCCTTCTACTTAAATCATCAACCACGTTATTGTTGAACCCTTTCTTTTGATTTATTGTAAATTTATAGGATTGCAAGAATTCCATCCACTTGATGTGCTTAAGGCTGAGTTTCCCTTGTGTTTTTATGAAACTAAGTGCCTGATTATCAGTATAGACAATAAACTCTTTAGGTAGTAAATAGTGCCTCCACTTTTTGAGGGCTTGAACCAATGCATATAGTTCCAATTCATAGGCATAATACCTCGCTTTGCCTCATTGAGCCTCTTATTGAAAAAGGCCACAGGTCTCCCCTCTTGGCTTAACGGTGCTCAAACTGCAATGTTTCTTGTATCACATACTATAATGAACAATTTTTCAAAACTTGGCAAAACCAATATTGGTTGATTTTCTACTTCCTTCTTTAGTCTTTCAAAACTCTCACCTATTTCCTTTGTGCATACAAATTTTGTCTTCATGCCTCCTTTTATTGTGTCATTTATAGGGGCACAAATTTCATTGAATTTCCTCACAAATTTTCTATAGAATTGGGCTAACCCATGGAAACTCCTCACTTCAGTAGTAGACCTAGGAGTAGGCCAGCTCAATATTGTCTCCACCTTGCTCATGTCCATCTTCAAGTTACCTTGGGAAACTACAAAGCCCAAGTAAAAAAGTTCCTCCTTCATGGACTCTCTCTTCTCAAGATTTATTTTCAACTTCTTCTCTTGGAGTCTCCTCAACACAATTTTCAAGTGTTTCATATGCTCTTCCTTTATCTTGCTAAATATTAGGGTGTCATCTAGATATACTACCACAAACACACCTATGTAATCTTTTAGGACTTCATTCATTACCCTCATAAATGTACATGGTGCATTGGTAAATCCAAATGGAATTGCCAACCACTCATAGAGTCCTTTAGTGGTTTTAAAAGAAGACTTCCACTCATCACCCTCTTTCATCCTTATTTGGTAATATCCACTCTTTCGATCAATTTTTGAAAAATATCTAGCCCCACCAAGATAGTCCATTAAGTCTTCTATCCTAGGAATAGGAAATCTATACCTTATTGTAATCCTATTTATTGTTAGAGTAATTAGATATTTCCAAATTAACTCTAGTTTTCTTAAGCTAAACTTTAGGCATCTAATAATTGATTATTTTATTAATTATTATGATGCAACCTAGGTTAGACCTTTTTAGAGTTTTGATCTACTTAGAAGGATGATCTCTCTTCGTAATTATTAGCCAATTCACTTTTGATAATAGAAATTCTCTTTTTCCTCATCAAAAATGTCTCATCTATGGATCTGGGAATTCCAACCTCCATAGCTTTTGCTTCTCTCTTCCTGCGATAGGTTTTTGCATGCAGGTGATTCTTGGGAGTTGTGGGGTTGATCTTTCATCAACTTCAACATGGTATTAGAGCTTCAGATCTTCATGCCCCTATTTTGTTTGTGAGAGATTTGGCATTGGCTTTTAAATCTGAGTTTTGTCTTTCAGAGGGTTTCAGTTTTTAGAAGTGTTTTGTATTGGATATGGAGGGACCTATTTTTTGAAGCATTATGAGGAAAAATAGACATCACCATTGAGATCAGAGTGCTAAAAAATTGCCATTTCCATATAAAATACATCCCATTTGGATGCTGTTGAAATCTAAGACAAATTTTTTTTGCACCCAAGCCCTATTGACTTGGGTTCTCAAATTGAGACAGCATAATTTTTTGATTTTTTGTAAAAATATTTTATTGCAAATTTTCTATTTTTTCAAAAATGTATGCAATTTTTTGGAAGCATTTCCTTCTTCAATGGCCTATCATGTTTTTTGAGGCCCGCGCCCTCCTTCTCTATCCTTTGCATTGAGGGCTCTTTGTGGAAGAGGTTGACCTTTTTTTTTAAAGGAAGGGTTGTACCCTACAGACCCCCTCTCTACAATCTCTATGATTTTAATTGGGACCATTTTTTCATGCTTAGGAAAGGGTACAAACCTCCATGCCATCTCTAAGTGGTCAAAGATTACCACTTTCATTTTCTAGTGGCATTGATTTTGGAGTTGTGCATGGTTTTATGTGATTCCTTGGGTGGCGCTCCTCTAATCCCTGTTAGTAGCTTCCTCCAAATGTGATTGGCATGGTGGATTTATAGGTTTTTATGGAAAATTTTATGTTTTTGGGAGTGTGTCATAGTGTTGATGTGTCCCCATTGACCGCCCTTGGTTATCCCACCACCATTTTGGAGATCTACGGTCAGCTCATTTTGGCCACTTGCCTCCCCTTCTTGTGCCTTATTTTTGGTTAAGTGATCTACACTAGCACATTAACTATGCCTTGGCCCTTGACATCAAGAAGATCTTTGGGAAGGACTGGTGCATATTTTTGTTGGAAGGGCCCCTTCATACATCTACAATAGATGCATAAATGTTAACTACTACTTGTGAGCACATTACCATGCATTGTCAGTGGGGTCCCCACATTAAATGCCCAATCTATTTTATGGTAGTTTTGATCAAATATATGGTGTTTTTAAGATGCCTTTGAAGGTGTGATTAGGGTTGGTTTTCCTTTAGTAGATTTTCTTGGAGTTCTACTTTTTCTGCTATCAAAGTCAGGAATTCCTTTTGCACTCCAAGAGACATATATTGAACATCTGATCTCTGATTTGGGAATTCTTTATATTATTGTAAAGGTCTTTTTGAGCTCTTTCTAGTGATGCTAGTTATTTTTCTAGATTCTACTTGAGGAACATTCTATTTAGTCTTTTGCATTTATGTATTGTAGTGGATATCTTGGTTGTTTTAGGTTTGAGGATTGATTTCATTGCTTTAGATGATTCATCATGACTTATACTATACATCGTATTAGTCTTATGTGTCTTCTAGTCTATTTAGACATCATTTGTATGTATTCTTTCAAACACACTGAGATAAAGTGTCATATTGCATCTATATTTTTGTGTCAGTTTTTTTTCCTTGTTTTGCCTTCTAATTCAAGTAGTGTCATCTAAGGACACTCATACAGATTATTTTATACTTGGGACTCATTGTATCTTGTGCCTAATTGTACATGCACTACTTTAATTAAAGTGCCATGGGGGTTTGATGTTTTACCTTTGTTTTCCATCTTCCTTTGTCTAATGAGATTCCATTCTATAACATTAGCCTCATGATGTGTTTGAGATTGATCACCTTAGTACACACATATGTACTCTTTTGTGCATCTTGATTATGGTTCCTTGACATGCAGTTCTTTTAGCTCACTTTTCTAGTTGTCTGTCACCTCACCCTTGTCTACATTAGGGGGGGTTATTCTATTGTTTCTCATTCTTCATTGGTTTGATGAGTGAGCTATGTATTCAATATTTGTTCCCATGTACTAGGAAAATGTAGTGATTAGTTACCTATGCATTTCAGTGAGATGGATCATTTACCATATAGACACTCTTCTTTTCATTCCTACTTTGGTTGCAACCTTCCATGTTTGATTGATCAACTCTTTAGGCTTTGGTGTTTCATGCCATCTATATCTTTGAGTCCAATTGTTTTCCTTTGTGTTCATCCTGATTCAATGTAGATTATAGTCTTCTCTACCTAGTTAGGTTCTATTTCAATGGAGGTTCTTCAAATCAACAATTACTTTTGATAGAGCTTTGCATCTTCTACATGCTTCAATGGTGTTCTTCATGCTTCAATGGTGTCTTCATGATCATCTTTTGTTCCTATCTTTTGGCACATTCCCTAGTTTGAAGGCTTCTTCAGTCCTTCACTAGTTTCTTTTCAGCATTATTTCCATCTCTTTTTGGAGTAGGGTTTTTCCCATGTGGTTTTCTCTAGTTCTCCTCTTTTCAAATATTTGATTGTACTTGGGCACCTCATTAGGCCTTTGTTTGTCAAGACCCAAATCTACTTTCAGTAGTAGTTTCTAGGTTTTTAGCTACTCCCTAAGTTTAACTTGAGGGAGGGCATTAGAGAAATTAGATATTTCCCAATTAACTCTAGTTTTCTTAAGCTAAATTTTAGTCATCTAATAATTAATTCTTTTATTAATTATTATGATGCAACCCATGTTAGACCTTTTTAGGGTTTTGATCTCTTTTATAAGGATGACCTCTCTTTGTAATTATTCACCAATTCAATTTTGATAATAGAAGTTATCTTTTTGCTCATCAAGAATTTCTCATCTATGGATCTGGGAATTCTAGCCTCCATAGCTTTTTCTTCTCTCTTTCAATGATAGGTTTTTGCATGCAGGTGAGTCTTGGGAGCTGTGGGGTTGATCTTTCATCAATTTCAACATTTATTGCCCTAGAATCTGTATACATTCTCCACTTACCTCCCTTTTTAGTGGCTAATAAAATAGGAACAACACATGGTCTTATGCTTTTTTGATCAACCCTTGGTCTATCACCTCCTCGACTTTCCTTTCAATCTCCTTGTTTTGTTCAGGTGTCATCTTGTATGTAGTTTTGTTTGGAAAAGATGCACCTGGTATAAAGTCAATTAGATGAATTAATTCTCTCTTTGGGAGTAAAGTAGGTGGTGCTCCATCACATATTTTTTCCTAAAAATGATATAACAATTGTTGTACTTCTACAGGTATAGGTTTTTGTTTTCATGACTCCTTCTCCTTTGGCATCACCAATAAGGCATAACCAATTCCTTCTCCCTATTTTAGATCCTTCAAGAACTCTTTCCCACTCATCAAGAGTGTATTAGCTTCTTCCTTTTCCACAATGTTCTCTTCTAGTAATGATTGTATCTTATAAGTGACTCCATTCTTCTTGAATGAGTACTTGTTCTCCTTGCCATGGTGGACTACTTCCCTATCATACTACCATGGTCTCCCAAGCTGAAAATGGCATGCATCCATTGGTAAAACATCACAAAATATCTTGTCTTGATACTTTCCTATGGGAAACTCAACCCATACTTTTTCATTAGCCAATATGTTTTGTTCCTTGCTCAACCAAGTGATCTTGTAGGGACACACATGAGATATTTTGGTAAGTTTCAAATTTTGAACTACCTCTTCTGAGATAGCATTATTAGTGGATCCTATATCAATAATGACTCTACATACCTTGACCAATATCTTACATTTGACCCTAAAAAGAGCCCTCCTTTTCTTATGCTCCTCCCTAATAGGTTCTTTTATCAACACTCTTTTGAACATCATATTTTCACCTTTCTTTGAGTCCAAGCTTACCTTAGAATGTTTATAGTTTTCCTCTTGCACATATGTTATCTTCTTCTCTCCATGTGAAGATGACTATTTGGTAGGACACCTTTAGGCAGGGTGACCCAATTGTCCACAGTTGTAACACTTCATGGAAGAAAAATGTGAGCTTCTCCCAAATCCACTTGATCTTCCTCTTCCACCACTGAAAAAACCTCTTCCTCTACCATATCCTCCTCTGTTACTAGAGTCATTAGTTTGTTCACTTGACTTAGAGTCCCCTTGGCCTCTCTTCTCATTTCCTCTTCCACTAGAACCTCATCTATGTCCACCTCTAGAACCTCTACCTCTTCCTCTACCCTTGTTTCTCGACTCTTGTTTCTTCTTCAATTTTTCTTCCACTTTAAGAGCCATTTGGTAAAAACTATGTAGTGTTGTAACGAAAAAGAGACTCAAGTCCTCTTGTATGTTTCACCTAAGGCCATTTAGATAGCTAGCCACATTAATGCTCTCACCTTCTTGTACTTTGGACCTAAGGCTTAATTTTTAAAACTCCTTTGTATTGGAAGATATATCTAGGTCACTTTGTCTTAGGTTTTGTCTTTTCTTATAAAACTAGATATCATAATCTTCTAGTAGGTAATTTTCCTTTATCTTGACTACCATAGTCTTCCAACTTGTTATGGGCTTCTTGTTTTCATTTTCTCTTTCTTCCTACAAGAACTTCCACCAAGTTAATGCTTGTCCTCTCAATCTTGATTTTTCTATCTTTACCCTTTGGGCCTCTAAAATTTCATCACATTCATATTGATTTTCCATGCCTCCAATCTATTCCATAACTACTTCTACATCCATTTTTTCACTGAAAATAAGTATGCCCTCTAATGCTTTGCCACTTAGTGCCTTCAAGACTTTGAGGAAAGGTTCCTCTACTAACGAAGGATGTGGTGTTGGTGTTATCTCTTCTTCTTCTTCTTCTTCTTTTTCTTTTTCTTTGTCCTTCTCTCCTTCTAACTATTCCTTCATCTTTTTTGTAGTCTCTAAAACTTTTTCCAATCTTTTCTTCATATCTTCAAAAAATTCCTCAAGAAGTTTGTTCTTTTCTTACTACTCTGAAAAATCCCTTGCCAATTCTACATTGCTCACCATGGTGATTTCCCCTATGTATTCTCCTTCTACTGACATCCACTACTCATTTCTCAAGCCTTTAAATGGCTCTGATACCACCTTGATGGGGAGTTCCTCACACTTAGAGCTTTCTTGCTCTATCCAAGGCTTTATCTTAGCATTCCTAGGTTGTTTTCTCTATACCCTATCCTAGAAAATCTCTTCCTAGTCCTCTCCAATCTAGAAACTCACACACTAAATTCAATATACTCCCTTAAGCTTTCAAACCTCAATTATGAACTTTAGGCATAAATAAACACATAGGCTCTCTTTTGATCCCTAGCAAGAAAATACATGTTTTGACCACCCTCACAAGGTTCTTGATTATTTCCCAACTTTTGTGCACTATCTGTTAAAGTTTTAGACTTCAAAATCTAAATTTTGCACGATTAGGCCTTATAGCCCTATGAGCCCCAATTAGACCTCCTACAAATAAGGAAATTTGAATAACTCAAAAATTTTCTTATGAGCCCTTCTAATTTCTTCTGTGATTTTCTTCATATCAACCTAGACTCAAGGATTTTCTAGGTTTTAACCCCCCAAAGTTTATGTACTATACTTTTTTAGAAAACCCTACTTTTAAGGGTTTCTAGGGCAATGCCAACAACTTTACTTGTTTTTCTTTACACTGTACTTGTATCTTCTCCTCAAATCTTCTCCTCTAGAATCTAGACACTTGACTTCATAAAAATCATTTCCTCAAGAAATATTAGCTCATACCAATCAATCAAACTTCATAAAACTATCCTGCAAGTGTTCCATTTCCTAGCCAAATTACTTCAGGCTTGCCTAGAGCTTGCTTGCAAAAATACCAAACTGACTCCAATAAACTCCTCCTTCCATATTTACATAATATAGAGTGTCTAATTATTTATTCCAGAAGTCCATCAAGCTCCCAAGGTTGGAACTCAAGTTGTAGACATTTTCACACAAACAGTTATGTACAAGACAATGAAACTAGGGAAACAAGAATATTTACAAAATGGAAATAAGTTGCTCCAAACCTCAAAAAAAATAACACATAGATTAATTACAAGATAAAACTTAATGCATTCAATAGAAATAATTAACCTTTCAACCCATTCAAGTATAGATGAAAGCCAAAACCATAAAACTATCACAATAGTCACTTCAATTCTTTTTGGTTCAATTCATACACAATGTCTCTCCCTATGATTAGGGTTTGGATAAGCTTAAATAATCCAAACCTACCTATCTAGATCCTAAGGTCTAGATTCAAACCAAATAAATTCTCCCTCCAACATTTGAGGAAATGTTTCTGTGGAAACTTTGCAAAATTGTCATTACCAACTTTGACAACTTTTGCAAAAATGACCTTGTATCACTCCAAACCTATCTAGTTTGATTCATATCCATTGAATTTGATCTAAAAAGACCTGTAGACCAAATTTAACCACTTATACCTCATTTTTGAGTTATTTTTCAACTTTGACCAAGTTTGACTCTATCAGGACCTTAGAACAACAATTAGGACCTAACAACTTAACCATGAATAAGAATTGAACTTAAACCTATTTACACACGTTGAAGAATACCTTGGGAATTTACAAGTAGTCCTTATTAGATCAATGGTTGGCTAGACCATCTACAAGCCAAAATCAATTTTATTATTTCCCTTTCCCTAAGGTGCTTTTGCACCAACAACCCAAATCCAAGCCACTAATTTGAATATGTATAAATAATGAAAGATCAATGAGAAAAGACAACCCATATCTAAGCCATAAATGAAACTTGTAAGTATAGATTGCTTAGAACATTGTACAACTTGTAGACTCAAAAATTCATCATACATATCCAAACCAAATAATGATAACCATATCATCATGAGACCAATTTGAAATATAAGTCGAGTATACAATGACATTAAATCTTCAAATCGCCAAAAATATACAATGTCATAGACTCACAGTGTTACCATAGTCAATATAAATCATAAATTGTTCAAATCAATATACCACCAAATAAATCATGCTAAACCTGCACTAAATCTAAACTAATGTGTAGAGATCTCTAAGACCTTTCCATTGACTATTCGAAGTCCAAAATTTGACTCTGTATGCCTAAGTTATGCCCAAATCTGTGCTCAAAAGAAATAACATCTAACTTTAGGGCTATTAAAACCTAACAAAATATCCAAATCATAGAATCAAACCTATGCCAATTTTTAGTGCTTTGAATTATCTTTCCATCAATTGTGGGAAGTCTAAAATTTGATATGTTGAGTGAAAGTTATGGTTGTTTTACCAAGATAGTTTTATACTATTTTCGCTCCAATTTTTTTGTGACAATAATTCCAATGGGATTAAATTTGATGGTCATCATGGGCTGAAAGTAAAACCTTTTTGCATTTTCTATCCACATGGCCAAACTAGGGGATTTTAAATGTCAAAGTTTATGTAAAAGCCAACCCGGATCCAATGGTGAGGTTTGTTTTTGCATAGGAGGTTATTTTTGCAAGCTCCCTCAAAACCCTCATTTAAATGAAACATCTAGAAAACTCTTTTGGCTAATAATTTCACATGCCCAAAATCTTCCAACATCCCATCATACCAGCAAACACAAAGCCCTTAGATCTATAATAAACAACCTATAAAATCCATATATCTTACCCTTTCATCCATTCTTTCATGCATATCCATTGATTTAATTTGGGGTTACAACAATAAAACCATAGCTTTGATACCACTTATAAGGAAACTTGTAACCAAAATATTATCGTTTCCACACTACCCATAATAGATCTAAAAAAATATGCAATTAAAATCTACATGCGAGAGAATAGACAACATACCCACAAAATGTGACACAAGATATACCCTGGGAAACTCTCATTGAGGAAAAAAATCCAGCCTCAAAAGCATCCATCAGTATGTATTATTTAGCAAAAAGCCATTGCAATCTGTGTGAACAAACATGAATCCACACATCCCATGCCATGTTTCCAACCTTCACAAGTCCTCCTTTGGCTAACCTATCAAGCTTTTTCCTGCACAACTCTTGCCCTTTTTTCCTTCTATTTTACTACAACAACTACCCTTATGGTTTCTTATATAGTAGCAAGTCCCACAAAACCATCGAGTGCTATTGCATAAACCATGTGTTGCCTAACCCATTGATCCCACATTTAATATTGGATATTTAATTCTTTTCCCCAATATGAAATAATTACATCAATAATGTTACAATGTTACAATACAACTCATCAAGTATATCCCATGGGAATCTCTACATATTGCATGCCCATCTAGGTTCTCCTAGGTGCAACATTACATAATAAATTAATACAATATAAACAATATTATGCAATGTGTGCAACACACATTATCTCAACACTACCTTTAACCTTGAGGATATTAAGGTAATATCTTATTTTATTTTAAATTATTCATCCTCCACCTCTCTACCAAATTTAAGACCATTTATATTTTTTAAGCTAATATTCTCCATTCTTATTAATGTGTTATTACAAATTATTTTATTTTATTTTCACTATTATCTCCTCATAAATATGTTCAACCAATATTATCTTCTTAAGATTTTTTTACTATGATTAATATCTTCTTACAAAGTTTGCACATTGAAGAGGGTTTAAATGGAAAGTAAAAATGTATTTTGATTAATCTTTATCTACCACAACCATTTTGATATTTTAATTAAAAATCAAGATAAAGATCATGGCACAACAAGTCCTATAAAAATAAAATAAAAAATTGACATTCTACATGATTGGAAAAATAATATAAATGATTTTTAAATTACTTTTAAAAATAATACACTTTCACCAAACTTTTTCCTTCAAACATTTACAAATCTTGGAAAAGGTCTATTGATGTGTTAGTTTTATAAGGACAAATTCATTTCTTTTCATATTCATAATATGTAGAATTTTTATGATGACATCATGTGTGTGTGTGTGTGTGTGTGTGTTAATAACCATATATAATGTGTGTATTAAATGAATTGGATTCATAATTATTTGGGCTCGACAATTTATCTTATTGTCACTGAAGGTTTGTTTAAATGTTGTAGAACATTAGGGTCATGTTTTCGATGGGACATGACCCTTCATATTTATATTTAATTCTTTCCCATGGAGGTTAATATCATCGAACATATTAATTAATTAGTCTTCAATAGTTTAATCTTTGTGGTTTAAATTTGGTCTTTTCTTTATGTCACATCATAATCATTAGGTGAGCGCAGTATAAGCATAGTGGGCCTATGACCTAAGAGTTAGGGAATTTATTATAAAATTTTGATATATATTAAACATGCCTTGTGCAATATAATATATATTGCATATTTATAGAAATAAATCTGTAAAGCAATAGGGTTGATTAAACTTTAGATTATAAGTTAAATTTTAACAAGGTGGAAGACTTGCAATTTATTTTTCTTACATGGATAATAAATACTAGTTCCGCTGTACAGTTACACCTAAATTGGAAAAATTAATATTGGAATGAATGAAGTATGTATGTGTTGTTAGGTTCATCTAAGATGAAACATACTTAGTTATAATTATATAGTTAGGTAGCTTGCTCACTTGGTGATTTAGAGTTTGCTCTCTCTCTCTCTCTCTCTCTCTCTCTCTCTCTCTCTCTCTCACACACACACACACACACACACACACACACATATTTCATGTAATGTGTAAGTTACCATTATTAAACATGATTTGTTTAACAATAATTTATTTCATTTGTCATAGTTTGATGTGGCTGATTTTTGATAAATGAAAACCTCCAATGTTCTTCAAGATCATAAGATCAATCAAGAAATGGTTTTGTTTATGGTAGCCTATTTAAATTGTCTTGGTAAGCTTCATGATTCTTCAAGGATGCAATATTGTTTGTTTAGGATGTCTTGAAATATTTTGGATATTATGCTTTTGTTAGATAGATGCAAAGTTAGTTCACTTAAAGTACAAGTAAACTTATGCAACATTAGGTTCTTGCCAAAGAACTAATTAGGTATAAGACAATCACATAATTAGGTATAGATACTTAAGAGTAAAAAAAGCAGTGAGACTGAGATTCAAGGTTCTAAGATATTGGATACCATTTGGGTACTTAAGGTAGTGAAATATTTAGGTTCCTATGATGTAGTCACATTTGAGACTCAAGGATAACTAATATTTTGTAGTTTGAGGTTTATGGATACCAATTATTTTAAACTTAGTTCAAGGAGAAAATAGAGTTCCATAATCATATATTTTACACCAACTAAAGTTGATACCCCAAACTAATGTTGATGAGGGACAAGGTTAGGTAGCAATGAAGGGTATGTAGAAGAATTGTTTCAATTGTTATGTTGTCATACATGTCAATCCTATTGGTTTACTGACTACTATAAGTTGCCAAATCATTTAAAGTTTTTAATGTTAAGTAAAAGAAAGGTTGGTAAATTTAGAAGATGAAATGAAGAAGTGATGTGAATAATGTTAAATATGTGAGCTTAAATGGGTGATTGACGAATTATTCTTGGACAAGATAATATTAGTTTGGTTTTTTACATGATTTGATGAAATGGAAGAGTAATGTACAAGTCAGTTATATTTTTTGATAATAAAGGAATGAAGTTGTAAAGTGAAAAGACAAGAGATAAATGTGTGTTACTGAGCTAGAAATGGTGTTTGATAAGCAAGTTTATTGTTTAGTGAAGTTTACTGAACATGTGTTTGTAAACTAAGGAGGTATTAATACATTGAGAACCAAAGTGTTATCAAGTAGATATTGTAGATTAGGTTGTTCAATTGAACAAGAATAGAGGTCAGTGAAGATTAACAATTTTTGGAAAACTAGTTGTGGGAAGATATCGAGTGAGAATCTGGGTTGATTGAGAAGATTCTAGGGAAGGAAATAAGTTTTTAGTAAAATCAATAGATAAAATTGATTAGGTAAAATATCATGTGGAAAATATTTAAGGAAGGTTTGTGATCTAAGAAAATTGAAGTTCCAAGGTGAAGATACAACTGGCATGATCCACAAAACATTTTTTCAAGCGATAGATTCAATGTATGCAAGATGAGATGTGATTGAACAAATGAGAGGAAATCAAGAAAACCCCAATGAAGGTGATTAAGCAGAAAAGTGTTATCTATATGAAGTATGAGCAAGAATGTCACTTCTACTTATAGCCAAAGTCAAAAAGAAGGGTATCCTGAGAAAAATAGAGTTGAAGAAATTTATGAATCAGGAGAAGGAAAATGATGAGATGAAGTGTGTGTGTTGATCAACTAACAAAGAAAATTTTTAAAAAGAAAAAAGAGAAGAAAGGAAATCTAAAAAAGAAAAGGTGTTTTCTATTTCTATAGATCATTTCATAGTTAGTTTCTAACCATTATAGCAGAAAATATTTTAATTGAGTGGATTTAACAGTCCTATTTGTAAATCCTTTGTAAGGTGGCATTCTAACAAATGCATTAAGTCCTTTAATAAAACCACTCATTGAAGAGTGATAGATCTAATGGGTCTTTGGTGAAAATCCCCTAATAGGGTCACATCTAGAAAATACATTTGTAACCTTTAATAAGGTTGCCTCTTAACTGAGCTCGCTCTAGAAGAGTGAATTTCATTGTGGGTGATAATTCCTATAGTGATTTTTACCCATATTGGGTTTCCATGTTAAAATATGGTGTTAATGTATTTATGAATGTTTTGCAAGTTGTTCATTATTTCCATATGCATAGTGTTGTAAGATGTCATTGGTCAGTTGAATGCTTAAATTGATTAGTAAGAATTATTTGTTGATAAGTTCAAGAGGTGAAAATTATTTAAGGGGCCTAAGATTAGTAATTCACCCCCCTCTCAAATATCAAAAAATCCAAAAGTTGGTATTAGAGCTATTGGTTTTGAGAGGTAAAAGTTTCAAAGACTTGAGTTCAAGATTTAAAGATGTATAAGAGAGAGGTATCGAAGTTGAACAAGGAACACTTTTCTACATGGTAAAGTATGATGAGATTGTACCTATCTAGAATTGGATATTATGCATTATATCACTTAGATAATGACAAAACTTTACCATCACTTGAACCTATGACAATTGAGAAGATGAGGGAAATGCAAGAACGTGACACTTCAATGATTGAGATAGCTTCTTCTCTAACTAATGTTGGATTTGATGATATGAAAAATTGTGATACAAAAAAAGAGATGTGGGATAAACTTACACTTGTTCATAAAGGTGATCTGAATGTATAGAAGGTAAAGGTTGAAAATCTCAGAGAAAAATTTGATGAGATGAGAATGCAAGAAGGTGAAAATATTGTATAATACAATTTCAAAATCAAGGAGATGGTAAGTGCTAACAAAGGATATAGTGGAGTCATAAGTGAAGAAGATGTGGTAAGAAAATTTCATAGAAATCTCTTACCTTCTTATGCTATCAAAGTCTCTTCTATTTAGGAATTGAGATCCATACTTGGTAGTGTTGTTACCCTTGATACTTTGACTGGTAAGCTAACTACATTTGAGCATAGAAATTTTGATAATAGTTTACCAAAGATAGAAAATTCTTTTAAGTCACCTCTAACTATTGGTAGTTAAAAGAAAGACAGAGAAAGATACATCAATAAAATTTAGGTCGAAGTGACAATGATAGTATAATATTTGAGGAGAAAGAACTAGAAGAATTGCAAACATTGTTGACAAAGAGGTTACTAAGAGGTTAAGCAAAGTATAAAGGTAAATTTCCTTTGAAATACTTTAATTGTGACAATATTGGTCATATAGCATCTAGGTTGCCTAAAAATAACAAGAATGATAAGAAGAAAAATAATGAGTACATATTGTAAAATTTTAAAGACAACAAGGATAAAGGGAATGAATTAGGCTACTTAGTCAAGGAAGGCCAAAAAGAAAAGAATCTCATGATTTAGAAGAAAGTGAGGAAGTTAATATTTCTATGAAGGATAAATTAGAAGAAGAAAGATATAAAGATGAAAAAGCCCTTTTTTATCAAGTAAAATTGATATTTGGATTATTGGTAGTGGTTGTTCATATCATTTGACTGGTGATCTTGAAAAGTTAAAAAATATAGAAGAGTATGATGGAGAATTTGTTAGAATTAGAAATGATATCCATACTCTATAAAAGGAAAATGACCCTTATTTTGAAAGAAAGGATTAAGTTTGATAATGGTTATTGGGTTCTAGGACAAAGTACAACTTTTTGAGTGTGGCATACTTGAGTAACATAGGTCACCAACTAGATTTTCATAACCAAAAGGTGAAGATCTATGATGTTGTTGGATATTTTATTGATATTAGTGAACAATCTAAAAGTAACTTATTCTATCTAAATTCTACATCAAATAGATGTTTGATTGTAAGCAATTAAGATGTTCGGCTGTGGTATAAAAGGTTTTGTCATGTGAATTGTGATAACTTGGTCAAGGTTAGTAGGAGGAAATGAGTAAGATGTTTATCAAGATTAAGAAAGCCTAATAAAGTTATATATAAGAATTTCCACATCAATAAGATGATAAAGAAAAGTTATTCAAGAAAGTCCTACTCATCTAATGGTATATTAGAGTTAGTTCACACTGATCTCTATGGTGCTATGAGAGTACAAAGCTATTATGGTGATCAATATTTCATTTTTTTTGTTGATGACTACTCAAGGATGATGTCTATAATGTTTATAAAGAAAAAGTCCACTACATTCCAAATGTTTAAATGGTACAAGGAAAGAGTTGAGAAGTAAAATGGTAAGCAATTGAAGTGATCAAGATCTAATAGAGGAGGTGAATTCATTTATGATAAATTTACTATCTTTCATAATAAAAATGGAATCAAAAGGAAACTCTTTGCATACATAACTCCAAAACAAAATGACATAGCTAAAAGAAGGAAAATGCCAATATTTGATTGTACTAAAATATTATTAATTGAGGAGGTTGGACAAACATTGTGGAGAGAAGCCATCAGTATTGCTATTTACACCCTCAATTGAGTACAACTCAAGAAGGTACAAACAAAACTCCATATGCAGTTTGGTATGGGCATACAACTAATGTTAGCTACTTTAAAATATTTTCAAGTAGGTGTTACATTCTAATAGATGATTGGAATGGAAAGTTTGACTCTAAAGGAGATGAAGACATTTATAGGATACTATACAAGGAGAAAATGTTATAAATGTCTGAATAAGGCTACTAATAAGATTGTGGAAAGTGTAAATGTAAGGATTGATGAGATTGCAGATGAAAATGAAGGAGATAGCAAAAAGGAACCTAAATATTACCAAAGATTTGTATATGTTTAGGAATTAGATCTTGACACTTTACTCAAGAAGCATCAAGAAGAAACTGAGGAACCTATTAAACCACCACTAAGTGAAGAAAATGTTGAAGAATGTAGAACCAAGACAATACTAGAAAAGTATATTATAAGGAACCACTCACCAAATCAAATAACTAGAAATAAAGATGTAGGATTCATGAAAATAAGTAAGCTAAGAAATTATGCATGCTTGATTTCTAAATTTGAACCTAGATTAGTCAAGGGTGCACTAAAAAATGAAGAGTGGGTTAATGCAATGAAAGTGGAGATAGATCAAATTGAAAAAAATAACACTTGGATATTGTTACTGAGACTCAAAGATAGAAATGTCATTGGTACAAAGTGGATTTTTAAAAATAAGCTAAATGAGAATGAAGATATTACAAGGAACAAGGCTAGACTAGTTTGCAAAGGATATACTCAAGAGGATGGTATTGAGTATGGTAAGTGTTGGTGTAAATACATATTTACTATTCACACTTACTTAAGTTTACTTAGGTCAATGCATTATTTTATTATTTTATTTTGTGAGACACTTAGGAGTTTGTGCACTTTTTTGAGTTGTCATGTTGACAACACAGAACTATGCAACTCTATTTTAGCACATGGTGTCTACAACATTGATTTGTGTGTCACACCCTTGTTGACTTATCCTCTCATCATCACACTTACTTTCGTGTTTAATGGAGGATAACCTATATTTGGTGGACATGTGCCTAGTTGTATGACTTATCATGTAGCTGATTCTAAGGCATTCTAGATGTATCTCAGAGGCCTTTATATATAGGCACTCCTAGTGTACTTTCATAATGCATATTGAATGAATATATCATCATTCTCTCTTTCTGGTCTAAGTTGTGCTTGTGTTTGAGTTCTTAGTTCTTGGGTGAATTTTTGCTTAAGGAAAATTCTTACATAGTATCAAAGCTATACCAAATTCTTACATGGTATCAGAGCTTGGAGATTTTCTCATCACATAACCATTTGAGACCATTGGTTCTTCAGCACCTCAGCCTGCATCTAGAGTACTACAGAAATTGGGAGCATCTAGAGCCAAATCAGACCTTGCCATTACATTTGGAATGCTAATTCAATGAAGATTGACTATAAATTTGGCTACCCTAGGCCAAAGTCGACCATGAGGCAAAAATTTTTTTGTAAATCGGCATCCAGAGGCCCCAATTTGTAGTTCAGGTATGGTTGTTTGCAAATTTAATTAATTTATTATTTGAATCTACATTTTAAATTCTCTGCAATTTTATTTTTGAATTTATTTTCCCTTCGGGTAGCTAGCAGAGAAATTTTTTTTGCAGGTACCAAGCTATTAGATTATGGCCCTACTTAGAGGAATATTCCTATGTTATTTATTCGATAGGCTATACCACAAATTGCAAAGGAATATTCTTTAAATCATAGGTTTATTTAGATAGCGGGCATAGTACATAATTCGGCAAGTATCATCACTCAACCAGCAACCAGGCACCCCAAACCTGGCGAATCCTTCCACAAACCGATGGCTTTTTCTTTGAAGCAATGTGTGTTGCATTTAGTTTTTAAATAGCACATTCCATACTTCCCCACTCAATGTGGGACTATCCTTGTTAAATTCTAGTGATGTCAAACCAAAAATTGGCACTCGTGAATTGCAAACCCGCTGGCGGCAACACTTTTTCTGTTCTCGATGACAATGATTTGAAATTTTTTGACCACCTGCACAGGCTCTCTAGCAACCACTTTTCTAATTTCTAGTGTTTTTGTAACTATCTCCAGTGCCATGTGGCATCTTCTACACCCCCGCTGACCGAATCCGCAGTGCCACGTAGCTCCATTCCTTGCATGACACATCAAACAACACCTCAGCTATTCATCTACCATGTGGACCTGAGTGCACCCTGAAAACTATCACCCCACATTGCATCCAATTCAATAATGCCACATTAGCACATATATAGTTAGCTCATTGGACACATCAGCCTCCACACAACCAAGTCCTACCATATAGACAATCCAATCAGCATCTGTATGGGCCCGTCAGCCTGACACATTAGGAGGGGGCCCAATTTTTTTGCTGACATCATCATTTATGAGGTTAAAATTGATGGTCATCTGACCGTCAAAACTAGACAATTTATAACTGATGGGATGACCATTTGACTCTCAAATTTAAGCACACATTTTTTCTTGCCAGACCCCTCTTCAGATTGCTTTTCAATTTGGCAGCCTGACTTTGTGAGCCCATAACTTGGTCATCCAGACTTCAATTCAAGTGCAATTTTTTTTGAAATTGGGTAGAATTTCTTGAACTTTCTAGTGGTTGTGTTCTTTTCTAATTGTGGTATGAATATTCAAAAATTGTGCTTTTTGGTGATTGTACCTACATAATCTTGCATTTTGCAACTTCAAACACTCCCTATGGGCACATTTGGTAACTTTTTCAAGTTCCATTTTTTTGAAAGTACATTATTTTTCATCTACTTTCTAGATCTATAGTCAGATTCTAGGGTTGTGTGGACAAAAGTCTCACTTTCAGAACTAGGGCTTTTTTCAGTATTATAATGCTTTGACTATTTTTTAGAATTATTGTACATCTGATCTATAGTTCTTAGTGATAGATTTGGGCCTCAAAAGGTAGTTGTAAAAGAAAAATCATAAATTCCACTTGGTTCATTTTGACAAGTGGCTCATTGTACATGCACTACTTATAAAGTGCCAAAAGCATCTTTTTTGGGGGGTCTTTTGATTGAGTGAAAAGTGGGGGTGTGTACTGTGTTTCTATGTCTCTTGTGTGCTCTTTTCATTTCTACATCATGGATTCATTTAAATGTCCACCTGTAACTTCACGCAATTATTCTACATGAAAAGATATTGCTTGGAGTAGATTAATGGAAAAAGGTTATAGTTTTTATGTTGATGGTACAATTACCAAACCTATTGATGCTAAAGAACTCATTCAATGGGAAAAAAAGACCAACAAGCTTTAGGAATTGTTAGGAGTTGTGTTCATAGAGATCTCTTCTTTTACATTGCCAGTTGTATAGAATCCAAGCCTGCATGGGACAAACTTGAATCATTTTATGGTAAGGTGGATGAAGAAAAGGGATTTCAGATTGAGGATGATCTACTTCTCTTGGATCCAAAGAACTTTAACACAATTTAGGATTACATCAACAAAGCCAATAAGTATAGGGCACTACTTAAAGATTGTGGAAATTCCATAAAGGATGAAAAGTTGATTCATCAGATCCTGAAGAGGCTACCTTCAGAGTATGTTTCATTTGTTTTGAGTTTTAATACTCACAGGTTGACCATAGGAACTGCTTACCAAAAGCCTACATTTGATGCATTTGCAGAGATGTTGATTGTTGAACAATCTAACTTGATGGATTTGGGACTTCTCAAGTCATCAAAGACCAAATCCTTGGTGGTTAGTGATGACAACCAATCAAGTCAAGGAGGGAAATTTTCTAGAAACAACAAGAAAAAGTAGTGGAAGAAAAAATCACAATCTGAGACACAATAATCCTCCTCACAACAAGGTAATTCTTCTTCCAACAAGAAGGGAAGTAATGAAAAGAAGGATAGACTTTTTTGTGCATATTTAAAAAATCCAAATCATGATGAGCATCATTGCAAGCTAAAAGAATCGATGAGTTGGAAAACTTACTCAAGAAGAACAAGATTCAAGTGCCAAGTACTTCCATGGATTCAACTCCAACCTCTTCAAAGGGAAAAGGGCAAGCACTTATGGAAAATTCAAGTTCTTCTTTGGAATGGATACTTGACTCAAGCGCCTCCTATCACATGGTTTATTCAAAGGGAGATTTTTCTTCATTGAAGTAGTTAAAGGTACCACACATCTTTGTGGGAGATGATATCAAAATGGAATTTGAAGGAAAAAGACAAGTGGAAATGGACAATGGGTAATTCAAAGATGTTCTCTACATTCCAAATCTTAGCTCCAATCTCCTCTTAGTTTACCAAATCACTCACCTTGGAGATGGTCATAAGGTTGAGTTCCTTCTAGATTTAGTAATGGTGTGTAGTCTAAAAGATGATTCATTGGTTGTAGTGGGGAAAGTCAATCATGACAAGAGGTTTTATTCCTTCTCCCACTTTATGCCTAAGTCTCCTTCTCAAGCCTTGTTGACTCACTCTACTTCACACACCAATTTATGGCATGAGTAGTTTGGTCATCATGCTTTCCACTATCTTCAACAACTTTGCTCAAAACACATGGTCAAAGGTCTACCTAACATCAAATTTTCTAAGGGTGAATGTTCATCATGTACAGTGGATATGCATATCAAGGAGAAGTATGATAAAGGATATCAACCCTAGAGCTCCAGTTGTTCTCTAGTTGGTTCACATGGTTTTAGCAGGTCCTTTTGTAGTGACTTCAGTCACCCAAGGCCGCTACATCCTTACTTTTTTTGATGACTTTTAAGGATTCACTTGGTTCTACTTCCTTCATCGCAAGAGTGAAGTGGTTCATAAGCTTCAAGTCTTCAAGACTCATGCTGAACAAAAATCAAGGAAATCCATCAAGGTTCTTCAGGTGGAAAATGAGAATAGATATGTGGATAGAAGACTTAGAGACTTTTGAAAACATGAGAGGATTGATCTTCAAAATCCACTAGCATTCAGTCTACATAAGATAGATGTTGCATCACTAAGGATTAGAACTCTCAAATCCATGGCAAGTTGCATGATAAAAGCCAAGTCGCTTGATCTAACACTTGAATTTGAAGCCATTAGCAATGCTACTCACATACTTAATAGGTCTCCTCATAATGCCTTAGATGGTAAGACTCCTTTTGAGGCATGGTGCAGTAGAAAACTAGTTGTGTGTCATTTCAGAGTCTTCGGTTGTCCAACATGGGCAAACCTTGTTGGAAATAATCAAGACTAGCTAGGTTACTTAGAGGAGAGGGGTGAATTAGTAACCTCAAAAACATTAAATCAATTCAAAACTTGATCCATTCATCATTCATTCATCTAATCTACTATATGCATGAGAAAGATAAACATTTATAACACATGAACACAAAATTTTGGTGACCCAAAAACTTTCCAAATAGAAAGTAAAACTGGGGTGGGGATGATACCCACAAAACTTTGTTACTGTAGTCTGAATTTAGCCTGTTAGGGCTTACATTGATCACTTTTTATGATCTACTCTATTAAGAGCAATTTGGACTACTAGATCCACCTTGTTAGAGGATTTACAAACATACAATGAAGTATGCACTCTATTAGGAGATTTATACAAAGACTGTTAAGTCTACCTTGTTAAATGATTCACCTGTTAGGATGAAATAGTGGATCTACTTACAACTTGATTTCTTATTAGATCCTTGAAGTGCAGATCACCTCTTGTGACTGATGAATCTTTACTGCTCCTTGTAGACCTTGCTGAATACTCTGCTCTGCTGCTGATTCACTTTTTATCCTTCTCAAAGCATTACATGTCCATTCCTTTTCATACTCATACTTTTCAAATGATATAATACATTACATATATACCATTCCAATAATTACATTTGCAAGGTCGGCCAAAACACAAGTGAACAAAATACTACTGAGTCGGCCAAATAGTAGAAAACTTGGGTTCTTCAAGTTGGCTTGGTAACTTTCTAATACTTGGCATCTACTACATTACTCAGCATCGTCATGCACTTGGTAGAAGTAGAAGCTCAATCCATACTAATCACACAATGTAGCTTGGAACTTGGTAACCATTGGAGACTCGGTAGATATAGTATCACTCGATAAAAATTGAATCCTTCATTTACCTTGTTCTCACTTGGTAAACACTATACTTCCATCACTTAGTAAACACTAGCTTCCAGCACACAAACTGATGACTTGGTAGAAACTGTGAAGCTTGGTGAACATTCTATGCTTAGTAGATACTGTTGGGCTACACACTCACTCAGTAGCTTCAGGAATGCTCAGTATGAACTACTTAAGTGATGAACCTACAAGGTAACCACTGAATGCTCGGTATACATTGTAGACTAAGTGATAAACCTACAAGGTAACCATTGAATACTTGGTATACACTATAGACTGAGTGATGAACCTACAAAGTAACCACTGAATGCTCGGTATACACTTTAGACTGAGTGATGAACTCAATAATCATTCAAAATCAAATAAGTGTTGTCATTAATGACAAATACAATATAATGCCAACAAACCTATCTTCCAAGGGTTATAAGGAACTGGCACCTTGGCCTTGTACTTTCATCGGCTATGAAGACAATGTTAAGGCATATTTATTTATGGATCTAGAGACGCATGAGATCTTTGTGGAGAAAGATATTCACTTTGAGGAAAGTTCACCTAGTTTATCCTCTACTCCTCTCCACACCTCATACATTGTGAAACTGATAGTGATACCAGTGATAGTGCTTCAAAAAATTCAAATATGTGGGCTTCTATCAATAGTTGTAATAAGAGATCACATCATTAGTCCAATCCACATGCTTATATTGCCATAGTGAAAGGTCAAGCACAACATGGTACATCTTGTCTTCTAGCTCCAACTTCAGTTGATGACTACATGGAAAACATTGTAGGTTTGTTCATGGAGTCACACACCACAGATTTGGGAGATAGCCTTGAGGACTTACATCTTCTCTTTGATGAAGATGATCCTTCTACAGTTGTTGTGAGGGCTCACTCTAATCCTCATGTCTATTCTCTACATGATCAATCTTCATAGGTTGGTGTGATTATGGATACTTATGAACAATAGTTGTTGGAGGTCTCTTTGTTAGTTGAGGAGACAGATGGTTCATTGGAACAGGTTCAACAAACATTTTTCTAGATTTGCATTCATTCTTTTTAGCACAGTTGGAAGGGGTGACCATCAGTATCAGTACAGGGATACTTGAGTAGGTTTTAGGGCCACCATACATCTTTAGGATTGCACATTTTCCTTTGTTTCTTCTAAAGGGGAGGAACATCATTCTACACTCTTGGACCAACTTCTTCCTTGAAGCAACACTCATTGGTCAACATTCTTCATTTTGTGGAGGGGGGTGGTGGGGGGGGACTACCTTGTCTCTCTTCCTCTTCTTTCTTATCGGGGGCACTTTTCCTCTTATGAGGTTTTTTCTTTCTCCATCTTCACTTTTGTATATACTAGATGTATGTTGTAATGGGGGGGTCTTGATTACTCCATCCATCCATGCATCCCTATTCATCTTTCTTTTTGGGGGAAGGTTTTTCCCATGAGGTTTTCCCTCTTTCTCCACTTTATGAGAGATTGCATTTCATTATGTACATGGGTACCTAACATGGCCTAGTAGCTAGGACCCATCCTGCATTTCATCCTAGTTTTCGTAAGCTTAAGGGCATTCCCCTAAGTTTCACTTAAGGGGGAGTGTTGGTGTAAATATGTATTTACTATTTACACTTACTTAAGTTTACTTAGGTTAATGCATTATTTTATTATTTTGTATTTTATTATTATTTTATTTTGTGAGACACTTAGGAGTTTGCACACCTTTTTGAGTTGTCATGTTGACAACACAGAAGTATGCAACTCTATTTTAGCACATGGTGTCTACAACACTGATTTGCATGTCACACCCTTGTAGGCTTATCCTCTCATAATCGCACTTACTTCCATACTTAATGGAGGATAACCCATATCTGGTGGACATGTGCCTAGCTGTATGACTTATTATGTAGCTGATTTTGAGGCATTATAGATGTATCTCAGAGGCCTTTATATACATGCACTCCTAGTGTACTTTCATAATGCATATTGAATGAATATATCGTCATTATGATCATACTCTCTCTTTTTGGTCTATAGTTGTGCTTGTGTTTGAGTTCTTAGTTCCTGGGTGAATTTTTCCCTAAGGGAAATTCTTATAGTAAGAAATTTGTCCCTATCGCCATACTAAAACATATGAGAATTCTAAATCTACTACATATAATGCTCACACAAGTTTCAAAGTATATCAAATGAATGTAAATTATGTATCTTGTAATGGAATACTAGAAGAAAAAGTATATGTTGAGTGATTAGAAGGATTTTTTGATAAAAGTCAAAAAAATGATATTTAAACTGAACAAGGCACTATATGGTTTGAAATAGGCACCCCAAGCATTGTATAAAAGACTCCTCTCATATCTAATGAGAATAGGTTTCATTAGAGATAGTGATAACTATGATTTGTACTTGAAAAGTGAATCTAAATATAAGGTGTTAATAGTCAAAATCTTTGTTGATGATATCATATTTGGAGGAAATAAAATAATGGGTAGATAATTTTCTAATGAAACGAGGAAATAATTTAAAATGTCAATTTTTGGAGAGATAAAATTCTTCATTGAATTACAATTTCAACAAACCAAGATGGAACATAGATAACATAGTCAGAATTTATCAAAGAGGTCTTGAAAACTTTTGGGATGGAAGAATCAAGACTAGTCGGCACACTGATGATAACTAGATACAAACTATTATATGATGATGTATAGTTTTTCATAGTAGACTAGACATCTCTCATGTTGTTGGTATTGTGGAAATATTTTCTTCTCATCCTAAAGAGACACATCTAACTAATGTGAAGAGAGTCTTTAGATATTTCAAAGGAACCAAGAACTACGGCTCATGATACAAAAAGGATGGAGGATTTGAATTAAAAGTATATATTGTTGTTGATTAAGTAGGTAATGCGGATGAAAGGAAAAACAAAAGTAGAGGATCTTTCTTCTTAGGAGAAATATTATTGACATGGATAAGCAAAAAGAAAAGTTGTATTTTACACTCAATTGCTAAGGTAGAATATGTTCTAGCTATAACCAATTTCTCTAACATTGTCTGGATCAAACAACTGCTTAAATGGATAGAAGAGGAAGTAAATGGACCTATGAAAATCTATTGTGATAATACAAGTACTATATATATTTCAAAGAACCTTGTGATGCATTCTAAAACAAAGCATATACAAATCAAGTATCACTATTTGAGAGAACAAGTACAAGAGAAACAAGTAAAGTTGGAATATGTGAAATCCAAGGAGCAAATTTTATATATATTCACAAAACCATTACCCAAGGATCATTTTGAGTACCTGAGAGGTAAGATAGGGTTCATTCCATTATCTAATGTTCATTACAAAAAGATGTGAGTTGAATCAATTCATGTTTTATCAGAATTATCTACTTGTGAGTAGATGCATATGTTTTCTCTTTAGGAGTAGCCTAAATTTATGAGAAAGATATGAGGAAACATAATTGATTGGTACAAGAAAGGTATGAGGTACAAATACAAGGACAACTAGTTTTAGCCTACATTTTGCAGGCACCTTTGGCATTACTGTCTAAGGGGAAGAAGATGTAATCAAGGAGAGAAAGAAGATGTAATCAAGGAGAGAACATATAAAGGAAGAGAATTAACAAAGAGAGATGGCTATGTAAGATAAAAGGGAGAGAAGTGAATGACAAAAAGAAAACATAAAGAAAATGAGAGAGAATGGAAAAATAAAGTGAGAGAACTATTGCAAGAAGATATGCTACCCAAAGGGGGAGGATGATAAAGAGAATGAAGACAATGAAGCAAGAGTAAAGAATACAATTGAAGAATGAAGATGACTAGTATTGAATGATATTTTCATATGTGTTTCCATCAATTCTAAAGGGGGAAATTGTTACCCAAGTGATGTTGATATCCCAAACTAATGTTGATGAAAAACAAGGTTAAATAGAAATGAAATGTATGTTAAAGAATCAGATTAGTTTCTATGTTGTCATTGATGTCAAGCCTATTGACTTACTGATTTATGCAAGTTTCCAAATGTAAGGAGGAAACTTGTAATAAAAAAATATAACTATTTCCACATAACCCATAATAATCTGAAATAAATATGTAATCAAAATCCACATGCAAGAGAATAGACAACGTACCCACAAAAATTGTGACACAAGATATGCCCTAGGAAACCCTCATTGAGGGAAAAAAAATCCAGCCTCCAAAAGCTTCCATCACCATGTATTATTCAACAAAAACACAATTGCAATACAACCATGGAGGCCTTCAAAGCCATAGCCACAACCAAGAAATCCATGTGAACAAGCATGAATCCACACATCCCATGCCATACTTCCAACCTTCACAAATGCTCCTTTAGCTAACTTGTCAAGCCTTGTCTTGCTCGACTTTTTTTTTGGTCTTTTTGCCTTGTCTCTATAACTACCCTTGTGGTTTCTTATTTAGTAGCAAGTCCCAAAAAATCACCAAATGGTATTACATAAACCATGTGCTACCTAGCCCATTGACCTCACACTTAATATTGGATATTTAATTCTTTTCTCGAATATTAATTAATTACATCAAATATTATCACAATGTTACAATAAAACTCATCAAGTATATCCCATAGGAATATCTACATGTTGTACGTCCATCTAGGTGCTCCTAGGTGCAACATTACATAATAAAATAAAATAAAATAATATAATAATATATAATAATATTATGAAATATGTGCAACACCTATTATCTCAACAATCTCCCACTTGTTGTATAGATTGTGATTTAATATATAGCCACATAAATGAATAAGGGAAAAATCCCTCCTAGCACATTCACCATCATTGACCAAAGTACACCAAGTGCTTCATCCTAGTACTAGCAAAAAAATCAAAGTATCCAACATATCAAACATGAATGATGCCACCTGCTATAATGTCACTACTACTGGACATACATAGAAGCCATCCAAAGAGAAAGCCACCCAACCTATCACATAAGAAGATCATAAAATCTTGTACCAACTAAAATGTCAAACACAAACACCTAATCCAAAGGTAATCATGAGTAACTATAGCTGTCAAAATATCCATAGCTGAAATAGCACCCACAATAAAATCCAACCCATGCAACTATCCATACCTCCAAAGGTACACCAAGTGAATCTCACATCATCAACATATCCAGTCTATAACATGCAATCACAAGCCTCAAGAAAAATACCTTCCACATATATACCAAGAAGCTCTCACTGCAAAAGATAATGTTAAATATATAACCAAATAAGTGAATCCATGTAGTATCAAGGACATCCACAATACATAAACCAATAAATTGCAAGAAAAATCTCATAACATGTCCCCAACACTCTCCCAATTTCTCCATACCCAAAAAAGGAGAGAGATAAAGGTATAACCATGCCATCTCTCATATGACATACATGAGCACAAACCAGTGATCACAATATGCAACCAATCCCAAATCCAATGTAAGTGAATCTGAACATACAGGAAGATAACCAAGACCAAAAAGAAACCATGAAAATCATAACCTATATCATGTCCTTCTACATAGATCTCTAGATGTAAATTGTTCCATGTAAGATCTCCTCCATAAAACCCCAACCAAGAAGCTACAACATCACCCAAACCATACCATATAACTAATCATGGATGTAAGCCTCTCAGAAGAAGCTCAAACTCATAAACCATTCATAATCCAAAGAAATTATTGAATATAAAACCATCTCCCAAACTCAACCAACATAAAAATAAGATATGCACAAGGAGATAACCAATATTAAAATCATCTCTCAAATGAACCCTCAAAAACCAACTCATCTACCATAGCTCAAGATCCATATCAATGGAAGACAAGCATAAGCATAATGCACTTGGGAGAGACAATGGGATATACCTCTCAAGTAGTAAACCACTGAGTAGACCAAGAGTGGGGAATGAGAATGCTCATCAAGATATCCAATTATCTAACCAAGACTCATCTAAGAACAATATCCTCTTAGGTCATATCAGGTGAATGCTCCTTGGACTTCCTTGTTGAAACTATCAACCATCCCAACAAATACATATCTAATCCAAGAGAAATCAACATCACCATCATCTCTATATATCCATGAGCACCTATAACCAATCAATCCATGAAAACTCCAAATGAAACATAGAAATATCATGAAGTATCCATAAAATGATCAATGTTCTCAATACCAAGAAAGTAAACCAAGATCAATGTCAAAGTTCTAACCATGGCCTCAAGAACATAAACATGACAACATGTTCTAACCATCTCAACCAAAGAGATAACATATATACATATGAACATGCTATAACATGTCAAAACTCTAAGTGGGTATCAAAAGTATACCATGACATAATAATGAAACCATCCTAACATCAAGGATAACATGTCAAATGAAAGCATTAACCACACCTTTTACAAGAACTATGTGAGTCCTCTAGATGTAACCATCTCAACACACCATGAAGAAAAAAAATAACCCCATGAGTCCTCAAGATCTAATCATCTTCATACACCATGATGAAACATCTCCACACACCATGAAAATAAAAAGTGCACCATGCAAATTTCAAAGAAGCTTTTGCATCAACAAGATCTAAGACATCCTCCAACATCTACAAAAGAAACTCAATAAATATATCAATTCCAACAACCCTCACTAGAGTGTGGTACCAAGTCATCAATGACATCATAAAATCCATCTCTTATATGAGAATCCTCTAGGTCTACCACACACAACCAAAGTATTAATACTAGTTGAAACCAAGATCTCCAAACCAAGAAGATACAAAACAAACCAAGAACTAATCATACACCACCACCTCATCACTGTCACAAGCTCCCAAAAAATTATGTATCCAAGCTATCCATGACATAATGATGAAAAACCATCCCTTAACTATGAGAATTAACCAAGGAATAAAACAATCAAAGAACTAAAAGTGCACACACTAGTACATTAGGCCTCCATTTTTGACCAAATTTTTTGATGACAAACCAATTTGGCTTGTCAAATCTACATTTTTTAAAATATGACCCTAAAAGGGTCAAAATTTTAATCAAACTTAAGTTTTTTCATCAAAATTTTGACAAAATTTAAGTTTTAGTTCAAAATTTTGACGTTGTCGACATATAAAGAAAAAAGAAGAAGCAAACATTTCATTTTGTATCTGTCAGATTGCAAGCATGTGGGAGGGATTTTGCATCATATTGTCTACATGTAAGGAAAAGCATGGCATCACTTAGCTAAGATATCAATGCCTACTTCATTTTTGAGAATGGAAGGGAAACAAAAAGTCAATAAATTTTGATTGAATAATTTCGGCCTGCATTCAGATGATATAGTGTTATTTGGAGTAGATGATTTTTATGGCTCAAAGCCCTTTAGTTGATTTTTGATCCAACATGAATATCTTTGTGTTATTGGAGTAGAAATTAATTTCCATCTTCCCCTATTAGTATATCTTCAAGTCAACAAATCCCATGTTTAGTGCCATGGTCTAGTGAAGGTGAGAAAAGCTCTAAAACCTCAGGACAAAAACCCTGTGAGGAAGATTGTTTTAAAAGTAAAAGATGGGTAGTCTTGATTCATTGTGATATATCTATTCCATGTGTGTAGGTAACAATAAATGTAAAATTTATTTAGATTTCTAACAGTAATAAAATATCCATGATTCAAGGGTTGAGGGTTATTCCAGTGATTAATTATAAATTATCAGGAAATCCAAATCATAGGTGTTTAGTGCCTGTTAATGCTTGTTGTTGTGTTTGGTTTATCATATTTTTATTGCCACCATAAAGATTAAATTTGTATACCATAATTGTTATTGTTAATATACAAATAAAGTATGTAGTAAATGTGGACTACTTGTATTAATTTTTTTTGTGAATGTCATCAAGAGATGGTGTTTCCTTGAGTAGATTGTGAGCATAGGGCATCTTAGTTCAAACTTGTGGGTACGTGAGGATGCTTGAAAACATGTGTTACACTAGAGAGTTCTGGTTTCTGGGTTAGATTGTGTGCAATTTTTTTAATCATCAACGTTTCGGATCATACTACATGATCCATCATCAGGATGCCAGAGAACAAGAAGAACAAAAAATGATGATGGATCATCCATCATTTTTTGTTCTTCTTGTTCTCTGGCATCCTGATGATGGATCATGTAGTATGATCCGAAATGTTGATGATTAAAAAAACTGCACACAATCTAACCCAGAAACCAGAACTCTTATGCATGGATTGTGGAAATCTCATTGATCTGATGTGTTACACTACTATGAGAAACAAGGGTGTTATTTTTGCCAATTGTACCACTAGTAAAGAACAATTACAGAGGTCACACTCTACATATTTGCAAGTTTTACATGGGGTTAAGGAAACATAAAAGAGTATTAAGGAGGAACCTTTACCTATGCAGGTTGTGAAAGCTTAGGTCACTTTTTTGGAGATCCAACTCATGTTATTTATCCTCATAATATAAATTGTGGGCCCTCTTTTTTCTTCCTAGTTGAAAATAAACAAGGGACAAGGTACTTTCAAAATAGCTAGTTAAGCTCAGAAAATAAGTTAAAAATGGTTCACAATTCTTATTCAAGTCTGGCACTATTATTTGTTATTAAAGTGGCAATAATGTTATTTATTTCTATGGTGGGATATAATACATATAAGTTAATACCATTACTAACAATCTAAGAGCTAATTTTGTAACTATTATGTTTAATTTTCTTGTTGCATATGTGAGGGAGCTTATTATTGTGTGCAATGACCAAAACCAGGTAAGAGAATTAGCAAAGAGAATTAGCAACTACGTATACAAGTTTTTATGAAGATAAATAATTTTAACCTAGGAACTCAACATTATTTGCCATCTTGTTTACATTTTTAATTTTCAAAGATTTGAATAATTTGATTCTTTAAGGAAGTGTGTAATTAATGATGGAATTTTTATTCATTGAGTGGAATATTAGGTGGGCATTTCATCAAAAATTGTCAAAACACCCACAAATAAATAAACCTTTGAAAACAACTGGTTATAGTAGCATTGTAGTAGGGAAATTTGAGAATGAAGCTATGTAAGAATCTAAACTCCAATAATGTAGCAATATGATTAGGAAAATAAAATGCAATATGAAAACTTGAAAGAAAACAATTCTAGAAGCATATTATTCTCCAAACACATAAGACCTAGTACATCAATTTGTCTGCTATTGAATATGCAAGACTAACTACTAACTGAGATCATACATTCATAGCCTCTTGATTTCCCCTATGACCTTCTCACTTACACTTGATATGTGCAAGTATGTGGATAGTGATTATGTCACACAATGCCATTAGGAAACTTGAATAAGAAAAATGTGAACAACAGCAAGAATGTAGTAGATTTGCTAGTAAAACTTATTCCCAACCCTTACAATTACCTTAAAAAAGGCTTAAATAGTATTTTTAATGTCATATCACCTTAGGAAAGGTAAAAATACCTCACATTGCAAATATCTTACCTATTACTCCAAGCTTGCACAAAGTTGCAACATGGCAACTTTGTCAATTTTTACAAAATTACAATTTCATTACAATTGTGTTCTTTCTTGTTGTTGGATTCTCAATTAGATCAATAAATTGGTCCTAAAAACACAACTCATGGATTGGAGATCCAAAATGAGTAGCTATCTTTCTTATGGAGAAGAATCATTTAAATTGTCAACCCGAGGACATATACTTGAAAAAGATCTACAAAGTATATGCACTACAAAACTCTCTAAGTTATTCTATCATTGCAAAACATAAACTATAAAAATTCTGAAAATAAATCTAAATACACAATAATGGCTACAAGAAACTGCATAGTAATGGTTGCAGGAAGTATACATTACAAACCTTTTATATATATATATCTATCTCTATATCTCCATATATATCCATCTATATGAAATGCTTGATTACAATTTTGAATATATAAGCTTATTGCCTCTCTAAAAACCATCTAAAAAGTGTCTCATAATTACTTTAAACAAGGAAGAGACTTATTACAAAACTAATGACTAAGTGTGTTGATTTCCTGTTCCACATTTTCAGCAATCCTCTCAAACACATGATTCTCCTTTATTATTATGAATTAGATCAAACCCTTTTACTATGTTATTCTAATCCTTTTTATCTTTTCAAATAATTTTGAAAATATTAATTTTATTAAGAAACATGGAAGTTATCATCATTTTATTAAAAGTGGTTTTCTGTTGCCTGAAAATGTGTCACCTTTTACTTAATCAACTTCTGATCCATAGTGCTCATCAAATATTTTGAACTAACTCAAATACTCAAAAGGGTTTGTGCACCTTATTTTCAGGTTTCTGTGATGAACCTCCTTATAGCAATATCGTGAGAATGCTCGAAATAACAGAATACAAGTGATAGCAGAACTCAGAATGAATCTACTGATCGCAGGCCACTTCGAGGGGGTAACCTCCTTTGAGCAAGCTCAATACAATAAATTCGTCCGTGCCCATCAAGGGCCTCAACCTATTCTTATATACTGGGTACGATCTAGAAAAGTAATACTACCTATGCATGTGGGATTTAGGGCTTTGATATGTAAAATTTGGGGTTGGGTCGCCAAGGAAGGAAGTATGCAAAATGATATTGCAGACGTTCTGCGGAAGTATGAGCAGAAACAGAAAGCAAACAAGGAAGCTACGACTAAAAAACAGAAAAATTTTTACTTCTTTTTTTTTTTTTTTTTTTTTTTTTTTTTTTTTTGAACAGTCGACTTAGAAAAATTCACTCACAGACAGAACAACTGAAAAGAGTTATTGCAATAATAAGAGATATTAGAAGTGAGAGGAACCTGAAGGCCACGACAGAAAAAAAATTTGATGTAATTTCCACCCAGTGAGCCCAAGAGAGTGCTCTGATACCAGATGTGATGAACCTCCTTATAGCAATATCGTGAGAATGCTCGAAATAATAGAATACAAAGTGATAGCAGAACTCAGAATGAATCTACTGATCGCAGGCCACTTCGAGGGGGTAACCTCCTTTGAGCAAGCTCAATACAATAAATTCGTCCGTGCCCATCAAGGGCCTCAACCTATTCTTATATACTGGGTACGATCTAGAAAAGTAATACTACCTATGCATGTGGGATAATAAAATATACTCGCGGGACGACTTACAAAGCATATGCGTCCAACAACACTACTCTAACAAAATAAACAGAAGGAACACACAGGTTCCTAACAGTTTCCAAATCCATAAGCCATTTGTAATTTCATTAAGAATTGAGTAAGATATTCCCATTTTATTAGGAGTAAGATATGCCCATTTTATTGGAACTGTGTCTTTGACTTTTTCTACATTTCTTACAACTACTAAATATTGACAAGTGTCGAGTTGCTTCTCCTTCTTCCTAGCTGCATGAATGACTCAAATAACTCTCAAGAAAAATATTAATCATCTCAAGATAATTATTCTTCAATAATAACCATTTATCATAATAAATTATCACAATTTAGCATCAACTAGCTACACATGCAAATGCTAATCAATAAATCATTTATCATAGTTAATGCTTCATAAATCAAGTTCATGTATGGAAATATATTGCGATCATGGGATAAAGTATTATGATAAATGGATATAAATATAAAAATTTATAGCCTCAACATTTTTCACCAATGAAGGAAATAATGAAGGCTTATGATGTTTCAAACATCATTACACCTCAATCCACCTTATTTCATGCCTTGTGACCATGTTGTGGTTGTTTGACCATTGTTGACCACCTAGGAAGCTTTTTTATGTTTTAAGCAAGAAAGTGAAGTAAATGAATTCAAAATACAATTTAAACCAAGCATTTAGGTAAAATCACATACTTAGGTTATTAAGAACCTTTATTCCATAATCAAGGCCCAAATTTGTGTCTTTCAAGCCAAAATTGGGGTGCTCTTGCACCAGTTGTGATGTGAATTTGTGAGAGGGAAATCTCAAACAACAAGGAATACCTTTAAAACTTCCCTAACTAAACACAAAAAAGATCATATAGTCACTAGGGTACTTCCCCCTAAAATATACACAATTTTTTGTTTCATGTTTCAACAAAGGAAACTTTCTATTTTCACCTCTACACAATAGCACCTATTGATCAAGTTTGCAAGTCACAAGGTTAATAAAAAACCTACTAGTCAAGTTTATACCCTCCCAAATAACTCAAATAGGAAACTTTCTATTTGTACCTAATTGTAATGAGAACACCTATTGATCAAGTTCACACCTCACAAGTTTAATCAAACACCATTAGTGAACAATATTATAAATTCATTCATATGTTTTGAACATGAAAACTCTTTGTAGAAAGAGATTTAGTGTGTAAAGAACATTAAAAATAAGGAAAACATTCAGAAACTAAAACTATATTCACATATAAGATTAGACAAAAGAAGGTGTAAGAGAGTGCAAACTAAGAGGAATATCACTCCAAAAGCCTCCTTGATTTTGTAGATGTGTCCTTTGATGTAGATGCGTTGTTGGATGGAGATGTGTGCTCAATAATATTTCTCAAGCTTCAATGAAAAATATGGATCAAAGTGGATTTGTGGATAGATTTTTCCATTATGATGGTATTTTGATAGTCCTTAGTCTCTCAAAATAGCATTATAACATTATCATAGAAGTGGATGATATTTGTGAAGGGAGATGGTTTCATTTATAGGCCAAGGGGTAGAGGGATGGATGGTCAAGATGCAAGGATGGCAAGATGGTGAGGGAGGGCTAGGATGCACTCAAAGGGGAGCACATGGATTGTGCTTGTTTGAAGCCAATTAGGAGGTGACACATGTCACAGGTTAATTAGATGTGAGAGGATAGGATATGGGTTGGTCAAAGAAGTAATGAGGGAGGTTGAGCCATAAATGGGGATGCTTGGGTCATAAATGGAGATGGTCAGGGGGAGAATGAGATTGTTGGGTCAAATAGAGATGGTTGGTTCATAAATAGAGATGGTTGGGAGGAGGATGATATTGTTGACTTTGGCTTGGGTCATAAATGTTGGAGGGTGAGGGGAGAATGAGATTGTTAAATTTGGATTGGGTCATAAATGTTGGAGGGTGAAGGGAGAATGAGATTGTTGACTTTGGCTTGGGTTAGCAAGTCTTAACCCATGTTTATGATTGTGCACATGTTTAGAAGAGGATTAGGCTTTGATTAGAGGGGGATTAGGGGGTAAGTGGTTTAGATTTGATGGGATGGGTTAGTTAGGTGGCTAAATGAGGTTAGTATGTGTGAATGGCTTGGATTAGAGGTTAGGATAGGGTTTAGGGAGGCTCTTAGGATTTTAGATATTTTATTAAATGATTTATTTAATAAAATGGGGATATAGAATTAAATTGAATAGATTTGAGGATTTATTCAATTTAATAGAGGAATAGGGATTTAATTGATAAATTGATTTTGGGTGATCTTTTAATTTTATCAATTGGACTATAATTAATTAAATTAACTAATTAACTAGGGGATGACAATAGATTAATTAAATATTAAATACTTAATTAATAATGCCTTAGGAGATGACTAAATAGGATTACTTAAGTGATGTAATAAAATTTAGGTGTCTACACTCTTTGCTGTCACCACTTGCATGAAAACATGTGCAACAAAAACACCTACTAGTCATGTTTGCACCTTGCCAAGATATTCAACATAGGCAACTTTCTATTTGCATCTTTATGGTATATAAACAATATGGTCAAGTTTGCACCTCACATGCATGCTTGCACCTATAATAATATTAAGACTCGTCTGTGTATACAAAAATTTCACATGTTACTGTGGTATGTTCATTTCTTATGGATTAAATCAAACTAGTTGTATGTTCAGTATGGATTAATTTCCATATATTCTCCAATCAAAGCTATTAGCAACAAGGATTGTAGTTTTCCAGACACAGGTAAATATTTGTACATTCCAAACATGATAAATAGAATAAATTTATTTGCTAGTTATTGAGTTTGCTAAAAATCAATGTTGCTTTGTGTATGTATTCTCAATTCACCATTGACTGTCCCATTAAATTCATGTATTAGTTAGGTAGATAGCATCATAGCTAATTTGAAGATCCATCCATAAATTATTTTGAGCTCAGTACACATCGGTCTCAGTATGTAATAAAGTGAATAACACCTAGTCCATAACATAATAAAGACCCACATCCAATATTATTTACTACAAAGAAAACACATGATTTTCCATAAAGACACTACCTATGTCTTTATGCAAAGTGGAATATCTATGTTTGTTTAGTGATTTTTTTTAATGAAAAATTTTCTTATTATTATATATATTTACATTGTATAATTCATTTTATTTGTTTAGATACCACCCTTACTGAAGAGGTAGGAATATTTAATTATTTAATTATTTTTTATTATATACAAGGTATTACTAATGTTTGTATGTTTATATTTGATATATAATTTTATAGCCCGAATATTTTCCTATGAAGAAAGTTCATGCCTAACAATATGAACCAAGAAAAAAATAAGGTGACAATTGCTAGATTGTGGTCTCAATTCAAAAGAAAAGGTGATGGCAATTTGTTGTTGTCCTTGTAAAAAATGCAAGGTCTTAAAAAATTGAAGAATTCTAATCACAATAGCTCAGATACATTATAGGAAACATGATCACATTGAAGGGGTAAAGGATTTTCATCCTTTGGTGAATTTAGATTTCAAACTGGTGGAACATGGAGGTGTGAATATCGAAGCAGAAGAAAATGCTCCCATGGAAGAAGATGATCCTAATGTAGAGAACACAATTGAAGATGTTGGTATTGGCACAAATGATAATGTGCCAGAGAAAAAGATTGAAGAACATATTACCAACAAAATTGATTAAGATGATAAAAATGATGATAGTCACATATATAATGATGATGATGAAGATAACCTTGATATACCTATAATTAAAAAGGCATAGAGCCCCTGTACCAAGGCTCCCACACAATGCTTCTCTCCATTATATTATTGTTGGTAAACTTCAAGGTTATGAATGGTATATCCAATTTAGAAATCTCATGTATGCTAAGGTATAATATCATTTTTATCATCTTCTATCTTAGTGTACCATTGATGTTATTTATATTAACATTTTTTTCCATAGGTTGATAAGTGAGTATTTGTTACCACCATCAAACATTTTACCTTGCTCTTATCAAGAATTATTGGCCATTATGAAAGATATTGGAGTAGAGTATCAAATAATACATGCATGTCCCAATGATCATATTATTATATCATAAACAACAAAAATTTGCAACACAATTCTTTGATTGTCACATTAGTAGATATCAATCAGATCAAATAACCAAAAAGGTTCCTCACAAGGTTCTTTGGTATATTCTCATTATTCCACATCTTCAATAATTATTTAGGTGCACTAGCTTGGCACAATTTATGGATTACCATGCATGCAATAGAAGTCAAGATGACATTATGTGAATGCCTATGAATGGTTCTATATTTAAGGACATAGAAGATAGGTGGCTAGTATTTAAAGAATAACCTTACAATCTGAAGCTTTTGTCGACAGTAGACGGTGTCAATCCATTGGGAGAGATGAGATATGTTTACTCAGTCTTGCCTATTTTTGTTAGTAACAATAACATTACTCCTTGGATGTCCATAAAGAGGGAGCACATAATGTTGGAAATGATTGTAACAAGTATTTTTCCATTTAATATTCATCTAAATTAATTTATAAACACAATATCAAAATGGCCATAATAATTATGTTTTGTTTATGTTCATTCAACTACATAAGTACCAAGTGAAAGATATGAATGTATGTATTGAGCCCTTGATTGATGGGTTGTTGGAGTTATGGAATGGGGTCACTATGTATGACATATCTAGACCAATTGGTGAAAGATAATTTCAATTATGTGCAATGCTTGTATGGACAATACTTGATGCCCTTGGACTAACACATTTTTGTGGTATGTAAAACTATTAACACGTATTTTTGGTATGTAATAGTGCTAATGCATTTTCATTGTATGTTTAAGTTGTATGTGATAATTGTAAATATGACTCTTATATTACACATGTCATCAAATTATACAAGATCTTGTAGGTCTTCAGACAAAGGGACACTTTCTCTCAAAAAATCATAAGTATCAAATTACTGAAATTTTTTTTTTTAAAATTAGAAAGAAGAGAAAGCATCAAAGCCATGAAGAATGACACCCTACATGTGGAAGGTGGAATACAATAGAATGAATCATCAAGGTAATGTCATTCCATCTGATGCAAGTTTTTGTATGAAATTAAAATTTGGATACTATCTTTTGTTTAGTAATGATGTAATTGATGTTAGTGAAGGTCGTCAAGGCATTGATGAGCAACTTCCAAAAGGACTTAAAAACTATCCTAGATAATTAATTAGGTTTTTGTACTATGAGCACCTCCTAATTGTGCATTTGTTTGATGCTATGCATATTGGAAAGAATGTAACATAGACACTATGGAAAATATTGGATGGAAGGTGTGACAAACAAAAATTAGTCAAAATTTGTAATGATATTGATGAATCCAATCATGTATTGAGGTTTTTCCTTGAATCAAATAGCAATAGAAATTGGATTAATACGAATGTCATTCCTTGGTTATTAATGCAGCAACAAGTTGATGTCATATTTGAAGCCATAAAAAAACTAAATTTCCCACAGGATTTGCTACAAACATAAGCAATCTCATATCGAAGAAAGGTGATTTTGGGTTAGGGTTGAAAATGCATGATTGGCATACCTTCATGAAGGTAAGTCATGTTCTTCTCTATTTACAATAAATTTGTAAAACATCATGTACTTTTGATTGTGTTTTATTTTATAATATATTGAAAAGATCATTTTATTATTATTCTATTACATTCTGCCTCTATCTCTCCCACACAACTTTGACAACATGAGTGTCAAACACGTTATATCTGATATTGGGAAATACATGAGGTTAGAAGTGTTATTTGTTAAATTTTTTGTATGGATATTATTCTTGCATCTTGCTCTTATTTTTTTGTAATTTTTTGTATAATTTTTTGTAGAGTCTCGTTAATACATTTTTGCATTATGAATATCTTCTAGGTTGTTATCATCTAAAGAAATTGATAAAAAAAGACATAAAGCATTGGAAGATAAAAATTCCTCAGCTTTTCTGTGAGATGCAAAAGTGTCTACCTTCAACTTTTTCAATGCACAATAATGCTACCTCATGCATCTAGTTGAGAAGATTGAATTGTGTGGACTTGTACCAACTAGGTCAATGTGGATGGTTGAGAGGCACTTGAAATTTTTGAAGAACTTGTTTTGACATAGAGCATGTCCTGAGGGTTCCATGGTTAAGAAATATATAGTCTACTAGACCATGGTGTACATTAGTGAATATCTTCCCAAGTTTGCCTCAAAGATCCATGTAGATTGCATTTAGGATCCCAATTCCATTAATAGATTCAAAGGGGAGTACTTGATGGGAAAAAGTAGATTGAGTAAAATGAGATGTAATTATAATATTTTATTGTAGTTAATTAATTCTTATCCATCATTAATTTAAGTTATTTTTAACTAGCCTATTTATTTTATGCAGTTGCTCGTGAGTGGGATGCACTTTATTTATATATTGTAAAAAATCTTGATCAGATGATGGTATGGATTGAACGATCTTAACAAAATGGTCACTCATTAACATGGGAAGGTTTTTATTGGTTAAAGAAGCTCATCATAATGAAGATCCCAAGGTTATGCCAATGGTAATTGATCTAGCAAATAGTTTAAGAAGTAGAAAGGTGTGTATAAGTTAATCTATCATGACCCATTTGTTTAATATCAACTCATAGATAGATGCATGATTTTGACATGTTTTCAAAATAATAGGTCAAGCACCACAAAGCTATGTACTACAATGGCCATACATTCTATATAAAAAATGTGGACAATGCTAAAAGAACTTGTGATTCTGGGATAACTGTAGTCTTCAAGGTCACCAATATTTCTTCTAGAAATGATATACATTCTCAATAATCTAAAAATAGATACTATGTTATTTTGGATGATATAATTGAGTGTAAGTTTAATTTCTTTAAATTAGTTCTATTTATTGTCAAATAGTATAGGCTACGACTGAATCAAAATGATCTTGATAGAATTGTTATTAAACATGATAATGGATTTACAATGATTAATATAAGGTCATTTGAGCTAGTTGTAAATGAGCCCTATGTTCTTCCAAACCAATGTGAGCAAGTTTTTTACTTTGGAATTCCAAATAAACTAGGTTAGTCATTTGTCATTAGACATGATCCAAGAGCAAGACTGGTAAAGTATAATGTGATTGAAGAAGAAGATATCAAAAAAGTGGAAGATGAAGTAGATGATGATGATGATGATGATGAAGAAGGAGATGATGATGGTGGTGGTGGTGGTGAAGATGTTCATGATGATGGTGATGGCATTTATGATGATGATGATGATGGTGCTAGTGGTGGTGGCAATGATGATGATTGTGGTGATGGTGGTGACAACAACAACAACGATGATGGTCATAATGACGATCATGATGATGACAATGGTCATTCTAATGATTTGGATGATGATGGAAATAACGATGATGAGATGGATGAAGAAGATGATCAATGACATGATCAATGGAAATGTATTAGGTGCTAATTAGGTTGAAATATTTGTTATGATGCTCAATTCTTAGAGTTGATTACTTATAATATGTTTTTTGTAGAGGTAATGAATTAAAAAGTATACAATGATTATGATGTATGTATATTGTTCATGTTATGTTCAATGTAGTTTGTAGCATAAGTATCATGTAATTTGTAACTAACTTAAGACAAATGATTTACATATGTAGGAAATTATACCCCTTTGATGAGGATCGTACATAGTGACATGGATCGGGAGGTATAAGTTTATTACATACTTGCTTTCTGTTTACCTTCAACATCAACTTTAGGTAAACTTCATCAATATTAGCCTCATTTTATAAAAAGAAATTTCAATAAACGCATGCAATTTTTCCTTGCTCAAGAGGGGTCATTTTCTTACAATGATGAGACAAAGGGTGACATCAAGGTTCCCTTGAGGTACACACATCTTGATGGGGACACAACCCAAGAACAGAATGGACACAATAGAAAAGGGAAAATATATTAACTGAGAAAATAAGATAGTACAAACAGTGCAGAGAAAATAAACTTCAAAACATGCCCTAAGGGCTTACAATAGCATAAATTTGGAGATAATTTCTCCTTTCAGTACCTCCTCGCAAACTCCACTCCGAACTGCCTTTTACAATGCCAGAAATCTCCTTAAATAAACCCCTTCTCTAGGTAAACCTTTTGTATAAAAAAATGTGCAATTATAATTTAACAAAATGTCATATTATTATGTTATTTTTGCTAATGTTTTGGACTTGTTTTGATTGTTTTACTGATGTTTTTATCACAATTTGATGCTTAGGGAAAGGAAAAAGAACATATTACACAAGAGAATATAGATGCAAATATGGTGGCCACAGTATTATGCAATGATGACATCTCATATACTAGTGACCCTATAAGCATGTGTAAAAAGAGCCTTAAGAGCATCAATCTTCAAATTTCTTGGGCTTTTGATGGATCCAAATCTAAGAGAAGAGAAAGAGGCCACAAGAAATGAATTGTGTTGTAGAGCACATTGTCTAGAAGTAAGCAACAATGAACCTTTTGCTAGGAAAATAGTTTAATAAAGCTTTATATTTTATACTAATTTATGGATCATAAACCACAATATGTATTTTTTTTGAAGACATTTTTGAGACCTTACTAAGTTGTTCCACTTGCCGAGGGTACCAATATAGCTCCTAAAGGTATGTGATTTCAATTTTCAATTATCTAAAGGGACATTATTTTCTTCATGATTATTATTGATAGTTTTATATTATTGTTGTCATGTTTTTGCAGTCTTTGTTTTAAAAAGACAATGTGTGTGTGTGTGTGTGTGTGTGTGTGTGTGTGTGTGTGTGTGTGTGTGTGTGTGTGTGTGTGTGTGTGTGATTTTTTTAAGGTGTTGATGATGTGTATACACCTCCTTCCACGAGGTCAACCAACACTTCGAGATTGTCTACTGCAGGATTGACAACAAGGAGCATGCAAACATCCCCACCTATTGCAACTAGAGCAAGTAAATCCTTGTCTTTCTACATTTTGTTATGTTTTAAATATAATTTGATTTTTACTTTCTTGTTTATTTATTATAGTATGACATTGATTAACTTTGTGCAAGGATGGGTATACCTTCTCATGATGATAGAATAGATACTAGTACTGGTCATAATTTACTAGCGTTACTTGAAACAACACATGTTACTTCTACTGGATCATTGGAGGCATCATTGTTGATGGCTGAGAAAGATATGATTCCCTTAAAATTTCCTAATCTTTTGGGTACTTTAAAATTGTAATTATTTAGAGTGTAATTATAGTTTATTTATTCATAACTCATTTTTGACTAATGATCCTTGATGATTTTGTAGGAAATGATCTTTTTTATGAAACTTTTTATGACTTAGCATTGAAGATATTTGGACCCACACTACGTAAAAGGTATGTAGCTTCATATAATTGGTTGCTACATTTTTTTATTCATCCATTTGTTGTTATATATCCAAGGTACATAGCTTGAACTAAAATTTTTTATCTAACAATTTTGTTTTTTGTTAAAAGGTGGAATGAGTAAGGCTCTAAATTAAAAAATCAGCTCATAAAAACTATGGAGGAGCTCTTTGGTCAAAATATTTTGAATAGTGTCCAAATTCTTAAAAAGCTAGAAAACATCTAAAGACTGCGAGAGACCAATACAAAAGGGCTCTAAATCTCAACCCAAAGCATGAGTGTCCTCCTATGATTCCAAAATTGGAGTGGAACAAAATCATTGAAGATGCAAAAGAGATGAGACTAAGAGATAAAGGAATTAACCCACCACCCGACAAAAATAGGTATGTGGTGATATTGATGCAATTATGCACAAATTAGTTATCTTTATATTTATATAATCTAACATATTTCTCACATATTTCAAAGTTTACATATATCAGCTGTAGAACACATCAAAGGCTACAAAATCTAGGAAAGTGAAGGTTGGTCAACACCATCTTGGCTCTGGTAGATATATGAAAATTCACTTAGGCCTTGTAAGTAGCAATAAATGAAATTTCATATCAAATTTTTAATATAAAATTACAAATAAACAATACATTCAATATTGACGATATTATGCAAAAAATGCAGGACATTGAATTCAATGTAGCACCCACAAAAGAGAACAAACAAATTGGCTTCAAGCAAGGCTATAAAGCAATGGTTTCCCACCATCACATAGATTTTAGTGGCCAAAGAGATGTAGAAGATTTTGGTGCATCGGTTCACACACAAGTAAATAGGCCTAAAGAATAATAATAGAAATTGAGAACTTCATGAGAAATAATCTATTTGATGTTAATTGTGAACAATGATAACAATGTGTGTGACATTTTACTGCAACCTTCTACTCTCGGCATAGATCCTACACATGAAGAAGGCTTTGATGACCATCACAATGATATAGGTACATATTCAATTTCTATTTAAAATTAATTATGTAATTATTAATAAAATTTAACATCTTAAATTACAATTAGTGTAACCTTTATGTGATAATTTTGAGTATGCAAGGCATGATGTTAGTGTTGAGCATGTTGAGGTTGGGGCTAAACAAAATGTGATAGTAGATGATGTGGCACTATCAAGTAAAGAAAAAATCCTTGTTATGTTCTTTAGATTAATGAAATACTTATAACATTAAAAAAAAGAGAATTAAACTAATTTATTTCTTATTACAGGGGTGCATTAGCCTTGTCCTAAAAAAAAAAAGAGGAAGCCTCGTGTCATAAGATCATAATCATAAGAGCCATAGAAGAATGTTGAAGATAGTTGTGATGTGCCTATTATCCTTTATCTTCAACAAAAAAAATGAATGTTAAAAACCTTGTTTGATGATGAATGAGTTGATGAATTTTTATGAATGTTGCTTATTAATGAATTTTATGTCATGTTATTGAATATTGTTATGTGATTATAATGATTGACATGTTCATAAATTATTGATAAATGTTAATACGTATTAATTAATTCTATGTCATGTTAATGAATGTTATGTGATTATAATGATTCAATGATATACTTCTAAAATTAATGAATGAAATATTTACTTAGTTGTTAATGGGGAATCTTAATTGATTAAGAGGGGAGAGGCCAAATGAGCTTCCACCTTCATGTGATTGGCCTTGTTAAGTAGAGAATATGAAAGGATTCTTAAAACCAAGAGAAGCTCAAACTAAACCTATCAAAACTAGACAACAATATATGGTCCCATCAATTCTTCCCAAATGCCTTACCAACTTGACACTCAAATAGACCTTCAATAAATTATCATAGCACCTTCTAAATAAGATCAGATGGATCAAACTCATTTTTTGATTACAAAGGATTTATGGACAAACTCCGAATAGAAGCTTCACCATTTCCATCATAATTTGATTTGAATGGCATACTGTAACTGTGGCATAATAGTGACACATGAAAGGATCTAAACCTTCCCAATGCATACTTCAAACCAAATAAATAACCTCAATTCACTTCAAGGTCAATCATAGTATTTTGTTCCCAACCATATAGATCTAACCTTTAATGGATCAATATATTACTATGACTATCATTGTCATGGTCAAGATAGTATAATAATGTATTTTCTACACAAGGACTCAAAACAAATTAAAAGCCATTTCCATCCAATGTGAGGGTTCATCTCATTAAGCTTCATGGAATAATAGGAGACTATCATTTCTTCCATGTTGATGTAGATGTGTCTAATTGACTCCTTTGGTCATCACCAAACTCCACCTAACACACTTTTCTCAAATTTATAAAAATAGCCAATCTCACTACCTGGAGATAATATTCTATTGTGAGATTGTACAAATGCAAAGGCATTTTAGGGGAAATATGTCTTGGGAAGATTTCTCCTTTGCATTGTGAACACTCCATCTTGCTCACTTCTCTTCATCTGGTCAGATATCTTTATTTTCATCATCCTGACTCACCAATTATGCCACCCAAAGACACTCTTCTATCTTGGTAACAATAAAATATCCAATCTCGATTCTTGGAGCATAAACAACCTCCATGATCTTCTCATGACCCATCACCAAAATCAATGCATTCTTTTCATTGAGATCATTGCTTCTACCAAATTGTCACTTACATCATGTCATTCCTTTTGGCATTGTAAGTCTTCAATCACCATCAAGGTTACATCATTAGCCTCCATACCCTTCTCCTCACTCAAAGGACTCACCATTATCCCAAACACCACTAACTCATCATACTCAAGCCTTGAAGGTCTTGATTCCTTGTTGTCCTCACTAGCACCTTTGTCTTCCATATCTTCTTCAACACCTTGAACCTTTTCAGCACTAGGTTCTTCATCTTCTTCACCATCCATCACTACTTAAACATCTTGAACTAGCCCATTATCAAGTTGTTCATCCTTTTTCTACTTCAACCCCATCTTCTTCTTCATGGCATCAAGCCTCATTATCTATCTCTTTCTTTTTAGTATAGCTCTACCTCATTTCCTCACACAATTCTTTCCTCTTCTTATCTTTTTCTCTTTTCTTCTTTCCATTACTCAATGATCCCTTCAATGCATTGTTTTATCAATCAAAACATATAAATATATAGAAAATTTCCCTTAATTGATGCTCAAAATGCATTCAATCATTACACTTATGATCAAGCTTTGACATCTTTTATATACCAATACAATCTACTAAAACTGACTTCCACCTTTGTAACTACCCTATAAACATAATAGATTGATTTTGTTTCTTAATCCCTTATGTTGTGGATTTGACAACTTACACCACTTTTGTAACTTTAACATGTATTTCTTATTCCATTACATCAAATAGCCTCTAATTACCCCTTTAGACTCAAACACCAAATAAACTCTAAAGCTATCCTTGAAACCATCTATTAGCTCTTGTTAGGCCTATTTTTCCATATTGGTAACCTTGAACATTTTGACACATTTTTTATTGAAACTTCACTAAAATGGCTCTAATGGCCATGGTTACTTTGGATTGCTCTTGCAAAATGACATGGATCAATCACTCTCCCCATAAAAATGTTGAAAGAAACATCATTGCATGCAATCCTATCTTTAATCGATATATCAAAGAATGTGTGGTGAGTCATGTGTTGCTTCTTAGACCCATACCCAATTTCTTTTTTAAGGAGATTGCATTTAGATGTTGACAATGTTGTCAAGCAACATTGAAAATGTTTTGTATTTTGCAACGAATTACACCCAAACCATTTTAGACCTCATAAAATAGGTGCAATATGACTTGAAAGTGTGTCCAACACCTAAGAACACCAAATTCTACCCTTACCCCCTTGACCAGTTTGACCATGATGACTTATATATGCAACTCAGGCCAATGGATTTATAATTTGGGTCATTATTACATATCATTTGTTCCATAAATCTATATTTTGGATTAAATCTATATTTTGGATTAATCTGTTTCATTTGTTCTGGTTTTAGGCAATGTAGAAGTAGGCCCTAGTTCAATATGCAATCTCAATTGACATGCATAGGACATCAGGTGGAGCTAAAAAATGCAATATGTTTGCATTTTTGATACAGGTCATTAATGTAAATGTGTTGCATTTTTCAGCTCCACCTATTGTTCATATATGCATATGGAATGTTGTTGCACACACATTTTTGATTTAGAGTGGTTGAATCTTATTTTGGATGGGAGGGAGACAAACCAAAGACATATGGATGCTTAAGTGGCTACAGAGAATTATTCTTCACTATTTACATTCTATCACTGAGTTCCTTTTTTAACTATTGCTACATTCTACATTTTGATGTTATTAAAAGTAATGTTTTATTTCCTTTATTGAAATGTGTCATGCCTTCATTAACTAAAATTGATCTCTAATAATTGCAACCATATTGGTAACATGTTGATCTTAGTCTTCTTAAAGTTTTTTCTATTATGCTAATTGGTCATGATTTCATTATATTTGGTTATAGGGTATCAAGCAATAGAACTAATAAACTTATGTTGGAGTACCCAAGTTTGACAATATTGATACTTAATTTTGTTATTGCATTAACAATCCCTTTTATTAATTTATGATCCGGTTAAAATATTAGTGGTTTTAATTTCCCTATTAAAATTATTTTAGTTATAACTTTTTTTTTGCATGTCATTATTGTCTCGCATGAGCATTATTTTCATTATTGTAGATGGGGATGTTCCAACTTTGAAGTCTCCAACATGGTTGGATCACTTTTGTAACATGACAAGGATCGATCACTCTCCCCATAAAAATGTTGAAAGCATCATAATTGCACATAATCCTATCTTTAATTGGTATATCGAAGAATGTCAGAATGTTTGTTTCACGTACTCTTTCATAGCAATCTTAGTTTTCTTTGATAAAAATAAATTAGCTTGCAATATGTGCAGGATTTTTTAAAATCACAGGGTGAATAGATACTTGCTCAATAATAAGGAAGTTCCATTTTGTATAATTTATCAAGTGTAATTAAAAAATAACATATCAAATTGTTCAATTATCAACTACTAGGTATCTAGTTGCATTCAAGAAACAAAATAATGCATTGACACGAACCATGAAAATCAACCCAGGTTGGCTTATGTGGTAAATGTGTTGTATCTTGATTCAACCCCTTAACTTCCATCTCAATATCCCACTTCATGAATTCTATTAGATCTATCTCTCTCTTCATGGAATGAAGCCTTCAAGGTATTAGGGTTGTGTTGGCAGCTCCAACAGTTTCCAGAGTCTTCCCCTTGTGGAAGTGCCAAGTTAGAAGAAGCTGATAGAGCATTCTTTATCATGAAGGCCAAAGAAATTAGGGGTAATGGTGGACTTTGATAAGAATTTCCTCAAAGAGAGGCACTGGGAGAGGACCTACTTTGAAATTTTTCATTGATTTTTTTATATATAAAAACTATGGTTGTTGTCAAAATTTTGACAACTACTAGTTGATATTTTGACTATGTCTTTTGTCAATGGCATGACAAACTCATCGATAACAATCTCAATGTCATCAATATTTTGACATGGCCTTCCATCGAGGGCATGGTAATCTTGGTAATAAAAATTTCCTAAACGTCAATCTTTCAATGAGAACTATCATCAATAACAATTTCATAATTGTTGAACTTTTGACATTTCCTACTAGTGGTCTGACGTTGCCCCATGACAGAGATTGGGATCATTTTGTATGGGGTTTTTTGATGATATATTGATAGCCCTAGATTATGTCAAAATTTTGACAAAATTATAGCGATGATATATTTTGACCATTTTTCATTGAAATATCGACCAACGCTCATCAAAAAATAGGTCCAAATTTACTAGTGACATCATGAGCTCCTCAAAAGAAACCAAATAACCATGATCCTAAACCAAGAAGATATACTACCATAACCAAATTAGGAATCTAAATCAATGAGCATGCCAATAAAGTACCTATATATCCAATCATGTCATGCCAAAATCTATGGTACCATGATCACATCCATGAATTGAGCAAGTTCTAACTCTCAAAGTGTCCAACCCATCAATACAAAATAGTCAACCACAATCCTTCACCATGACTATGCCTAGTAACAACATCTCATCCCTTCTACATGAAGACAAATTGGCAAATCATGTGACTAAGTACATAGGCAACCCAACTCCAAGCCATAAATTTGACTATGCATCAATAATGAAAGATCAATGGGAAAAGACAACCCATATCTAAACCATAAATGCAACTTGTAAGTATAGACCACTTAGAAAACTGCTCATTGTGTAGACCCTACAAGTCATCATACATATCCAAATCAAGCACTGATAACCATATCATCATGAGACCAATCTTAAATATAAGTTGAGTATACAATGACATCAAACTCTAAATATCCAAAATATCCAATGTCATAAACTTACAATATTACCATAGTTAATATATATCATAAACCATTCAGATCAATATATCACCTAATAATCTATGCCAAACCTACATCAAATCTGAACCAATATGTAGAGCTTTCTAGTGACTATTCCAAGTCCAATATCTGACTCCATATGCCCAAGTTATGCCCTAATATGTGCTCAAAATAAATAATATTTCACTTTTTGGCTCTTAAAACTTGACAAAATTTTAAAATCATAGAATCAAACATGTACCAAGTTGTAGTGCTCTTGATTATCTTTCCAATGACTATAAGAAGTCTAAAATCTAATATCTTGAGATAAAGTTATAGTCATTTTACCAACACTGTCTTTTTACCATTTCCATTGCATTTTTTTATTTTTTATTTTTTTGGTAATGAAAATTTTGACGGGATTAAATTTGACAGCCATCATAGGATGAAACTAAAAACCTCTTGCATTATCTATCAACATGACCAAACTAGGGCATATTATATATCAAAATTTATGAAAAAATCAACTCATACCCAATAGTGAGGTATGTTTTTGCCTAGGAGGTCATTTCTACAAGCTTCTCCCTAAAACCCTTATTTAAATGAAACATCTAAAAAACCTTTTTTCCAATAATTTCACGTGCCCAAAATCTATCAATATCTCATTACAACAACAAACTCAAAACCCTAAGATATGTAATAAACAATCTTATAAAATCCATATATCTTTTCCTTTCTTTTATTCTTTTATGCATTCTCATAGATTAAATCTAGGGTTAGAATAATAAAATCATAACTCTGATACCACTTGTAAGGAAACTTGCAATAAAAAATATAATCATTTCCATGTAACCCATAATAAATCTGAAATAAATATGCAATTAAAATCCACATGCAAGAGAATACACAACATACCCACAAACATTATGACACAAAATATACCCTAGGAAACCCTCATTGAGGGGAAAAATCCAGCCTCCAAAAGCATCCATCACCATGTATTATTCAACAAAAACATCATTGCAACATGGAAGCCTTCAAAGTCATAAAAACAACCAAGAAATCCATGTGAAAAAGCATGAATCCACACATCGCATGCCATGCTTCCAACCTTCACAAATGCTCCTTTGGCTAACCTATCAAGCCTTGTCTTTCTTGACTTTTCTTTTTGTCTTTATGCCTTGTCTCTACAACTACCCTTTTGGTTTCTTATATGGTAGCAAGTCCCACAAAATCACTAAGTGGTATTACATAAACCATGTGCTGCCTAACCCATTGACCCCACATTTAATATTGGACATTTAATTATTTTCCCCAATATTAAATAGTTACATCAAACATTAACACAATGTTACAATACAACTCATCAAGTATATCCCATGGGAATATCTACATGTTTCAAGTCCATCTAGGTGCTCCTAGGTGCAACATTACATTATAAAATAAATAATACAATATAACAATATTATGCAATGTGTGCAACACCCATTATCTCAACCTCAAATCATTCAAATTTTGTGATGTCAAGTAAAAGAATGGTTGGTAAAGCTAGAAGATGAAATGAAGAAATTATGTGAATGATGTTAAGTATGTGAGCTTAAATGTGCAATTGATGAATTAGTATTTGACAAGGTAATATTGGTTTAGTTTCTTTACATGATTTGAATAAGTGTAAGAGTAATTTACAAGTTAGTTACATTTATCAATAATAAAGGAATGAAGTTTTGAAGTGAAAAGACAAGGATTACGTATGTACTACTGAGCTAGAAATGGTGTTATATAAGAAAGGTTATTGTTTAGTGAAGTTTATGGAACAAGTATTCGTAAACTGAAGATTGTTTGATACACTAAGCACCAAAGTGTTACCGAACATATATTGAAATTGAGGAGAAAGTGTTAACTGAGTAGATGATGTTGTTTGGTTGAATAAGAACACATGTTGGCATATATGAACATCTTTTTGAAAATCAATTATGGGATGAAATCAAGTGAGAATCTAGATTGATCTAGAAGATTCTAAGGAAGGAAAGAAGTTTGTTAGTGAAATCAACCAATAAACTTGGTTAGGTAATAATCAATGGAAAATATTTAAGGAAGATTCATGATCCAAGAAAAGTTCAAGTTCCAAGATGAAGATACAACTGGCACAATCCATTAAACATTTTCCTAACAACTGGCACAATCCATTAAACATTTTCCTAAGTGACATATTCAATCTATCTAAGTTAAGATGTGATCAAACAGATGAGAGGTTATCAAGGAAACCCTAATGAAGGAGATTAAGTGGCAAAACATTGTCTATATAAAGGATGAGAAATAAGGTTATTGCTACTAATAGACAAAGTGAAAAAGAAGGGTACATCAAGAAGAATAGAGTTGAAGAAAATTTTGAATCAGGCGAAGGAAAGAGATGTGATGAAGAGTGTGTGTTTTGGTTAGCCAATGAAGTAGAGTATGAAGAAGAAAAAAGAACAAAAAGGAGATCTAAACAAGAAAATGTAGTTTCTATTTCTACATATCATTTCACTGTTACTTTCTAACCATTGTAGCAGAAATCTCTTAATCGAGTGGATTTTATACTCTCTCTCTCTCTCTCTCTCTCTCTCTCTCTCTCTCTCTCTCTCACACACACACACACACACATCCTTTGTAAGGTGGCATTCTCATTAATTGATGTAGTGCAAGGTAAGAGAATCTCCAAAGGAGATGTCCTAGCCCCTGCAAATAACCATACAACAAAATATAAATAATAACACAAAGATTTAGAAAAATTCCAATACATGTTCTTATAATAGAATCATAAGATTTACATCCAACATGTCAACTATAAGGCATTTTGGTTATGACCAAATACATCAACAATTACAATTACAATATTGCAAGACCTCACAAGGTCAAAACCCTAGCTAGCCTAGATTCACAATCTGGTAGAAACCTGATGTAGGAGCATCCTGGGTTGCCTTGTTATCATGCTAATTTTGTTCACCTAGTAGTTCCTTCATGTGCCTAGCAAATCCTTCTATGCCTAGCAGTCCTTCATGTGCCTTGTAGTTCCTTCATGTGCCTAGAAACCCTATTTTCTTCATGTGTCGAGTTACTGTAGCGATTCCTTCATGTGCCGAGTTACTATTTTTCTTCATGTCTCGAGTTACCTAGTAGATGTTGAGTGATTCTTCATGTGCCGAGTTAGCTAGTGGATGCCAAGTGATTCTTCATGTGCCAAGTTACCCAGTGGATGCTGAGTGATTCTTCATGTGTCAAGTTACCTAGTGGATGCTGAGTGATTCTTCATGTGCCGAGTTACTCAGTGGATTCTAAGTGACCCAGTGTATGTTGAGTGTCAGTATTCAGACGTGATTTTGTGAGCCAACTTGCAAGATTTATTTCATTCACAATATTTATGTTAAGATCTTTTCTTGGGATGAGTCCAGACCATTGTTGGGTCAGCCTTCCTCTTATGTAATGTTCTAGAATGTTCTGTAAGCCATTTTGGCAAGTATAAATAGAGAGTTTAGGCTTAGAGCTAAGGAAGTTTTAGAAGGAAAAAAAGTTTTGAGAGAGCAAATTAGAGAGCATAACTGAAAGTGCAAAGTTACAGTTGGATCTTGGAATGTGAATGTATTTGTAATTGGTCGTAACCCAGAAGGCCTTACAGCTAGGCATGTATGAAGATATTTTGATGAATCAATAAAGTGATTCTCTCTTCTTCCTCCTTTGGTTGCTATTCTTTTTGTCTATTTCCTTTTGGTTTGACTCTTGTAGGGTGGTTTGGATAGCTAGGTGAACCTTTGGCCCAAGTTATTCATCCTACTGCCTGCATCATTTGGTATCAGAGCTTGAGGTTCATCCTTGTGGAGATTGGATATGTAGAACCTTGATTTGGATTTGGTTGTAGGGTGCCAGATCTGAGGATTTGACCTATAACTTGAAGAGGGTTACGATCTTGCAGGAACCTAATTTGTAAAGATGGTTCATGGTAGAGAAAATAATGTTCATAATGCTATATTGGATCAGTTGAGACAAATTGCAGCCAGGTTAGATACCGTGGAGACAGTCCAAAGGAGAGGAGCACATCTTGATGATGTAAGTGATGATGAAGCAACAACACCAAACCATAATCCAGAACCTGAAGAAGATCAAGATGAGGAAATATTGTTGAGAGTATTGTCTAGAGAGAATTCAAAACTTGTTGTAGAAGTTGTTCCTTATGATGGAAAATTGGATACCAATGCTATGCTGGATTGGATCTCTGATATGCAGAAGTTCTTTGAGTATGAAAACACTCCTGATAATAGAAAGGTGAAGATTGTAGTCACTAGGTTGAAAGGTCATGCATCACTATGGTGGGAGCACTTACAAACTGATAGACAAAGGAGAGGAAAGGAGAAGATTAGAACTTGGCCAAAGATGGTGAACAAGGTAAAGAACAAATTCCTTCTTGTTGATTACCAAGTTAGCTTGTTGAGAAAGATGCAAAATTTGAAACAAAAGGACATGACTGTAAAAGAATATACCAAGGAATTCTATAGATTAGACATCAGATCTAGACATGTGGATGATGATGTTGAGAAAATTGCAAGGTACATTAATGGATTGAGATCTGGAATACAAGATGAGATAAGTTTTGTGAAGCTGGAAAGTGTAGAAGAAGCATATCAATATGCCTTGAAAGCTGAGGAGATCTTGACTAATGGGGACACAACCCAAGAACAGAATGGACACAACAGAAAAGGGAAATTATATTAACTGAGAAAATAAGCTAGTACAAACAGTATAGAGAAAATAAACTTCAAGACATGCCCTAAGGGCTTACAATAGCATAAATCTGGAGATAATTTCTCCTTAATGTACCTCCTCTCAAACTCCACTCCGAACTATCTTTTATAATGCCAGAAATCTCCTTAAATAGACCCCGGAGGGTTAAGGACTAGGAGTACATTCTAGAAAGTGCTAGTAGGCATCCACCGACCAAATAGAAGGTTCCAAAAGCTGTATTAGAAGTCGGTGCAAATCTAGAAGAATCCAAAAATGGTAACCGAACTTACGGGAGGCATAACTTTTGAACTGTAGCTCTGATTGATGAACCGTTTACATTTTCGAAAAGCTCTCAAAGTGCTCTATAGCCCTATGGATCCCCAATTTTTTGGCCCTTTTTGAGGTCATTTAATGCCCCTAACCTAACTTTGAAGTATTCTTAGGAGGTCTCCAAAACCCAAAAAACTGCAATAACTTTCAAACCTTGGGGCCTTTTGACCTGATTCTTTTTTTGGAATGCTCTAAATCACAATTACATTCATCTGGCCAATTCACACCTTCTAGGTCACCAAAATGATGGCCAAATTACATGCTCCTATTTTTTCAAGATTTTCTAGCACACTGATAGTTGAACTGTGAGAGTCGAAACCTTTATTTGACCCAAATGGGTATCCAAAAATGAAAAGACATGAAATAGAAACTAAGTCTAAGCACATTTTTTTTGGGTGACACAAGATTTCCCTTATACCTCTGGATGCACCTGCATCATTGACAAAGAAGCATGAACAAAGATAGAGAGGTAGAGGTGGTAGATTCTAGAGAGGCATAGGTAGATCTTATGGTGAAGGTGGTCAATCTGAAAGTTCTATGTAGGATAAAGGCAAATTTGAATGGAAGAATGATGACAAAGGTAAGACTCAATGTAAAAGTGGTAATTCTTATCGAGGAGGCACTAATTCTTACCAAGGAAGAGGTAATTCTTATTCTAGAGGTGGATTTCATGGTAATTGTTTTAGATGTGGTAAAGAGGGACATAGAACTTTTGAATGTAGATCCTCTGAAAGTAGACAAGGTAACAAAAATGTTGTGATTTAAGAAGATGATGAGGGTTCACCAAGTGGACCTGAAGCTGGAGAAAATTTTATGGTGAGAAGAACCTTATGTAATAAGGGAGGTGATGAGGAACCTATTTTAAGGAGAAGTCTTTTCAAGAAAAGATGTAAGATGGCTAGAAAATACTGTAAAGTGATCATTGATAGTGGAAGTTCTACAAATCTGGCATCAAAAGAGCTAGTTACAAAGTTGTAGTTGCAGAGGATGAAACATCCCAAACCTTATCATGTTTCATGGATCAAAGATGAGCATAAGATATTGGTAGGTGATCAATGCCTTGTGAAGTTCAAAATTGGACATTACTTTGACGAAGTTTTGTGTGATAGTATGCCCATGGATTGTTGTCATATTTTGTTGGGTAGACCTTGGCAATATGATAGCTATGGTGTACATGATGGAAGATTGAATCAATATACTCTTTGGGTAAATAGGAAGAAACACACATTGTTTCCTTTGATTGAAGTTCCAGATGAGGTTAATTGTACTGCTATAAAAATTTGCATGGTTAATGGGAAACAATTTGAAAAGGAAATGAAGAAGAATCAAGTTTGTTTTGCTATAATTTCAAGAAAATTGACTTTCCAGTTAGTGGTGACCGAGTGATAGATGGTAGTATTGACCGAGAGTTGTTGAATGAGTATAAAAAAATTATTGCTGATAATATTCCTGATGGTTTACCTCTAGTAAGAAGTATAAGTCATTGTATGGATATGATTCCTAGAGCTAGTTTTCCAAACAAAGCACTATATAGATTAACACCTGTAGAGAATGAAGAACTTAATAAAAAAGTGCATGAGTTGTTATAGAAAGGTTTGATTAGAGAAAGCTTGAGTCCATGTGTTGTACCTATTGTATTAGCACCTAAAAAGAATGGAGAATGGAGAATGTGTACTGATTCTAGAGCCATTAACAAGATAACAATGAAATATAGGTTTCATGTGCCAAGGATGGATGACATAACGGATTGTTTGAGTGGAGCAAAGTATTTTACCAAGATTGATTTGAAGAGTGGCTATCATCAGATCAGAAGCAGAGAAGGTGATGAATGGAAGACTACTTTCAAGACAAAAAATGGTTTGTATGAATGGTTGGTTATGCCTTTTGGTTTGACTAATGCACCTAGTATTTTTATGAGGTTGATGAATGAAGTTCTAAAAAGATTCTTGGGTAAGTTTGTGATTATTTATTTAGATGATATTCTGATATTTAGCAAGACTAAGGAAGAACATCTTGAGCATATTAGACAAGTATTGCAAAGGTTGAAAGAGGAAAAGTTGATAAGTAGGAGATGATTTCCACAGCTAGTCAAATTGTGATGTGAATATCAGGATTTAACTGTGTGATTTTTGAGTCAAACTCGATGACCCATGTTTCATGAGTGGTGATTCAACATGAATCCATCTCTCATGAGAATAAATGGAACACTTAACACTCATTGGATCTAGGTGATGCTCACAGGAGTGAAGCATCGGGACTTCCCGGGAGGTCACCCATCCCAGTACTACTCCAGCCTGAGCGCGCTTAATCTGAAAAAGTACTATTTTATGCAAGAGGAGATTGTGTATTTGGGATTTGTGATTTTAGCTAATGGATTGAGGATGGATCTTGAGAAGGTTAAAGAAATTTTGGAATGGCCTACACCTTAGAATGTGGGTGAGGTAAGATCATTTCATAGTTTGGGTAGTTTTTACAGAAAGTTTATAAAGAATTTCAGTATTGTTTGTAATGTTATGACTGAAACAATGAGGGGAGATAAAAAGGAATTCAATTGGACACATGGTGCTGATAAGAGTGTTGAGGCTTTGAAACAAAATGTTTTTGAATTACCTATATTAGCTTTACCTAATTTCAACAAAGTATTTCAAGTTGAATGTGATGCAAGTGGTAAGGCAATAGGAGTTGTATTAAGTCAAGAAGGTAAGCCTGTTGCTTTCTTTAGTGAAAAGTTGAATGATGCTAAAAGGAAATATTCTATGTATGATCAAGAGTTTTATGCTATTGTTCAAGCATTGAAGAAGTGGAGACATTATTTGATGCCTAAGCAGTTTGTGTTGTATACTGATCATAAAGCTTTACAATACTTGGGAAGTCAACATAAATTGAATGAAAGATATATGAAGTGGGTTGAGTATCTGCAGAGTTTTACATTTTTGATCAAGCATAAGAGTGGAGTTACTAACAAAGTTGTTGATGCATTGAGTAGAAGACGTTCTTTGTTGACTGAAATGAAGGTTGAAGTTCTTGGTTTTGATGAGATGAAAGAGTTATATGATGTTGATCCTAATTTTTTTGAGGCATGGAGAGAGTGTAGAGCACCAAATCTAACATATCACATAAGTAAGTATGATGATTATTTCATTCAAGAAGGTATGTTGTTCAAAGGTATTCAGTTTGTATTCCTAGAAGTCCTATGAGGTTGAATTTGATTAAGGAAAAGCATAGTGGTGGATTAGCTGGACATTTTGGAATTGATAAGACATTGAGTTTACTGAAAGAGAAGTATTATTGGCCACAAATGTATAAGGATATTCAAAATTTTTTAAAGAGTTGTGGAGTTTGTCAAGTTGCAAAAGGAGTGAGTCAAAATACTCATTTGTATACACCTATTACTGTTCCTGAGAAACCTTGGACTGACATCAGTATGGATTTTGTTCTTGGATTGCCTAAAATAGTGAAAGGGTATGATTCCATATTTGTTGTAATGGACAGATTTTCTAAGATGACTCATTTTATACCATGTAAGAAGACATCAGATGCTGAACATGTTGTTGAACTTTTCTTTAAAGAGATTGTAAGATTGCATGGATTACCAAGAAGCATTATTTCAGATAGAGATAGTAAGTTTGTTGGTTATTTTTGGAAGACTTTGTTGAAGAAGATGGATACTAAATTGAAGTTTAGTTCTACATTCCATCCATAAACAGATGGATAGACAGAGGTTGTGAATAGAAGCTTGGGTAATTTGCTAAGATGTTTAGTTGGGAATAAGCCAAGTAATTGGGAGATGGTATTGGCACAAGCTGAATTTGCATCTAATAATTATGTGAATAGGAGTACAGGGAAGAAACCTTTTGAGATTGTTACTGGAATGCATCCTAGAGATATATCAGATTTGAGAGATGTTGTTGGTGAAGAAAAGAAAAGCACTGCAGGAGAAGAATTTGCTAATTTTATGGAGTCCTTACATAAAGAAGTGAATTTGAGGTTGGAACAAAGAAATTAGAAGTATAAGGAGAATGCCGATCAGTCTAGAAGACACCATGATTTTCAAGTTGGCGATGAGGTGATGGTTCATCTAAAGAAAGGAAGATTCCCAGTTGGAACATATAGCAAGTTGAAGATGAAAAAATTTGGACCTTGTAAGATACTAAAGAAGTTTGACAGTGGTAATGCTTATGAAGTTGAGTTACCTGATGACATGGATATATCTCCTATATTTAACACTAGTACATTTGGGTTCATTTTTTGACCTTTATTGGTCAAATTTTTCGACCCAATTTTTGACCAACTTTCGACCAACTTTGACCAACCCGTTGGTCGATATTTTTTTGGTCAAAATTTTGACCAACCTATTGGTCGAAAACCTTCCCAAGCCATTGTGTAGGTTCAAATAGGAATTGGTCAAAATTTTGACCAATGAAGGTCAAAAGTTTGACCAATAAAGGTAAAAAAAAGTTTGCATGTTGGTGGAAATTTTGACCAACAAAGATGGAAAAAAAATTAAGGCGTTGGTGGAATTTCGACCAATGAAGGTGGAAATTTCAACCAACAAAGGTGGAAAAAAAATTTAGACGTTGGTGGAAATTTTGACCAATGAAGGTGGAAATTTTGACCAACAAAGGTGGAAATAAAATTTGGACATTGGTGGAAATTTTGACCAACAAAGGTAGAAAAAAAAAATTGCGTTTGTGGAAATTTTGACCAACAAAGGTAGAAAAAAATTTAAGCATTGGTGGAAATTTCCACCAACAACTAGTTGTAAATTTTTTTCAGGCATTCTATAAAATAGTTCACATGTCTTTCTTATGATATGACATTTTACATGCATCCTACACTCTCTCATCCAGTTGATGATGGATTACGCAAAGTGATCTGAAACCATGATTCTAAAAAACACACAATCAAGTCCAAAATGAACTTGCACTAAAAATGGATTGTGGAAATCTGATATTGTTAATTTTGCATGCATGTCTACTAGGACAAATGTATGTTTAAGTTGGGATTGTCGTGGTAGACATGCATGCAATTTTACCAATATCAGATTTCCACAATCCATTTGTAGTGCAAATTCATTTTGGATTTGATTGTGTATTTTTTAGCATCATGGTTTCAAAGGACTCTGCATAATCCATCATTAGTTGGATGAAAGAGAGTGCAGGATGCATGCAAAATGTCATATCATACGCAAGGCATGTGAACTGTTTTATAGAATGCCTGAAAAACACTGACAGTAACTAATATGAAGAATATATAATTTGTAATGCCCCACCAAGGGATCCAAAGAATTTCAAATAAGTTTGCAAACAATTTTTTTTTAACATAAAATATAAACCATTCACAACTTATACATAGTAATGGAAGCAATAGCAACAATTCAAATGAAAGTAAACATAACATACATAATAGTTACATTCTTTAAAGATCCCTTAACATTGAATCACATCTAATCATAACTTATTCATCTAACATCACATCCTTATGAAATAATAATGATACATCCAATGTTCCTAAACAATATACAAGTGTCCTTTTAGTAATCCCATTTTAGATTTCTCAATCATCCACTATAGATGTCACAAGGTATGAAAGGCTTGAAAGAATAAACATCCATCATAAAAGATAACCATATATCACAAAACATAACTAACTAAGTGCACGGTTCCTCTCAACCATTAATAGCATCATTAGACCATCGTGGGCCCTAGCCATCCCTTCGTGCGTAACATCCCAAAGAATCGAAGAGATCATTGATATTAACATAGTGGGAATGTCACTCCTATCATACTACATCATATGTATAAAGTAATCTAACATGAAAATATAAGATAACATCATCTAACACATGCAAATCATCCATATAAGAAACATACCAGTAAATACATCCATCATAAGGTATATTACCTATCATAATGATCCAAGAACATAATGAAGATAAATACCAACCAAGGATGCTCCAGCGACAGTGTCTATGGATGGATCTCAAATGATAAGAGTAGAAAAAAACACTACCACCTGACCGCGTGGAACCTAAGTGTTCCACTCCCACCGTGCTAAGGAGATAATCTCAAGTCCCAAACAGGCTATCCAAAAATTGCATAGCAAGATACTCTCTAAGTCCAGGAATCCTAAAAGTATACTAACTCAAAGGTTCCAATCAAAAAACTAACATCTACTTCCCAGAGGCACACAATGACATGTAGGAAACCTACTCTGCAAGTGGGAAGTGTCATCGCATATATCATGTACAAGTTACCTTGGCAGTTAGCTAAACTCCACGGGTCCATACTGATCCTCATGTGGCCACTAGTATCCTCTCATACTGACAAGGCATACTATGGAATGCAAGGTCACAACCATGTGTTCTCTCTACTTCCATCCTAGTCTGTACAAGCACTCGAGGCATGGGCGAGAACCAAAACAATTATCTTTTTAGGTTCATTTAATCCCCATTTAGTGTGTAAATGTTATCACTTATTAACCAAACTTACAATGAGTTACCCTAGTAGCCACTTAGGGCCCCGACCCCCATTGCAAGCCACTTCTCGACACTACAAGTAGATAACCTACCCTAAGCTCATGGAATCGTAAAATCACCATAGTCCTGTACAAGCAATTGTAAAAATACCAAAACATAATCCACAATAAGAATCATCAAATATCAACAATAGGAATCATCAAATCTCCATGAGCATCTGGAGAGCATCCATAGAAAATCATGACCACAACAGTTCTCTATTGGCAACTGAAGGCATCACTAATAATCATAAGTATCCATTGGTTCTCAATAACCAAAATATAAATCACAATATCCATTGGTTCTCAACAAGCAACCAAGAATATCTCAAAATCATACTGATCAAAGACTCCAAAATGGTTGAGTCAAACATGTCACAACATGACATCATCAAGAAACAAATCAATATTTTAGTCCCATCATGGCGACTGGAAAATATCCCAAGGATAACTGATCGATGACTCAAAAATGAATAGCTCAAGTGTCTCATACACATACATCTTAGCTTCACACATGAAGACTGATGAACAACAACAATCAGTAAATAAAAACATTTCATAGAGCACACGATCACATTACCATGGTTGGGTTTAGAAAGATTGAGACCAAATAAGATCAACATGCCATCACATTTCATAACCCTCGAGCCTCTGGTAACATCCTAAGACTAGTCAACACTAATGAACCCAAAACTCAAAACAAGAAGCATAGAGAATACACAATGCAAACACATGTTTTGGTTTACTAAAATTACATAGTTGAATTAAGTGTAGAGCTTCAGTTTTCATTTCAAGCATACTTCAAGTGTCTAAGTTTAATCATTTGACCTACAAGTCAACCCGTTTGTTCCTCGATAACATTATTCTTTCCATCATTAAAATAATATTCTAAGAATAGCTGAAGGATAAATATTAAATCATTTGATACTTAATAAAATCATTCACTTTATTTTGCTAAGATAAATGTTACAAATTGAATGACTCTTCTTAATGTTACTTCAAATTTTAACATAAATCAAGAATCATTATTCGTCTAAATTATAAGAGAGCCAATTACTAGTCTTCGAATAAGAAGATTATAACTTTATTAAAATGATCAATTTAATCAATCAATTAACATAGGTACACCATCCATGACTCTATATCATTCTAATAGTTCTCAATTAAATATTACTAAGTCTCACTATTAAAATATCTAAGGTCATTATTCAAGTCATGAGAGTACGACTTGTCAACTTCGATATACATACTTCACAACTTTGCTAGAGGAATCGATATTAGCATATCAATTAAAAATTTATTACATAACTTAATTATTAATTAAATTCAATTAACTCCAATTAATTAATTTAATTAATAATTACATATCCATGACAACGTTCCAATTAATATTAGTTGACTAATAACTAACTATAATTTTGTAAGTTAAAGAGCCAACCATAATCCAAATTCTTTAATATTAATAACAAGTTGTATTGGAGATCTTATTAATAAATCTATAATGACCACATTCATCATTCTTTCAATGAATACTAATATTCCCTTGATAAAATAATTAAAATTCTATTATAAATTAAATCTAATTAATTCTACGATTAAATTAACTAGTAGCTATGTCAATAACTACATGATTATTAGCTAATAATAGTTTCGTTCATTAAGAGTTAACTATGTATCATTCCATCAATGTTCAAATTATTACTTTACTAATAAAAATTTATAATAAATCTCCAATATTAATATCTCAACTAAATACCTCCTATGTTGGTTGATAAATAGATTAATTATACTTCTTCTACTATTAACTAATCTTAATTAAATTAGATTAGTTAATAAATCATATAAAACTAATGCATAAAAATAAGATTCTACTAAGGGAAGATTGCAATAATATCTTTAATTCATTCCATGCTTTGATATATTATTTTTGTGAAGTTTAAGCATAAAGAACTCTTGGTTATGGGAAATAGAGAAATATCTGTCCTTGAATAAAATAGTCCCAGTACAAGGGCCATATCTCCCTAACAAACTGTTGGATTGGGCTGAAATTGAAATATGTCGGAGAGGTCCAAGTTGCACCAATTCTGACTAGAGCAATCGAATAAATTTGATCACGATAAAAAGTTATGAATGACTGAGTTCGGGTCTATCCAAGGGGCAACGATAGGGCAGTTTGTGATGAATTAAGAATTTCTCCTTAAAGGTAATTGTTCTCTAAATTTACCCATTCATCCATCTAATAGGTTTGTCCATAAGCATTTAAAAATATAATTTGATTGAAATATTACATCTAACCATTCAAATTTTCAACTTAGAATTTCTATTTTAATTTCAAATCTTTTCTATCTAATTTCACAATTTAAATTCGAACCCAAATCCAATTCAGATCTTTTATTTTTTTTAATTAGAACTAGGGTTTTATAATGTTTTCTTCTCAACCAAATAAAATATCTATATTCCAATTTCAAAATTATAGATTCAATCATAGAGAAGATTTAGACACATATAACAGACATGATGAAGATAGGAAGAGAAAGAGTGCAAATAGAATATGTGATTATCACGAGTGCACCTGGACACTAATGCTAATTTATCATGCCTCAGAAGTCCATAGAAAGTCCCTTCCTTCTTCTCATATGCAATTCCTCCAAGATCCAAACCAACCAAAATTCCCACGTGACTAGAAGTGCTTGAAGAAGCATAGAAGCATGTAGAAACATATGAGCATGTAGAAGCATATGAGCTTCTCAAATGCATGTAAGATTTGAAGCTTGTCCAAACACACTAGGAGAGCCTCTATTTAAAGGCCTCTAAGATGCATCTAGAATGTGTCTAGAAACAACTAGAAGATGAGCATGACAACCAAGCATGAGTCTTCTTCAACCTTCTAGATGAGGCATAAGGTTGTAGACACCATGTACTCAAATAATATGCTAACTCCTAAGTGTACACAACTTGTGCATACTTAGAATGCAAACTCTTGTGTTGTCTACATGACAACTCTCGAGAATTTGCGAACTCCTATGTGAGAAAACATTAAAATAATGCACATTAATTAATATAATATTTAATTTACTCTTTTCAATTTTATTTATTTATTTATTAAATCTCATGCACTAACTTTAATAATTCCACTTATTCTTATCTTAATATATTTATATTTTAATCATGTGCACACATCATGCAACCTTTAATCTTTTAATAATTTTAATATATTTTTCACTTTTAAATTTTATTTTCAAAACTTAATTGCTAAAATATTTATTAGCTTTAATAATAATATTATTTAGTCATTTATTTAAAAATGAACTCCAAATATATTATTATTAAAATAAATATTATCACATTCCAAATTTAAACTTATAACTTTTATCTTCAAATTTAATTATTTTATTTAATTAATTTCTCAATTAATTAAATTAAATTAATATTAAAATATGATATTAATTTTTCATTAAATTAAATCTTTTAATTAGGCTTAATTAATAGAAAATACTCCAAAGACTCACAAGGTAAAATATGAAAATCCATCATAGCCAAAATACATACAAAATCAAACCAAAAGGGTTAATATCACGAATTACGTCATCCGACGTATTCAGAGGGTACTCAACTCAGATACTTGTCCTAATTTTCAATTAGGACAAATGGCTTAAAGGGTTGGGATTTGGACTTGAGAATTATCTCCCCTCTCTTATCATTGAGATAATGTGATAGGGTATGCTCATCCTGGCAATTCAGAAAAGTCGATACCTGGTACCTGCAACTTGCATAAAAACCATGCATGTACAAGCACAATATATACTAAGCTAAACAGGCAATGGTAGGAAGTGGTGCATCGTGTAGATCCCGACAAGCAGGTGACTACGACTCCCTTCCTTAACCACATCAGACACGCCATACATAAGAGCAAACATGCACACCATACACATGCAAGTATGGGGTAAGTATCCATAAGAAAACACATATGATAATAAATCAACTTACTACTCATCATTAATAACTGCAAACACTGAAAATAATCATTATGCATACATGAAATGTAAACTCTAAGTGATTTCATCACATAATAAACTGAATCCATAGCTTTATATCTTATAGTCTCAAAACAATGTTGCTAACCATCAACATGAGACTAGCCCCAAAAGAGCTCGACAATGACAGCAAAAATGTGACCTAGGGTAGGCACTACATAATTAGTTATATGATTGAGACAAATCATGTAATAGTGAGTTGGTCAAAATTTTGACCAATGGGTTGGTCGAATTTGGTCAAAAATTTGACCAATAAAGGTCAAAAAATGAACCCAAATGTACTAGCGCAAGTATGCTCGCCAAGTTGACTCTTTGAGTTCAACCATGAAGTCACTCCACCAAAGTGCCTCATCAAGGTCAGTTGTTAGGTCCTCTCATCGAGCTTGCTCACCAAGTCAGCTCACCATGTCGTGTCTCTAAGTGGCCTCACTAAGTCGGCTCACCAACTTGCCCCACCAAGTTGCCATTTTAAGCCCACTCACCATGTTAGATTGCCAAGCCGACTCCCCAATTCAGCTCGAAAGCTGACAATTGAAGTACGCTCACCAAGTCGACTCTCTAAGTTCGCTCACCAAGTCTGCCCCCTAAGCCAACTCTCCAAGTTAGCTCACCAAGTCACCCCCACTTGCCCCACCAACTTGCCACTTTAAGTCAATTTTTCATGTCAGCTCAGCAGGCCGACTCCCCTAATCTAAACTCCTTATACAAAAATAAATTTTATAATCAAAATCTACAAAACACATGTATTTGTTCATTGACATTTTTGCATTTTAAAGTTAATACTAGCACCATCTTTGACTGAAGATAACCACCAAATGTTTCTTGAATGAACATAGTCACATGTGCTATTGGATGAATGGCTTCCTCTCCACCAGCTTCATCAAGGCATATCGACTGCATAGTATCAACTGCAAATCTAAAAGGAAAAAGAAAAACAAGATATCAATCTATGTGTGTGTGCACGCATGCGAGAATGCATGCATGTGCCATGTAAGTATGTTTAAGAACATCAATGGAGGTTAATTTTTGTGTGCACATAATTTGTAGCATATCCTTAAATGCTCCTTTCTATGAGCATTTCTATCTTGATATATGTCGATATGATTTAAAAATTGAAAGACTCTAAGCACTTTGCAATTCATGTTACCTCAAAAACTCATGAGCATCTTCCCGTTTTCCATATCCAAGGTGATTGCCAATGTTTTTAATTCTAGAAAGTATTCTAATTGGTGATAAGGCACCATCTCCTGCTCTCACCCTCAAGACAAGAAACTCAAGCTCACACATGAAGCACCAGTCTTTCTTCTAACTTGAGCAGACCCAAAAAATAGTACAGGTTATTGTTTTTGCAAGCGCAACTAATATTGCAATGCCTATGTCTAAGGATAAATCTACTGAGAAATGATAACGTACATTTTTGATAATGCGATCCATGGAGTAGATAGGCTGCAAGAGGTTTTGTGTATATCAGGCACTAAAGCACCATGTTAGCAAAGCAACTGCCAATAGACTAGTGGAAAGGCAAAGATCATGAATAACAATCTACCTAGAAACTAATTCTTTACGTTTAAAAATTACAAGAATTGACAAACAAGATGTACCCTAACCCCTCCCCAAGTTGAACCTAAAATTTAACCTATTATACTTATATTTCAATGTAAACAACACAAGATTATAAATCAACTCATGAAGATATTATCATTCTACCATTCTGAACTTTGAGATTGGTTTTTCTAACAGTCATTTGGATTGCCATAGACCATAAAACAAGAGGGAAAAGCATGTGCTCTCAAATAGAATAAAATGTTGGCACATACTTGTCTTCCACATTCCAATTCCAATGGACAAAGTCACCAACACAAATATTATGCCGAGTTATTGATAATAGATTCTAATGCATACATTCAAATGGAAAATATGAAAATAAACAAGTGGAATAGCCTTAGTTATTTACCTTTGGGAACACCCAGTTTAGGGAAAACTCTAGTGCATGTTCTTGCTCTATTGCTTATGTACCTTTCTATGCAATAGTGTTCTCTCTCACATGTGGGGACAGGGGAGACAAGGAGGCTCCTTTGTTGTCTCCTTGGCTATGTAATAGTTCTGCAACACCCTACCCCCTCTCTCTCTCTATGCAATAGTTCAAAGGTATAATCCACATTTGAAATGCGGAAAGTTACCAAATTTATTCTAGTTTACTCTCTTTTGTTCTTTTTCATGTAATAGGAGACCCTGTAGTAATGGAGTTGTGTTTCCCTAGCACACGATCTAATTCATCATTCAATGCAAGACCCTGACCAAGAAGCTCCTCGTCCCTACATTAAGTTTGAAATAAAGGTGAACCAACTAGATAATGGGCCAATAAAACATGCTTTATTGCTAGTGAGAAGCATTAAAAACTAGTTAACTTTGCATTTGTAACCTTGGGCAAGGTCTTAGCAACATGCTCGCATTGAACCTTTGATGTAAAGGATAAGTACACAAGCTTACAACCCTCAGGAAGGCTTTCTTAGATAAGAAGTTTCTGAGCAGACACAAATCCTCACTAATAATGCTATTGCAATTTTCTTATTTAAATACAAACAAAGTTGTATTATCTTGGGCAGAGGAGACTACTATTTTTTGTGGTTAAACATCCTTTAGGTCAATAGAATCACATGCAAACTAGATGTGACATTGCAGTAAGCAAACTGTAATAAGAGCTAGGAGCTTGCCTAGTGATCAAGGCTTGAGACTGGACACTACATGAAGTATTTGTAGGCATTTGAGTCTCAAGCATCACCAGCTCAAAATCAAACTGAAAAGGAAACTTGGCAAATAAAACTAAATAAAAATAGTATTCTTGAGTAAGCATCAACATTGTATGAACAATACCATTACAATGCACTATACTTGGTACAAATATATTGTTGGCTGAGTATAAAGAACATTGGTGGTGAATTCAAGTCCAAGCTGCAAAAGCAAAGACATTTACATAAAAACTAAGCAACCCTGTCTAGCAAGAAAAGATATATAGAGATTTCTGACTGAAATTACAAATTGATGCTAAAAAACTTAAACCATAAGAATTGTTCTATAGAATAATAAAGAAGAAAGATGAAGAATCAAACACCTGAAGGATACAATGTTGATGCAGCTTCAAAAAGATTTTCCAAAAGACATCATATGCTCAGGTTGAAGGAGCTTTGAGATTCATTACTACACTCAAAATGGGCTCATCTTCAATCTTCTGAAGATTGAAGATGAGCCCATTCCTGAGTGTAGTAATGAATCTCATATAATGGAACAAAGAAATAACATCAACGAGAGTAACCATTCCATCTATTAGCATTCTTAGTATTGCCATTGGCACATAAAGAACTGGGCTACACTTCACAATGCCAAAACCTTGAGCAGAATTCACTGTGGGAAGAAGCAAGTTATGTTTCCTTGGCAAGTGTTAGCTAGCAATCATTTCATATAACATCTTATAAAAGAATTCCTAAAGCTAACCACATTTTGAAATGAGATAACAACTGATATATATAATTTCAAACTCAATTTATTCCTATTTGTGCATAACAAATTTGCATAAAATGCCAAGAAACCCCACTGCTTTAATATCAACATTTTCTCAGCAAAAACTCAGAAAAGCTTACCTCTGCATTCCTTATTTATGATTCTAATGACACAAAGTAGTCTTGTTGTTGGCAGATATAAACTAAAGTCTGAAGGATACAATGTTAGAGCAGCTTCAAAAAGATCATCTGAAGGACATGATATGCTCATGGTGAAGGAGCTTTGAGGTTCATTACTACAGTCTAGAATGGGCACATATTCAATCTTCTGAAGATTGAAGATGAGCCCATTCCTAAGTATAGTAATGAATCTATAACCTTGACACCCATCTCTTTGCAGACTTGCACACAAGCTTCAAAATACTAATGACACAATTCATTTGTCCATACTATTGGAGAAAAAATACTACTGTAGAATCCAAAAAAGTTAGGCAAAACAGGTAGATTACAGAATCATGAAATTGTGAACCATTACACACACACAAGAAAAATAGTACCTTGAAGCACTACTAATCAAATCTTCATTAACAGGTGGGAAACTTAAAAAAATCAAGCATGTCGACTCTGAGAGGTTCTGATTTGTTTACCCCAAACTCAAATTAGATAATTGTCATCATAAAAATTGAAATATCTATATCTTTCAAATGAAATTGAAGAAATCTAAACACAGAATAGTGATGAAAATTGTACCTAGAGATAGGTTACAATTCTCTTAATGTTCTCAATGTATTCAGGAAGTGGTACATGAGAACCTAATCCTGAGGGGTGAGGATCCAAAGAATTATTTCCACCTAAATATACAATGATTTAAAAGGCTTGTTGAACTGCATCCTACGTGAGCCAAAGCAATAAATATATTAGACTAAGAATATCCAACATTTGCATATAGAGCAGTTGCAACACCAATCTCATAAAACCTATAAGGCAAGCATGAATCTCATAATCATAGGTAGTGTTACTATTTACAGCCATTGAATAAATATGTTGACAACATACAATATTTATAAATATATCAAACTCCACGAAATACTATGCAGTAAAAAGAAATAATAAAATAATTGTGCTAGAGGTGCATAGTTACATGACAGATCCATTTTTACTTATGAACAAAAAGAAACAAATAATAAACAACCCAACATATGTAGTTTTTTTGCAGCATGGTGTTAGTCCTTTCCTATTATCTTTTTTCCAATAGTTCCAACAAATGCATACAATTGTGCCTAGTGGAGATCACACAAATCTGATATATAATTTGATAACTGTAACATATGATCCATGAGAGAAATTCAGCTTAAAAGATGCACTTTCTAAGACTTCTATAAACTCAAGTTTGAGGATCCATGTAGTATGCATGCAAATATGTTTATAAAACTACTGTATTGTAACTAGAACAAATTCATGGTAAAAAATTTAGAAAGTAACTTGAAGAACATACTAACCACTCATCTTCATCATGTTGTCTAGATGAACAGCTTCAGTAGCCATATGTTGAGATAAATGACTTTAATTGGCTAAATAACTAAATATTTGCACCTCGACAAGTACCCCACATTTTCCCTGCATTATCGATCTTCTATGAAACATAGACATACTACTCGTAGGGTGTATATAAGTATGCTCGCCAAGTTGAAAGTCTGTGAAAAACGTAACACCCCGCCAAGGGATCCAAAAGAATTAACCTAAAGTTTCACTAAGTTTGCTACACATTTTTTTTTTTTTAAAGCAAGAATGTATATCATACACATCAAATACATAGTGGCGGAAGCAATAACATGTAATCATCAACAAACATACATCACAAGTTACATTCCTTAAGGATCCCAAGACGTTGAGTCACATTTAAATTTAATTAATTCTAAGTCTAACAACTACCACATACATATGAAAGAATAATTAGAAAACTCCAGTGTCCATAATATACATTTGTTCCGAATGTCTCTTGGCAAATTAATTCGGAATGCTCAATCATCCACTGTACATGTCACAGGGTATGAAAGGCTTAAAAGAATATACATATGTAGAAATAAAGATACATCATCCTCAATTCCATGATACAAAGTACAGTAAAACAAAGGAAACCATATACCATACTTGATACATCCATCCATCATAAAAGATATAAACATCCAACATAAAATACAACTATCCATCTATCATAAAACACAACTAATCTAAGTGCGTGGTTCCTCCCAACCATCAATAACATCATTAGACCATCATGGTCCCTAGCCATCCACCACGCGTAACATCCCAAGTCATCGAAGAGATCATCGGTAGTATAGTAATAGGGACATCACTCCTAAAACATACTACCTTATATGCATAAAGAAATCTAACATGCTACCACATACGCATAAAGAATCCTAACATGCGAGAATAAAGCATAAGATGATCCTCCAAAGTAGAACACATCACCTAAACATTATGAACAAGCATCCCAAGAAGCTCCAGCCATGGTAGCACCAGACGGATCTCAAATGGTAAGAGTAAAAGCACTACCACCTGACCGCGTGGAATCTAAATGGTCCACTCCCACCGCGCTGAGGAGATAGTCTCAAGTCCCAAACAAGGTATCAAAACACAAAACACAAGTACTCTCTAAGTCTGGGAAATCCTAAATGTATACTAACTCAAAGGTTCCAACATAGATAGACATCTAGACCCAGAGGCACCACAAAGACGTGTAGGAAACTTGCTATGCAAGTGGGAAAGTGTCATCGCAAAAGTCACGTAGAAGTTACCCGAGCAATCCCTTAGGAATCTCAAGTCCCTAGTGATTCCTGCGGCCACTAGTATCCTCTCGTACTGACGAGGCATACTATGGAATGCAAGGTCGTAACCAAGCGTTCTCTCTACCCCATCCTAGCTTGTACTAGCACTCAAGGTATGGGAGAGAACATACAATTATCTTATTAGGTTCATTTAAGTCAGTATTTAGGTGAGATGTTTTCACTTGTTAAAACAACTTACAATGGGTTACTCCAGGAAGCCTCTTAGGGCCCCGATCCCCATTGCAAGCCACTTCCCGACACTACATATAGATAACCTACCCTAGGCTCATGAAATCACAAATCAAAGAATCATAATAAAATCACCTCAGTCCTATACAAGCAACTGAAAACATCATAAAAGATAAGCCACAAAAATTACATCAGTTCTTCATGAGCAACAAATAAGCATCAAATAATAATCATATGATCACAACAGTTCTCTATCAGCAACTAAAGGCATCAATGATAAATCACAAAATCCAATGGTTCTCCAATGAGAAACCAGAAAGTATCCCAATAATAAATCACAATACTGATCAAAGACTCCAAAATGGTCAAGTCAACACATGACATCATCAAGAACATAACAAACACTTCAGTCCTCTCAAGCGACCGAAAAGCAATCCAAGTATAACTGATCGAGACTCAAAAATGGTTATCAAATATAACTGATCGAGACTCAAAAATGGTTATCAAATATAACTGATCGAGACTCAAAAATGGTTAAGTCAGGTATCTCAAATATATACACCACAATGTCACATAAGAAGACAGAAAGCAATAACAACTAGTAAATACAATCATGTCATAGAGCATACCATCACATTACCAAGGTCGGGTATAAAAGATCGAGACCAAATCATCATAACATCACATTCACAAAACCCCCAAGCCTTTGGTAACAACCTAAACTAGTCAACCCTAGAACAAACCCCAAAACATAGATAATCGAATAGTCACATAGAAAACAGAGTCATCACACATTTGGGTGTGAATAATAATATATTGTTGAGTTAGTGTAAGGTTTTAAGTTCCAATTTCATGTATATCTCAAGTAATAAGTTTTCGCAACTAACCCTTACAATTAACCCATTTCTATATTTAAATGATTATACAATTACCCTATAAATATTCTAAGGATAATCTTTTATTTTATTAAGTTATCAAAATGATCCTTAATGATTTTAAATAAAACAATTACTACTTTATTAAAATCATTAATTACAAATTTTTAACATCACTAATTAAACATTCAATAATAACTTCCATTAAATCAATAATCTAATTCTACAATTTGATCAAATAATATTCATTATTAAATAACTTTAATTAAACTAATTTTAATTAAATTAATCATTAATTTTTTATCTAAATACTTATATTAATATATTTATTAATTATTAATTTATTAATATTTAACCAAATAAATTAATAAATTATAAACAAAAAACTATATTAAATACATAAATTTTTTTAATTTATTAAATATTAATAAAAGTTATAAACAAACCATTATTAAATAATAATAAAGTTCATGAATTAAAATTTATAAATAAGAATTATAAATAACATTAAAATCTCTTTAATAAATAATATAAATGCAAGGTTTTATTATTAAAACTTTGAACCAAAAAAAAATCGAATCACATGGCCCATATTCATAAGTTTTCTTTTTCTTTTTTTAAACGTAACAAGCAATTTGTTTTAATCGCTACTACACTGCACAGACAGCAATGCACGGCTGCTGTCGCAATCGTACAACTGCATCAGCAGGTACAACTACGCAGCAGTCGGCCTGTTGATGGGTAAGTATTTAGTTTTATAATAATTTATATTTTTTTTTTTTAATTATGTTTTATAAACTTTTTTTTGGGTTAAATTTGTTAAACAACTTCTTTCACAAGAAAAAATATGAATTTATTGGTCTTTATAAAATTTGTTATGTTATAAAAATATATATTTATATTTATATTTATATATATATATACATATATATATATATGTATATATATACATATATATATATGTATATATATACATATATATATGTATATATTTGTATATGTATATATATATACATATATATATATATGTATATATATACATATATATATATGTATATATTTGTATATGTATATATATATACATATGTATATGTATATATATACATGTATATGTATATGTATATATATACATGTATATGTATATGTATATATATACATGTATATGTATATGTATATATATACATGTATATGTATATGTATATATATACATGTATATGTATATGTATATATATATATATATATATATATATATATATCTGATTTCCACAGTGTTCTGATGGAGGAAACAATATCAACCATCTAAAATTTTAAATCAAGAATTTTCATTTTTAAATTCAAACCTTTCCCAAATTAAATTTTAATTTTTTTAATCTAGAAAATGAGGGTTTCTAATAACTCTTCTATTTTCCACGCATACATAAATTATTGACAAGTAATTAATAGTTCACAATAGTGAAATGTTTAAACTTTTATCATAGAGAATTCAGATATGAATTCCATAGGCACGAAGAAGACAGGAAAGGATAATTGTGAAATTAATCAGCAATCAAATCACAAGACCCTACCTGATCTTGATGCTAATATGCAATCCCCAAAATCTGTAAGAGAACTCGCTCCTCTTCAATAACTTTCTTCTGAAAACCTTTCCTAGAATTCTCCTTCTGAAATTTGCTTCCAAAAACTCTCTCCAAAATTCCTGTCTCCAAAATTCACGGTCCAAATTCGTGTCCAATATTTGCCGTCCTCTAAAATGAACCCCCAAAGTTGTGATAAAGATTTTTCTCCTCAAATCGGGGCACTAATTGTGCATTCACCCGAGAAGACTCTTTGCTCAACTGAGTTGACTCAAAATTATCTTTTATTAATCTTTGTTGTATCTTTTTAATGCATATTAAATGAATCATTAAATAACTTTATTTAATATTCCACTCAACTTCTATTTTTAATCTTTATTACTTTTAATCCCATGTGCACTTTATGAAATTAAAATAACATTATTATTTCCTCTTATTTTATCTTTTAATTTATTTCTTTATTTTCAACACATGCTCGCATCATGCAATCTTACAACTTTTAATAATTAATATATTTTCACTTTTTACTTTATTTTAGAAACTTTAATTGATAAAATATTTATTAATTTAATTAATAATAATATTTAACATTTATTTAAAAATGAACTCTAAATATATATTATTATTAAATTAAATAAATATTATCACATTCTAAAATTATACTTAAAACTTTTATCTCCAAATTTAATTCTTTTTATTTAATTAATTTCTCAATTAATTAAATATAATTAAATATTAAAATATCATAATAATTTTCTATTAAATTAAATCATTAATTAATCTTTTTAATTAAACTTAATTAATAGGAAATACATCAAGGACTCATATAACAACATACGAAAACCCATCATAGAAAAATACATACTAAATCAAACAAAAGGGTTATAATCTCGAAATAACATCATTTGATGCATTCAGAGGGTACTTAACTCAGATACTTGTCCTAATTATCAATTAGGACAATTGGCTAAAAGGGTTTAGGATTTGGACTTAAGAGTTTATCTCCCCTCTCTTACCATTGAGATAATGTGATAGGGTACGTTCATCCTGGCAATTTAGGGAAGTCGATACCCAGTACCTGCAACCTGCATAAAATCCATGCATGTACAGACACAATATTCTAAGCTAAACAGACAATGGCAGGAAGTGGTACATCGTGTAGATCCCGACTAGCAGGTGACTACGACTCCCTTCCTTAACCACATCAAAAACACCATACATAAAGAAAACAAACACGCACACCATACACATGCAGTATGGGGTAAGTATCCATAAGAAAGCACATGTGATAATAAACCATCAATATCTGAAAACATTGTATAATCATCATGCATATATGAAATATAGAGTAAAAATCAACTGAATCTAAGACAATATCTGATAATCACCAAACAATACTACTAATCATTAAACATAGAATTAGCCTAAAAGAGTTCGACAAAAATAACAGAAATGTGAACTAGGGGTAGGCACTACAAAAAACCCTAGGTTTGGTTTTTACAATTTACCTTGGCATGAATTCTTTTTGAAAAAAGGGGCAAAGAATGGATATTCTTCTCTCGCCTATTTGGACGTCATGGTTGAGTCTCATGAAAAAGGTGTTTTAGTCCTACCGTCAAATCCGATTTGAATCCACGGTTGTTGCATACTCGCTATGGCAAGATGCTCATATCTTATGCATAGCAAGATGGTGATCAATGAAAAATTACTTGTGATACTGAAAAGTGGAATCTGATGCCACGAAATGTGTTCATGGGATGATCTTATGACCACGTGATACATCCTAGACCTGTCAGTTTCAAGAAGGAATGCATGTGGGAAAAAACTTGCAAGTGGTGTCACCGAAGTTCAAAAATATCCAACAATTCACCAAGTCGCTAATAGGAAATACTTGCAATTTTTCGGTGGCAATATAGCGAATGCCTGGATACTGGCTAAATAGCCACAAAAATGCACCAGCTAAATAGCCTGTGTCGTTGCCTCCCTTACTTTCGTCAACTCCTACAAAATGTACTGCCCTGCACGATTTTGCATTGTGTCCTTTTAAATAGGCCTGGGGCAACATGAGGGTGGGGAAAAATATTTATGGGGCCCTGAGCCCACGTAGTTGGAAGTTGGAAGTTTGTGGTCATGGGCGGTTAGTGTTAGAGATTTGAGGTTATAATGTAAGTTCTAGTTTTAGTATAAGTTAGTTTATATATATATATATATATATATATATATATATATATATTGTTATTTTTTATTATGTTTTTATTTATGTATATATAATTTAATCAATATGTGTCTTTTAAAAATTAGTTTAGAATTAAGTTAGTTTGTTTTTGTTTTTAATTATTTAAATTAATATTAAATTAAGATTAGTTTTAAATTTAAATTAGTATTAGATTAGTTTAATTTTAAGTTAGTATAAATTTAATTTAGTTTTAGTTTAAAGATAGTTTAGTTATTTAAAATAAGTTTAAAATTTAGATTTTAATTGTTAGGTAGTTTAATTTAAATGTTTTAAAACATTGAAAATTTATTGTTTGAAAGTTAAGTTAGTAGTGTTAATGTCTTAATTTTTATTTTTACTTTTTATTAATTTTAATATTGTGAGTTGTTAATGAGTAGTATTAGATTTTAGATAGTTTTTAAAAAATTCAGGTTTTTAGTATGTTTTTAAATTAGGATATTTGGCAATAGAGTTGTTTGTTTTGTATTAAATAAAGTGTTAGTTTAAATGATGTTAATTAGTATTTTTTTTTTAGTGGAATCAAATATAATTGCTTTAAAAGCGTAGTTGTGTTAGTATTATTAAATAGTATCATTGTTAATTTTTTTTTTAGGATTGTACCTTATAGACCAAATTCAACATATAATTATCTCTTCTTACACAATAATAAATTTACTTATCTATTTACCTTTATAATATATTTTGACAATTATATAAATATTATTAATTCTTATTTTCAATTAAATTTTATCAAAAAAAAACTAATAATTAATATAGTGAAGCTGTAAACTTGTAATAAATTAAATTTTAAATAGGAAATTTTTTAAATAATTTTTTTAAAATTTAATTGATATAAACTCTTGGAGAACTACTATGCTAAATCTATGTGAATAGTTTTTTTAATAAAAAATGATATAATATTTAGCTGAAACTTTAATAAACTTATTTTATACTCTAATTATTAAATTTAATTATTTTAAATTATTTTAAAAATAAATTTATATAATAAACTTCCCTATCTAAAATCTGATACTACTCATTAACAACTCATAATACTAAAATTATTGCCAAATATCCTAATTTCCTATTTAAAATTTAATTTATTACACGTTTACTACTAATGTTTGCAAGAGCAAGACTACAAATTAGAATCCTAAGAAGAAGTTCATGGGTCACTGCCACAAATGTAACAAACAAGGACATCAGGCACATGAATGCAAAACCAAGACCCTGAGCATACAAATATTTGAAGCATACTCCTATAACTATCAGAAGTATGGAGATAGAGCGTATGAGTGCAGATCCAAGCCTAAGTGGTCATCAAACAAATAGATAAAGGTAAATCAAAATGGAAAATCTTATAATTAGGATTATAATACTAGGTATAGTTGTCACTACTATCAAGAGTATGGACATGTTCCTAAGAATTGCATAAGAACACACTTTAGAAGTGACTACAAAAAATGGTTGAGTCAACTACATGTTTTAGTTGGTTGAAGATTGGTCACATAAGTAAGAATTGCCCAACAAGGTCAAAAGTGCCAAGCAATGATTCAACAAAGGCAAAGAAAAGGCAAATGTTGAGAATGTCAAAGATGAAATGAAAAATACATGGAAGAGAAAGAAAGATTGCAGCACATCAAGTTCTGATGGGATCTCTTCACCCAATGGGTCAGTTGATGACATCACCTCCAACTAAGAAATCAAGAGGTATGTGTGGGACTGATATTTAAATAATATATCATAATTATTTCCAAGGACTTAGTTTTGAAAAGATTATATTTTCATGAAGAAAGATGCAAAGTTTTGTTTAGACTCTTGAAGAAATCTTTTAGTTTTTCAATTTTCATGTTACTGTCAAGCATGAAAATTTTCAATTAAGTTGTCGAGTGAAATCTAGTTGATACTGAGCTATGATGAAAACCAAGAGTGCACAATGCAAGTTTCCATCAATACTTGTATGTATATTTTTCTATGTGTAGAACACATTTCCTTCCTTTGGAAAAGTTTCATGGAAGACAAACAAATCCATTGTAGTACAAATAGGAGAATTCATTGAGAAAATGGGAGAGATCTTTGAGTCTATTATGACTATCTATTTTGAGGACTTTAAGTAGTCAATGAAACAAAGACACAAGATACTAGTGTCACTAGTTGAGAAACATTTCAATGAGGTTTGTTTTCTAGTTGATACTGATTTCACAAATGTACAAGTTGTAGCTCCAAGGGTCAATGGTTGAGATCACTAGGATATGAAGTCAATGTGGATGAGGCATCTATAGTAATTGCATCCTTTCTTGTAGAAGAAGAAGTAGATAATAAGGCTACTGACTTTGTAAATTGTGATGTTGCCAAATCAAAGATAACTATGGATCTAAAGACAACATTAGTGATAAGGAAGAAGAACAAGATTGTCAAGAAATTGAAAGAAAAATATGGTGAAGGGGCAAAGGAAGATGATGAAGATGATAATGATGATGAATAAGAAGATGTACCAGCCCAAGCACCATTGGCCCTAACACAAGGTCAAGGAGAAGATCAACGAGAAGAGGAATTTGAGCTTGAAGAAGGTGTCAAAGGAGAAGAAGTTAGTGAAGAACCTATAGCCATAGAGAAGAAAAGAAAAGATAAAGCCTTAGTAGTCAAAAATTAAAGAAGGTTGTAAAACCTAAGCCTGCAGTTCTAGCTACACAAACTAGCACAAGACCTACTACTAAGAAAGCTCAGGAAGTAGCAAGGCAAAAACAAAACAAAGCTAGGAAAGCTATACAAGTTGATGTGTTTGAGAAGAGACAAAGGAGAAAGTACATTGCTCCAACTATATCATATGAAGAGAGGATAGAATTTGATGATAATAGCCAATTTAAAGTGGTAAGTCACAGTCCTTCTGATTTAGATTATCTATATGAAAATATAAAGAATAATATAGATTTGAGTGGATTTTCACATATTGGATTTGATAGACTTGGAAAGCTAGAAATGGATAAAGTAGAAGAGTCAGTATATGCCATGATGGTCACATTTAAGATGACTCTAATTGATATTTCAAACTCTCTACCAAATACTTTATATGATAGAGTTGAGAAAAGATGGAAATATAGTCTTACAATAGAAAGGAATATTAGAGAGACTACAATTGTAAGAGTGATGCCAGATTTAGGTAAAGCTAAGATGACTAAAGCCATAAAGAAGTATGCAGGGAGATTTTCTCCTAAGTATCATGCATTTAATATGCTCCAAACTAAAATTGAAGATGTTGTTTAGAAAAGCACCCAAATATGGAAGGTAATTTATGGGCTGATAACATCTAAGGTAATTGAGGAGAAACCTATTAAGGTAGGTGAAGATAAAGATGAGAAAGAACTAATTGAGGTTACTAAATTTGATACTGAGAAGGATGAACATATGGAAAGCACTAAAGAATGGGAACAGAAGTAGGCAATAAATGAAGATGAGTAGCAACTAGAATAGAGTATACCAGATATACAAATGTTGAGTGCCAATCCACTACATGTGACAAAAGTAGACACTAAAATCATATAGATCAATAATTTTTCTGACACTATGACTCAATACATTAATTCACTAATAGAGGAGGACATGAAGAAGATACTACTAGACACTACCACCAAGGAAAACTTATGTAGTCACCCTATATTGGTGAGTGTAGATGAACTTAAGGAGGCAGAGAAGACATTTATAGAGGTGGAAACTCGAGACATCAAAAACCCCTTAATTTACTATGATGCAACCTACATTACCCATTATAGTACATCAAAGGAAAGAAACAACCACCATGGCTAACATCAACAAATTGGTGCAAAATTTGTTAGTACCAAAAGTTTCTACTCAAGCACGGGATGGAACACAAGTTCAAACAAGATAGGTAGATACTCATCTACCTACAACACAAGTTCAAGATGCAATTGAAATTGAAAAGAAAGAAGAGGAAAGATGGAAGATTCAAACTTGACTACATAGCCTTGTTGAAAGACTGGAGAAATTTTTGGAATATTGGTTTGATGATAATATGTAACACTCATGACTGAGTTTGTCATTGATGTCAATATAGCATGTTTGATGTCTTATGTGGTATCTGACAGAAGAACAATGGAAAGATCAATTTTATATGCTTGACTAGTTGAACATAACAACCACTCATGGTTATGAGAGATACATTTGAGTATCTAGCATATTCAGTTAACATCGAAAGTAGAAAGGCTAAGTCTAGAAGAAGTTATGTAAGTTTTGGTAATGTTTGTTCTAAGATAGAGTTTATAGAGGCATGTTTGGGTAAACTTGTTATATCTCTTAGCAGATTTGATATATTGAGGATCAAGGTTGAGGACTTGGAGAAGACATGTTAAGGATGGCATGGCTAAGGTCACTTGTAATAATATTATGTGTAGAAAAAGTTATTCAAGTTGTAAGGTGGAAGATTTATGTTATCGCTAAGTGTAATATGCTCTTAATGTGGTCCTATAATAATTAATTGAGAAGGATTAACAACCAACTCAAGGAATTGTTTAATGGACTTGGTATAAAGGAAGGATATTTTCCTTTATCATGGCATGGATATATGTGAGTTATGAATGTTTGGAAAGTAGCAGAGAGTATGGAATGTGAAGTTGAGCAAAGCAGTGCTAAAGTAAAGGAAACTTCATTGCCAAGGTTTTTCTGAGTGATCCAAGGTTTGGTATTTGGATTTGAGGTTTATGACCTGGTCTACAAGGTCTAATAGTAATTGGTCTTGTTGATAGGATAGAGTAAAGAACAATCAGGGAAGATAAATAATAGTAAATTACTTGTTTGAGAAATGAGCTCTTCTCGTAGTTGAAATTGCATGTTTTGGCAATGGGATCTTCTTGCATACATTGTACCAAAACTCCTAACAGGGTTGGAATCTCCTAACAAGGATTCAAAGTCTCCTAACAAGGATTGATTTTACTAAATGTTGTAATAGACTCCTAACAGGGTCTATACTCTAACAAGAAATATTTATATTAGTACATCATCTTACGGGCATCATTCCCACTAGGGTTTTCCCTTTGATCAAGGGTTTCCCTAGTCAACATATCTAGTGTATTTGTTTATGTGAATCTTTCTATTGTTTTTATTTACTTTGGTTGAATGGTTAAGTTTGTTTAAAGAAGATAAGTGTTTTAATTATTGGATAACTAATTCACCCCCCCAACCCCCCCCCCCCCCCCCCCCCCCCCCTCAGTTATTTTGGTGGACTATTGTTTCTAATAAGCCTTAGGAGAAATTGTCAATAAAAACACTGGTTATCTTACCAGCAACTACTACTCTGCCAAGTCAAGCACTTCAAAGGTCGAGTATTGAAGTGACACCATTATAATCACCAAGGTCTAGTACATCCAAGGTAGGTGAGGTTACATCATTTATTGATGTCAACTTGGATGAAGTGATTGTCCTACCAAAGATTGACCTTGCAACAATCACAATTGTACAAATGGGCATACTACAAGATGCACTTGCAAGGAAAAAGCATCAAGAGCTACTTAGAAGGGAGCATAGGGAGAAGCAAGCATTGCAAGACATCAAGAATATATTTATTGATGCATTCAACCTGCCAGCACCTGAAGAAGACAAGCCTATCATGGAACAATTGGTATTCATTGTAGAACACATCAATGATGCAGACCTAGATTCAAATGTCAAACTACTTGAATGGTCTGAGAGAAAATTTCAAGGAAAGGTAAATGACAAGGTATCAAGTTCTATTACACTTTTAGTCTTGGTTGAGTTAGCAACCAAGACTAAAAGTGTAAATAAAATTTTAGAGAATATTTTCTTACTTTACACCAATTTGTGTGATACAAATTTGTTCACACAAGAAGTACAGTTCCATATTGACAACTTGGATGCAAAAATGAAGCTAGCGGGTATTACTCTACCCAATTCTCTAGCTCAGAGTTAGAAGCACTTCAAAAATTTGATGAATTCCCAAGGTCAATTGGTTGACCTAGTGCATGCTCAAGAAGAAAATAATTGGGATGTAGCTTTGAAGCTAATACTTGAGATCCATAAATCTTTTTTGGATAAACACACTATTCAAGTATAACCCTTTGACATAAGTGTCAAAAAGGGGGAGTAATAAGATAGGAGGAGAAATAAGAAAGGGGGAGCATAATAAGTTTTTTAGTGACATTGACTCCAAGTGATGAATAGATACAGTTATGGGGGAGACAAAATAAAGGGGGAGTCAAAGACATAAACAAAGTATAGCATATGCATATTTACTTAGCAATAGTATTGATTCAAGATTCAAGATATAATAATCAACTCAAGGGGATTTATAAGATTTTGAGATATGATAGTAAAGTCAAGTTTTACAAAATTTTGAAATTTTGAAATTTTGTATTATACCGAGTAAAGATGGTGATTATCTAAGTTATGCTTATAAGTTAAAGATATTCATGCATGACCAAGTGTTTTTTCCACTCATGTCAAAGGGGGAGATTGTTAATCTCAAATTGGTTTTGACATATGAGTGTTTATACACTTAATTCATTTACAAGATTAGTTCATGTCAAACAAGTAATACATTTGGAGCATAACATGTCAAATAGTGCATATCAAGTGAGATTCTTAGTGTATGTTGAGCAAACAGTTGGTGCCAATCCACTCAAGTGTCAAGTAGATAGATGATTTCAAGTGATTCAAGAGCCGAGTAATCAAAGGATGTTGAGTTATTCAGATGTTGAGTTCTGGCATTGAAGTTGTAGTTGATGTTGAGCATCAAGGACTTCTAGTGTCGAGTTATATAGTTTTAAAATAGCTATTTGTAATGGCACAAACTCCTATATAAATTATTTTGGAACCAACTTAAGGATATATTTTGAGATCCTAGATGATAACAATGAATCTTGATTGATTATCCCAATGCAACACATCCAACCAATCAAAAAAGAGAGAAGGATTAAGCAATAGGTGAATCACAATCGTTGATTCACAACTAACCCTAAGTCACCAAGATCTTCATAAGGAGGGTAAACCCTAATATAGAATGTAAGTAAGGAGATGAGTAGAGAGAGAATTTTTTGCATGCAAAAAGAGAATCAAGGTGTGACTAAGGAATTGTGATCTAGAGACATGAATTATAGAATATGTTAGAGGAGAACATAGTAAAGGAGTTAGAGGATAGAAGAGATACATCTAATCAAAGAAGGATCAAGAATACATGCAAAGAGGTGATCTAACATCAAGTAGTAGAGTGCTAACAAAGGAACATTGTTGAGACATTTTAACAAGTGAATCATTTAAATCTCTTAACAAAGTAGTCCTAACATGCTGAGATAAATCCTTGAATAGGGTGCTTACTTCATTGTAAGTTGAAGTTCTCTTACTAGGCACACTTCTAATAGGTTTGTGAAATCCTTTAATAGGGTAAGACATAATAGGCTTTCTAAGCCTTTAATAGGGCATACCTTTAACAGGGTAGATCATATTTCATGATCAAACATTGTAACATTCATTGGATATACTTTATAAATGTAGTAGTGAAGATGTATGGGTGTCATCCCCACCCCAGTTTTACCTTCTCATTAGAGGGTTTTTGGGTAATCATATCTTGTGTCATATGTGTGAATGTTTATTTACTTTCAAGCTATGAATAGTTATGCTTAATTTGGTATTTTAGTTTACATGCATAGATTGTGAGATGGATGTGTAGTGAATGATTTTAAGGATGAAGTTTTCAAGTATTTTATGGGACCTAGTATTATCATATATTTATGACAAACCTCCTTGCAGTAAGTTAATTTCATCGAACACAAAACAAAAAAAGTAATGATTCACTTGACCCCATGTCACATGAATTTTGGGAAGGTTGGCATCAGGTTGGGATTATAGGGACGTTAAGTGGATTAATGTTATTTGTATGGGGAGATGTATAAGTAAAGTAAAATGTAGTAAATAAAAGATTTGGCTTAAATATTGTTATTTTTTAAAGGATATAAGAGTTAATGGCTAGTGGATAGGGAATTACTAGTAAAATTAGATAAGGGGTGGTAGGAAGTAAAGCAAGATGTAAGGGATAGTTATAGTATAGTTTAGGAATGGTTAGTAGAAAATGTTAGGAGTAAGGAACCGTATATCAGATTACTAATAGAGATTATTTTAATTGATTTAATATTCAAATAATATAAGAAAATAAATTAAACTAAGATAATATACATGTTTATATAAATTATATATATATATATATATATATATAATTAATTAATCAATTTACAAAAAAATAAAACACACAAATTATAGCATTTATAACTATTCACATAATAAAAAAATGAGTAGCTCAAATTAATATAAAGATAAATTAAAAATCATTTTTATCATTACAATACTAATTATTGCATATTCTCATTATTTAATTGAATTAATTTTATCTTAGATGCTAAATATTTATTATAATTTATAAAAAAATTGAAACTAAAACATGCAACATTACAAAGAGAATGGACTAAATTAATATACAAATCTGCACACTTATTTTGATTCGTCGAAACTTGCCATATCGCTAGCCGGATTGTTTGTTTTTATGCTGGTAGCGATATAGCAACCCACCTGAAAGTCACATACGGCGAGGCCCAAGACATGTGATGTCATGTAGAGATTAGAAAATATATATATGTGCCAGCGTGTTGAGCAACTCAGTGACAGCGATATCATGGATCCACTTCCCGTGTACTAGGTACAAAGATTTTTGATCGTGAGATCAAGCCAAGATCAAAGGGTGGCATTTACTAGCTATGAAGAAGTGCTCAAAAGTTAAGTATAGCGAGTTAGCGAGTGTGGCCCACCACTATTGAAGTAAAATTGTTGTCCACGAGATCAAGTTTGGATCAACGACGCTCGTTGACTCGCTATAAAGAGATGTCCAAAAATTAGATATGGTGAGTTAATGAGAAATGGAGCCACCATCGTGTTCTTAAAGGTTGTTTCAATTGTCTACCACATGATTAAAGTAACATTAGTGATCATCGCTAGCTTGCTGTGGAAAGGTGCTCGAGAATTATGTATAATGGGTTAGCGAGTTGATGACACGTGTCCATAGTCATCCATGGGCCTAGTTTGAAGTGTCAGCCTTGAAGGAAAGGTATAGGTGGAGGTGTTTTATTGGATTGACTTCCAATGTGTTAAGAAGAAAGCTGAGTCAACTTAGTTGTCATTCACAGATCGTAGGATTTTTCAAGGATCAACGGCACAAGTTTAAAAAAGAAAGTGCAATGCCACTCTATTTTTCTGTTCGGTGCATTTATGATAAGTAAAAGCTTTGCATGTGGGAGAAACAGAGTATAACACAAAGATTTTCATTAATTCCAGTCCCAAGTGAACAGAGATTGCAAATTTTCTAACCACAAGAGCTTGATTGATTGTGTCATGTTAAGCCTGGTAAAGACGTGAAACTATTCTTCTGTCATTCGAGAGAAATTTTAGAAGTTCAAAGAAGAACAAGTTTAGCAAGTCAAGTATGTACTCATATTATAACCTATGTGGCATTCCAATTCTCTTAATACTGTCAAAATACCTCCTAAGAAACCATTCTCTGGGCAAATTAATTATATGGATAGGAATGTCCACGATGATTTATTAGAATTACTCCAAGAATCTACTGTACAGCCTACACAAGTTAAAAAGTTAATTTCCTTAAACCCTAGGGATAAATTGGTGATGGCCTCTATGACAAGGGGAACTAGGTTAGGGATGCAAAAACTACTCAAACTAGCCTTATCTTGTTTAAAAATTGGTTTTCAGAAAGAAATTTGTTTGCCCCGCATGCTAATGTCTAGAATTTTGATTTGGGAAAGTTAGTAGTCCCAAATGTTTTCATGGATTATGATTTTCTTGAAGCCATTGCTAAGAATTATGTCCAAGCCATTACGGTTGTAAGAAGAAAGGATGGTGTGCCTCTGGTCTCAATTACTCCTAAAGAAATTAGAGAGGTTTTTCACCTGGAACCATTATCAGATTACCATGTGCAAATCAATCTGCTAGAATTAGAGAATGAATATAAAGCAAAGAAGGATGTAATCAGGGGAGGTGCACTGAGGACACATATTGGTACAATAGGAACTTTTCCAGTACTTACTACAGCCTCTAGAGAGCCTTTTAAGAAGAGTCTTTTCACTTCCCAGGCTATAGAGATATATAGGACCTTATGCCGAGTTTTTGGTGAAGATGAGCAAGAATTTATGCCCATTGGTTTCATGTACATGATGGTTTAGATTGCTTCCTTTGGTGTAGATGTTATTTTTTATTTTGCTTCCTTTTTGGCTGAAGAAATTCACATTGGTTTAGTTGGGATTGCGAAGGGAAAGGTGAAAAAAACTTTTGGTCACTACTCTCTATTAATGCATATGTTTTTATTCAAAGGAGTGACATATTTTGGTAATGAGATGGAACTAAACAGAGAGGAGAATGGGGAAATACTACCAGTCTAGTTGTGGAGTGCAGATATGACCTGGGATGCAAGTAATGCTAGTTTTGTCAGATTTGATAGATATTTTGCTGCTAAATTGAGATGCCTCATATTGAGTGACAATCCCAGAATCCCTAGGGTACTAATGAGTCTCATCAGGCCTATGGATAACCCCCATGACTTGAAAGTTTCACATAATTGGGGAGATATCATCCCCTACCCTATTTCTACTATTTTTAGAATCTATGGTTTCAAGCGAAACCCTCATGTTTTGCCTTACCAAGTTCCTTTGAAGGTGGGAATGGCTGAAGTTTTATGGCAGTTAGGGGGAGTGGAAGAAATGTTTTTGTTGAAAAGGCAATTAGGGTCAATTTTCCCTACCTGCACAGTGGCCCATCAATTTGTGATTACAAAAGGGGGATGGATCTTTTTGCATAAAATTTTGGAGCAGTATATGATGGTTGTCTCTCATCCCCGTTTTTGTGATTTTGAGGGATTTTTCAATCAGATGTTGAGGCATAGAATCAAGTTGGGACCGGTCAAGCACGATTCTTATTATCTAGAGGATATTATAAGGAATGAATTCTCATTGCAGGAGTAGGAAACTAAAAAGGAAAAATGGAGAGTTTATTCCCGAGTCTTAGAATTCATTCATTGTTTTGATAATAAATATGATCCTTTGGATAATGCTATTACAGAGGCTGACAAAATAAGTAAGCTCATGAATACCTTCCTTGAAATAATGGAGGTCATGAATGAAAAGAAACAATTTTTTATTGATTCATATCGTGATAAGGCCAGAGAGGTCATGAGGAGGTTGGCTTTCACTCCAAATGTGAGAACTGATAAAATAATTGTACAAAAGAGGCTCGGATATACTATAATTTAGAATAAAAGGGTTCCTATAGACAAGGGCAAACAAATAATAGGATCTACTAGTATAGCCCAAGAGGAGAGACCTGAAGAGCCTAGTCCTAAGAGGTAAAAGGTAATGATAGAAGAAATGCCTCAAGATGAGGAATATTTACCCACCTAGTCCCTTTTGAGGATTGGAGAAGAGCAACTCACTGGTGAACAGGTTGAACAAATGGGATCACGGGGAGATATTTTTATTACTCAAGTAGAATTAGATGAGGGTAACCCTCCAGAACTTCCTCTCCCAAGTTTGGATCTAACAATAGCTTATTATAGAGGCAGGGAGTTAGACCCTGTATTAGAGAAGGCAAGTCATCAATTTTTGACTGATGACAGTTTTGTGAAATCAAGGGCTTTTCAGCAGTTTGCATGGAGGACAAACATGAACGTTTTCGAGGAGAAATGTAAAAAGATGAAAATAGAGCATCTAGAAATGGATGAAACTTCCATGCAAAACCAAATTAAAGAAGAAATGATGAAGGAATTGCAGAATATAAGCCCTAAGGAGGGGAGGAAAATGATGAAGGCATCTAATATTTTATTATTGCCCAATTGGGATATTGCAGATGCATTAATTTTCAATTTTGTTTCAAGTAGATTGGAGTTGCAAGACCCAAATAGAAGAGACTTCCAAGGCACTTCATTCATTGAAGATCAATTTGCATTGGTCAATTGGTCGTTGAGAAAGGGATCTAGATCCACACCATCACAATCAGATGAGTCTGGGTTGATGGGAAATATACTTATAAGAAGGGTTGCTGACACTTCACATGTATAGGTAGCATATTGGAATGTGGATTCTTCTAAGTTTGTGTTGGCCACTGCTAAGAAGGAGGAATAGGTTATGTCTGAGTTATAGAATAAATATGAAACACTTCTTGAAGCCTATAATAGGGAGGTAAAAATGAGAATTGAACTTGAAAACAAGGCAATAGGGAAATCCACAAGGCCAAGAATAACATACCCCTATCCTCCAATGGAACCTTTTAAATCCACCCCCCTTGTAGAGATACCAGACACACCTCAAAGGCCTGAATATTATACAGCTAAGGAATTTGAAGAAGAGAAGAGCAAACAATGGGCCTTACATGTAGAGTTAAATACACAGTATGAGGATAAGCTTAGAAAGGCTCTAATGTATTTAGTGGACAACATTGAGTGGCCCTTATTCTTTGATCAGTTGGTAAAATTAATAGATATATGGGAGGAATTGAAAACTTATGATGATACCCTGAAGCCTATTGTTAATAAATGGGGAAGAAGGGAAAAGGAAATCACCCTTCTATGTTATTCAGTTATAAAGTCTTCCAATGACCATGTTGAAAAATTGTATGATATTGCTAATGACCTGTCAGATTTTGATAACAAGAGAGTTGCTCTACAACTAAAAATTGTTTCTTATTTGAATAAGTACAAGAACAAAAAATTTGATCTATTTCCTTGTGCCTTGGATAGAAAGAAGAAATTGAAAAATAAGGAAGAGTGGATTAAAGAATTGGATGACCTTTTTTGCACAAGGATAAATAAAGTTATTAATGAAAAGGGGCATGCCTGGTGGGCCACCACGACAGAGGAATTGGTTAAAGTCCAATTATCTTTTGATTCTTTGAAGCAAGAATTTGTTGATTTTGGAAAGCAGGCTGGTTATATTTTAAAAAAGAAAAATGATATCCTACAGTTCAGCTGGCCAGATGATATACAATTTGACACTTAGATGGTAGATCTTCTGTTGGGCTAGCAGTTAGAGGAGGACAGTTCAGATGATGATGAGAAACAAGAAGGCGAGGTACAGGTTATTAACACCTGAGCACCAGAACTGAAAAAAGAAGAAGGGGAAAAGGTAATAATGCCTACTCAGGGTAAAAGTAGTGAGAACCCGCAGGAGAAAACTGATTTGGAGGTATCACAAGATCATCCTTCTTTGGCCAGCTTGGTAGCCACATATTCTGAGGAACTGAAATAATGAGACACAAATCAGAAGTTGATGATTCACAACAGAAATTGGAAAGGGCCTACCTAAAGGAATATTTGATATGCCTGGCATTTTGTTGTGATTGTTTTTATCTTTTGTATGATGTTTTGTTCCTTGGACACTTTTCAAATCACAATTGCCCTTTGCTTGTTGCAACTCATGCTACATAAATGAGTTTTCAAGGCATTAATATGGTTTGAGACTTGTGCAATTTTTTGTTTCTTTCAAGAAGAATACATATTTAGTCAGTCCAATAGTATGCAGAGGTTTTGAGTTTGATTTCATTGTACTTTCTGATAAGAAAATTGAAATGACAAAAATGGCAATCTATTCTGGGCATTCAATTAGTTTTCTATCGGTTATTGTATTAGTCATTTGAAAAGGATAATACAAAGGGGTATTTACACTATATCTGTGTCATCAATTTCTGAGTCTAGTTTATGGGTTTGTTTACTTTGAAGTCATTTAAATAAGGTTTATTTGGCTAAATGCAGTCTAGATGGGTCGTATGTTGGTTTTATTGTTGCTTTTAGTTCAAGCAATTATATAAATGCTTCAGTAAATCAGTAGGGTTTATGAGTTCATAAAAGGGATATTGCATAAGAATGGAGATGGGTGATTGCAGTTGATTAATTCTTATACAAGTTATTTGAATTAGATCTACTGCCAATAGTCAATTTCTTTCCCACACTAGTGCATTTGAGGTCATTTTGCGACCAAAAATTGTGACCAAGTTTTTTAAATGGGTTGCTTGGTCGCGTTATAAAGCAAATTTTTGTTTTTTTTTAATAACTAGCCTGTGTTGGTCACAATTGTGACCAATTATTTTGGTCAGAATTACGACACACAAGGAAGCATAAAACAAAAAAAAAAGGGCAAAACATTTCATTTGGCTTTTGCACGAGGTTCATTTGGCTTTGGCGTGAGTGAGGGTCTCCATCAACATTGGCTCTGCTACAGATCCTTTTCATCTGGCTTTTTTGCGAGGGTCTCCATCAACATTGGCACGAGGGTCATCGACATTGGTGTGAGGGTCTCCATCAACATTGGTGCGAGGGCACGTCTTGGCGCGAGGGCACATTCGGTCTGGTGCGCTTGATTGTAGAAATTTTGAGGGCACGTCTGAAATTTTGAGGAGTTCCATGTGATTCCATTAGACTAATTTATGAAAACCATTGCAATGTGCCTTTAAAATAATGTATTGGGTGCATTTCATTTCTATTTCCATTTGAAATTGCTTTCAAACAGTCTACTACATTATGCTTTGACATCAGTTGATGGGTTTATGATAGTTTGCATTCATATTAATTGGTTATTGTATAAAATTAAAGTTGGCTCAATGTTTTGATTTGTATAGGCATAACATTCCACTTATTCTCATTTGTGAAGGAACTCGAACCAATCACAGTACCATTTTTATCACTAACCATTTATATAAGATAGTGATAAAAATGGTCAGTGGGTCATTCAGAACAGCGACTTTTCAAAGAAACAACTTTTATCTCTGAATTTTTGATATTTTACTTGAATTAGATGGTTTCATAGGCATTTATAGGAAGCCAAACAACATTACATAAATCTTTGAAGAGATTGCTTCTCATAGTATTAGGGAACAAATGAGTTGGGTGGCAGGCCACAACACTCATAGTTGAATGTCATTTACACCGCACATCTTTTTCCAAATCTTTTATTCAACAAGACCACATCACACACCATAATAAAAATGGACCTTCCTGAAACTTATTCAATATCTCAATTATATAGCCCATGCAAGACATCATTTAACATCAAAGTCAAAATGGTCATCATGTGGTCAATCTTTCAACTTATTACCGTATACTACGGGTATGTCTATTGAGGGAATGATTGGAAAATTGCATAGAAAAATGTAAAAAATTGTATAAAACATGGGTGAATACATAAATCTTAAAATGGTGAAACTAAGGGTAGAGATTTTAGGGAGTCAAAGAGATGTTTAGTGACATGATTAGCTTCTGGCATAGATCAGATTACATAATTAGGGATAAGGATTGTAGTCTATAACTCTTTTTTGGGGCATCCTTTTTATGATATGCAGTGTATCATCTCATTAGATTCTTCACTCATACTATGCGACTTTCCACAAACTGCCTATTTGGATTATGTTCATGATCTCAACTATTAGGGGAAACTCTACACACTCTGTCTTCTCTCAACTGTGTAGGGTTCTAGAATTTTGAACACTTTTGATCTCCTTACGGCTTGAAGAGCCTTATCTTTATTAGGTCTTCTTCCTTTGAAATGGATGTCATCTGAATTGAAACTGAGTTTCTTATCAAATGCAATTGGCTACTTTGCATAATTCACACTAATAGAAACAGCAACACCAACTACTTGTTACTCTACAAGGAAAAAGTGAGCATCTTCTGAACCCTTTCAGAAATTTCATGCAATCTTTTGTGTCAATTACAAAGTGCACTCCACATTTAATGATTCGTCTTGATAGAAGTCCTCTCCTTGGAAAATAACAAGCTTTCTCATTCTTGAATAGGGCTTGACTACTATTCTATTTATCCTAGGAATGCCATGTAAAACTCTCTGCCATATACTGACATATTCAGGGTGTATTGTGTTTTTTAATGGACACTTTTAATGGATTTCTACCAAGTCACTACTTTAAGAATATGCTCTCTTTCGTCAAGATTACTTTCTAGGATAGTTACTAAACTTTTTATGTCAATACTTCAGTTAGAAATATGCTTTCTTGTTCAGCAACACAAAATCTACCTTGTCTTCATAATTTTTATTATAGCAATATTTACTTTAATATATTTTTATTAATATTTACCACAATGTCAATTAATATTTACTTTAATATATTTTTATTATAGTAATATATTATAAGAAAAAATTAAATCTTTACAAAAAAAAAAATTAATACCAAAATATTTCTTATGAAAAAGATATAGGCTAGTGTAAATGTAAAAAAAAATTAACTAAATTTTTCAGATGTTAAAACTAGCACATATGTGAATTTAAAAGATTTATTTATATAATCTATTAATATTTTCTTTAAAATTTATCTCGACTCCAAGGAAAAAGCTAAGGAGTGAGCAAACATAAATTTGAGTGGTAAATGGATCCACCTAGGATTCTATTGGAAGCCAAAGTGGATGCCCGTATTGTTGTTCTTTTTACTAAAATAGATTCAAAATTCATAAGCTTGTATTAGATAAAAGGGAAAACTTTATACAAATTGTCAAAAACCTGTGACTGTCAAATACAGGGCCTTTGATCATTTCTGCCATAAACATTCAATAGAAAAATCTCTTGTCCATAAGTTTTGGCTTCCTCACACTTACAGACACCTCAATTCTGATTTATATATCTGAATTAAGAATCATGAAAATTAATTATAGTTCATAATTTTTTTCTACTTTCTGAGATCTATATAATTCAGATGATGGGTGTGATTTCAAAAATTGATAAAAGCAATTTGAGACAATCAAATTAAATTGTAAATTTTTCATCTTGGAAATCTTAGATTTGAATCTATTGAAACTTAATACATAATAACAAAAACATTTATAACAAAATCTACCTGAGCTTTGAAGACAAGTGGTTCATAGTAAACTGACAAATCCTCAAAATTGAGTATAGAAAGACTTTCAGGCCACTCTCCAGACAGAATCTCTTCCACAATCTCAATCCTCTCCTCTCTTTCCACTTCCACACTTTTACTTGAACTCACATTGAATGCATACCTCGCTTGACCTCTTGATTTCCTTCTCTTCCTTTCACATAGAGATACTTGTGTTGGTAATAATGGCAGTGCAGCAAATGCTACACACTTCAATTTCACTGCATTTACCAAAGACATTGGTTGTTCCTCTCTACTTTATTATACTCAATTCAATATCTGTTGCATTTTGACATTTATATAGCAAATTAAATGAGCCATACTGAAATAAATGAAAGCTAAATGGTTTCAGAATTCAGCTTCATTTCGTGCAGATATACATTGAATCTTATCTTATATGTGGGTCCATTTTAAGACACATGTCTATACATTGGCAAAGATTTGGAATGCCTTGGCACATTCCTCTAAATTATTGTGTAGTGGATAAGATGGACTAAGCTATTGAAAGAGATTGATGGTAAATTCTGTGGACTCTGATTTGCATGAAAAAAATGTGTATTACAAGTGGCTTCTACAATGGAGGACAAATTGTTTTTGACTCTTGTAAAACAACTGGCTTCTATCATGGAAAGTGGGGAAGCTAAATTTTAGAGGCTTCAAATGAAGCCAAATCTTTGAATGAAGGTCCCAAGGGGCTTCACTCAAAGCCTCCATGCCGATATTGGTGTGGGGGCTTTGAATGAATATTAGGGCTTCATTCGAATCTGACATGCAGACCTCATTCATACTCCTAATAACCGATCAAAAAAGCTTTTAAATCCAACATTTTTTTCTTTTTTGTCCCATGGTTTCATGTATGAGTTGGTGGACTAGGGCGCTAAGAGGGAAGTTAGTAACATCATACCTTGCATCAGCATCTCTGTTTATGGTGCAGGAGCACCTAACTCTTATGAAGTACAACTCAGCAACTGTTTGACAAGCTTTAATAGTTGACATGTAATGGGTGATTGGTGTTAGGCTACTGTGTATGCATTAATCTCAGTCTTGAATGCAAAAGAAACTATGAATTCACTAAATAGGGTCAAAATTATTTTTGTTGATTTAATAGATTTGATTTGAGAATGATGGTCTAATGATTTGAGAGAAAGATTTGAGAGACAGATGGAGAGAGAGATAATACAAGTGATAGAAAGACTCCTAGATAATATTCTTGAGGACAATGTGTATTATAGTCCTTACCATGTTTTCCTTTGATCTACCAAAAGGATGGTGGCATCCTGCAAATGGCATGGCTCTTTCTACCACTTGTATTATCTCTCTCTCCATCTGTCTGTCCATTCTTTCTCTCAGATCATCTGACCAACATTCCCAAATCAAATATTGACCCTATTTAGTGGATTCACAACATAAACTTTAAATGCTTCTCCTATCAAATATGTAAATTTCAAAATAGCTAAGAAACATAATTGTAGGCATCATGGTCACATTTTTTTGGAAACATAATTGGGTTGTGTACCCAAGCAATGCAAAGCAACTTCCACACCTTCAATTCCAAGTTGAATTTATCTGTAAGAATGATCACTTACCAATAGTTGCTGAATACATCTATAGCTCATGAATACAAGGTCCTCCAACAAATGTATTCAACAACTGTTGGAAAGCGATCATTCCTAGCTCATGAATACAAGGTCCTCCAACAAATCTATTTAACAGATATTGGCAAGCGATCATTCCTAGCTGCTTTTATTTTATAAGGTTTGTCTCAATCCCAATAGGTTGTAGTTTAATTTTCTAGATGCACTTCATCGCTTGGGTATACAACTCAATTACATTGATTCCAAAAAAATGTGACCATGATGCTTACAATTATATTTCTTAGTTGTTGTGTCCTAAGATCCCTTATGACACTTTACGATTGTTACAATCCCTAAGAATAAATCTTAGAGCTCTTAAAATGTTGTAAAGGGTCATAAGAGACTCCTAGGAGGAGCCATGATGAGCTTCCACCTTCACGTGGTTGGCCCTATTAAGTAGAGAATGCTATAGTTTTCACAAAACAAAGAGAAGCTCAATAATTTAAGGTCTTAGTCCATAGACAAATTAAATTAGACTTATTATCCAAAACACATAAAAAACATGCACATAAACATGGTAGGCACTAAATAGAGATAGTTGGAAGAGAATTAAAAAAAAGATTAAGGATTATGTTATTTTAAGAAATATTTAAATAACAATTATAAATTGAGTTAAATCAATAACTATTCGTTTCTACCTTTTCCAATATAAATTTAAATATTGAATGGTCTCTCCTTTATATATTAATCCTTCAATACTCATAACTCTTTATTGCATTCATTTTTATCATTCACTAAACTTAATTAAATTATAATTATATTACATTTTATTTTAATTTTTTATATTTTTACTTTTTATTTTTATTATTGAATGTCATGTCAAAAAGGGGACATTATAGTGAGATGCATTACAATATAGCAAAATAACAAGAATATTATTGAAACAAACTGATACAACATTCAGATTATAAAATCAAACTGCTGCAACAACACAAATTAACCTAATAGAAAGCATAGAATACCATTCCCACAACGACCGAACATTTACCCAGTGAACTACACCTCTTCTAAATAATGTAAGATGCTGAAAACAAGTTGATATTTCCATCACACATGTCAAATTAGACTGATACACACTAAAAGCCACCCTAATCAATTGTAGCTAACATCTGGATGCACACTTATAATTGATGTCAATCAGAATACTGAAGGTCTGGAATAGGGCATAGTGGCTGCTGATACAGTAGGTACAAACTCATAGAAAGCTCACCAGATTCGCCAAAGTCTACATAACTAAGACTTAGCATGAAAGGTTCTCCCTAGGCACCTTGAAACCACCAAATATTGGCCCCACAATAGGAGCCCTTCATCTTCAAGCTCTCACATACTTGCTCCACTTGGTACAGCACCCCATAAAGGTCATCTATTCACTTTCAACTTGGACAGCCTACAATATGGTCTTTGTATACAATTCATTTTTTGTCATTTCATTATATGGTTTGAACAAATGTGGAAAAAAATCAGATTTTTATTATGAATTTTCTATTCACCAATCTATGTTAAACTAATCAGCAAGGTCACTTTCCTAATACTTTATGAACTGGATGCTATTTGCAAGGTCAGTTTCCTAACACTCACTATAGTACTTGCTATTCAATTGAGATAGACATGGCTCATTAGTTTGTTTGTATTCTCTTTGGATTTTGTTAAAGAAGACAGTTGAATGCTATATGATGAACTTAAAGTTTTGTGGTGTCAAAAGGCTTGTGCATTTCTTGAGCCAAATTACCAGCCCCAGTGACATTTGTTGTTGTTCAAAAGTGGCACCATACTAGACTATTTGCAAACAACCATGCAGATAGGCATTCTATAGATAGACTTGGGAACATCTTGCCAAGTCTTCAGTACATAATAAAGCAACTAAATTTCATAAATTGTTTTTTTGATAGTCGATTTGTTTAAATATTGCCCATCAAAAATTACTTAGTACATCTCATCTTTTTTCTGCACAGGAGCTTGTAGTTCTGAAGAATCTGATAGCGAAGAATTTGAAGAAGATATTGTAGCAAAGGTATATTTGGTGTTCTTTTTTAAGTGAAAATGTGATTGGAAATTTTGTATATTGTCATATTTCACTTGCAGAAAGGTCAAATTGTAAATAGAGGTGAACTTGTATGGATTTAAGTTTCTTCTTCATTATTTATAATGCTCTCGATTCCTCCTTTGTAGCTGTAAAAATACTTGTTTATTTTCACCTTTCCAGATACCCTTTACCAGGTTCTTCAAGATTCCAAAATATCTTGGGCTGACCCCACTCCAACATGTCCTAACTCCTACTTGGTTCAGAGACCATACTCCTTTTTATATGTGTCTTCCTCTTACTACTCCATCTGCAGGTTGCAAACAAATCATCCTTCTTCCACCAACAAGTCATTCCATTCAAGAAAGACCATGTCTGACGATATCAACGCACAAAAAAATAGGGAGGCAATTGCTAGACTACAGTCTAACTTAAAAAGAAAAGGTGATGTAAAATGTTATTGTCCTTGCAAAATGTCTAAGGGCTTAAAGACTTGAAGATATCTAATCACAATAGCTGAGCAACATTGTAGGAAACATGGTCACATTAAAGGGGGAAATGAGTATCGCCCATTGGTATGTATTTTAATAGTTTATAAATTACATGAGACATGATTTGATGATGACATAATGGTCATGGTTAATATAAGGTAATCATTTTCATATAGGTCAACATCCCTGAGTTTCATGTTATGGACCATGACAATTCAAAGAATGCGAATTTCCAAACGAGGGGACATGGAGGTGTGAATATTGAAGTAGAAGGTAGTGATACCATGGAAGAAGATCAGGATGATGAAGATCACGATGATCAAGATGATAATGATGATGATGATGTTGTTGACGATGATGCAGAGTTTGATGTACCTTTACTTGAGAAGGCAGAGCAGCCCCTAGATGAAGGCTCCAAAACAACTCTTCTTGCCGTTGTATTGCTATTGGTGAACTTGAAGGTAATGAATGGTTTATCCAATGTAGCAATGACACGTATGTTAAGGTATGCCATCTTCTTTCATTATTTTACTCGTAGTTCCCTTACAATTAACATTGGGTTCGTGTAGCAATTAATATTCTTTAAATTAAGAAATTATATTTTTAGTCATAGGTTGATAGGTGAGTGTTTGTTACCACCATCAAACATTCTACCTCACTCGTACCGAGAATTATCTGCCTTCATGAAAGATATTGGAATGAGGTATCAAACAATAGATGCATGTCTGAACGATCATATTATATATTATAAACAGCATGAATTTGCAACACAATGCCCTACTTGTCATATCAGTAGATATCAATCAGATCAATTAACAAAAAAGGTGCCTCGCAAGGTTCTTCGGCATATTCTCATTATTCCACGTCTGCAATGATTATTCAAGTGCCATAGCTTGGCACAATTTATGGATTACCATGCACGCAATAGAAGTCAAGATGACATTATGCGAATTCCTGCAAATGGTTTGGCATTTAAGGAAATACAGGAAAAATGGTCACACTTTAAAGAAGAACCTCGTAATCTCAAGCTTTCATTGGCAGCAGACGGTGTCAATCCTTATGGAGAGATGAGATCTACTTACTCAGTGTGGCCTATTTTTGTTATCAACAATAACATACCTCCTTGGTTGTCCATAAAGAGAGAGCACATAATGTTGACACTGATTGTTCCAGGTATTTTTTGATTTAGTGGTCATCTAAATTAATTTATTATTACTAATCCATCAAATGGTCAAAATAATTATGTAATGTTTTTGCTCATTCAACTAGGTAAGTACCAAGTCAAAGATATCAACGTATATATTGAACCCCTTATTGACGAGTTGGTGGTGTTATGGAATGGGGTTACTATGTATGACATTTGTAGACCAATAGGACAAAGACAATTTTAATTTCATGCAATGCTTGTATGGACAATACACGATGCCCCTGGGCTAACACATTTTTGTGGTATGTTCTCTTCTTGACACCTCTTTTTTGGTATCTCAAAGTTAACACATTTAATCCAATTATACACAATCTTGTAGGTCTTCAGAAAAAGGGTAAATTTGCATGTCCAGTTTGTGGTCCAAAGACGAAATCCCGTCATTCAAAAAGTTTAAGAAAGCAGGTGTTTGATGAGAATAGACACTTTATGCACAAAAATCATAAGTACCGAATTATCGAAAAACATATTTTCAATGGTCTAGAAGAGACTACATCAAAGCCACAGAGAATGACACCTCGCCTATGAAAGTTGACATACAATAAAATAAATCGTTGAGGTAATGTCATTCCATTTGATGCTTTTTGTTTCAAATTTATATTTTGATATTGTGTTTTTTTTACTAATGATGTAATTGATGGTTGTGAAGGTCGTCAAGACATCAATGTCCAACTTCCAAAAGGACTAAAAATTTATCCTACACAATTTACTAGGTTGTCGTACTACGAGCAACTCTCAATTATGCATTTTTTTGATCCTATGCATATTGGAAAGAATGTAGCAGAGACATTATGGAAAATCTTGGATGGAAGGCATGACAAAGATCAAATTGTCAAAAACTTGTAGTGACATTGAAGAATTGAACCATGCAATGAAAAATGGTATTCGACCAAATAACAATGGAGACCGGATTGATACAAGTGCCCTTAGTTGGTTATTGACAGAGCAACAGAGCAATGCTATAAAAGAAGTCATATAAAAAATATGATTTCCCACAGGATTTGTTGCGAACATAAGCAATGTCATATCAAATAAAAGTGAATTTGGGCCAGGGTTGAAAACACACGATTGGCATACATTTATTAAGGTAATTCATGTTATTTTGTATTCACTATATATTTATATACTGCATGTAGTTTCAATTGCATTCTTTTATAAAATATTGACAAGATCATTTTACAAATATTGCAGTACGTTCTACCTCTATCTCTCCCACACCACTTTGCCAACAATGTCAAACAGGTTACATATGATCTTGGAAAATATATGAGGTGGTTGTCATCTAAAGAAATCAATAAAGAAGATATAAAATATTGGAAGAGAAAAATTCCTCTTCTGATGTGTGAAATGCAAAAGTGTCTACCTCCAAGTTTTTTCAATGCACAAGAACACTACCTCATACATCAAGTTGAGGAGATTGAATTGTGTGGACCTGTTCCAACCAGGTCAATGTGGATGGTTGAGAGGCACTTGAAATTTTTGAAAGGCTTGGTTCGCCAGAGAGCACATCTTGAGGGTTCCATGGTGGAGGGATATATGGTATACCAGACCATGGTGTACATTACCGAATATCTTCCTAAGTTTGCAGCAAACATCCATGTAGATCGTATTTGGGATCCCAACTCAATTAACAAATTCGAAGGGGGGTACTTGATGGGCAAAGGTAGATCAAGGAAAGTGAGAGGTAAATCTAAGATTTTATTGTAGTTAATTAATTCATATAAATCTTCAATATAAGTTATTTTTAATTGGCATATTTATTTGAAACAGGTGGTCGAGAGTGGGATGCAATACATTTGTATATTGCGAACAATCTTGATTGGATGACAGAATGGATTGAACGATGTCAACAAAATGGTTGCTCATTAACATGGGAAGGTGTTGGTTCATTGGTTACAGAAGCTCATCGTAATGGAAATTCCAATGTTATGCCGATGGTAGTTGATCTAGTAAATGGTTTAAGAGGTGGAGAGGTACGTAGAAATTTATTAATGATCATAACTCGACATATGTTTCGTATCAACTCACGATGCAAATAATTTACACAGACTTCAAAAATTGTAGGTCAAGCACCACAAAGCTATGTACTATCATGGCCACAAATTTTGCATAAAAAGGTTGGATGACACAAAAAAACTTGTGATTCTGGGATAACTGTAGTTTTCGAGGTCACCAATATATCATCTAGAAGTGACATACATCCTCAACAATATCAAAATCAATGCTATGGAATCTTGGATGATATAATTGAGTGTGAATTTAACACCTTCAAAGTATTTGTATTTGTCATCAAATGGTACAAGTTACGACTAAATCAAAATGATCCAGATAGAACGGTTATTCAACATGATAATGGATTTACAATGATCAATACAAGGTCGTTTGAGCCAGTTGGAGATGAGCCCTATGTTCTTCCAAGCCAATGTGGGAAAGTGTTTTACTCAGAGGTTCCAAATAAATAGGTTTGGTCATTTTTTGTTAGACATGATCCAAGAGGAAGGTCGATAAAGTATAATATTATGGAAGAAGAAGATATTGAAGATGATGAAGAAGCAGATGATGAAGATCAAGATGATGGTGATGATGATGATGGTGATGGTGATGGTGATGATGATGATGATGGTGATGATGATGATGATGGTGATGGTGATGATGGCAATGATGATGGTGATGATGGCGATGATGATGGCAATGATGATGGTGATGATGGCGATGATGATGATGATGATGATGATGATGATGATGAAGAAGAAGATAATCAATGACTACAAACATCGTCACCCCTTCTGTTGACGATCTTGTATTCCATATATAAGGTAAATTTGTTCATTTTTACGATGTTGCATATTGTTCATGTTGTCTTCTAAGTTATTTGTAGCATACACGTATCATGTAATTTTTAGCGAACTTAAGATAAATTATTAACATATGCAGGAAATTTGATTATATATTTATTGTGTTCATTTCTAATGATTACAACATATGTTATTTATAGTTACCAATGTTTATGTTGTGTCTGATTATGACCCTTTTTGCAAACAGTCAATTGACTACAGGTACATCATCACCCCTTCTATTGACATGTTTGCGATGTTGCCTATTGTTCATGTTGTCTTCTAAGTTATTTGTAGCAAACGTGTATCATGTAATTTTTAGCTAACTTAAGGTAAATGATTAATATATCCAGGAAATTTGATTACATATTTATTGTGTTCATTTCTAATGATTACAACATAGGTTGTTTATAATTACCAATGTTTATATTGTGTCTAATTGTCACCCTTTTTGCAAACAGTCAATTGACTACAGGAGATTTGACCCGTTTGGCATGGATTGTGCACAGTGACATGGATCAGCAGGTATAAGTCAATAAATAGACATAATTTTCTTATATTTTTCTTGTTTATCATTGAGCACGTATGTTATAAATAGACATTATATAATCATATAATGTATATATAGACAAAGAAGGTTTGTATAGAAATATAATTGTATAATCACTTTCAACTTACTACATTTTATATATGTCACTTTCACTTTCCATTTGATGGATTGCAGGACCCACCAAATAGGTACTTGTCAGATCTATCTACATCGAATGAGGGAAATTAGGAAATGGTAGATGAAAGCTCTACATGTAGTACAGCTAAAAGAGGGAGATCAACTAGAGGTCAAAAGAATAGAAAAAAATTTGATAAACGCATGCAATTTTTCCTTGCTAATGGGGGGTCATGTTCTTATGATGATGAGACCAAAGGCGACATCAAGGTGCCCTTTCAGTACTCACACATTGAGAAAGAATGGATACCCAATGAGCTACCTCCAATTAACACAGATTTTTGTGTTAATGAGAGGATATATCGCATTGCTCCATCCTCATTACATGGTTTGGGCCTATTTTCCATGGATGGGATAAAGGTATGTTACAAAAAAGTTGTTGAATTGTTCAAGTATGTCGGTCCATGTTACAATTACAATGATTGGATGCAGATTGTTCAATATAAAAAAAGTATGTGTAGGTATGGGGTATCAGCTAATTATATACAACGGAAAGAAAATGATCAAAGTAAAAGATTTGCTATGTACATTGATGGGAGACCAAAAGCAATAGGTAATATTGCAAGTTTTATAAATAGTACGCGACCTGCTTCAACTAGTAAGCAACCCAATTGCATATTTGAGGCGCGTGAGGGGAATGAAGTTTTTGTTTGTGCAATAAAATCAATAAGTGCAGGGGAAGAACTGCTAATTGATTACCATTTAAATTGCATAGATACAAACAATGTTACTATCATGAGGGCTGTAAGTACTATTTACCATTTTGTTAATAAGTTTTTTTTTGTTGTCTATTGCTTTCAGTTAGCTGAATTTTTTATGTTTAATCTTTGTGATAGGATGATATGGATCCGACAAATGATAGAGGTCAGCAAGATGCTACTTCCACCCCTTCTTTAGCGAGGGTAAACCTTTTTGAAATTATACAAATTAGATAGTTGAAAAATGTTATATTATTACGTTATTTTATTTACAGTTTTTGAGTTTTTATGATAGTTTTACTGATATTCCTCTCACAATTTGATGTTCAGGATAAGGGTAAAGCAGTAGCAGTGACCACTGAGCCAGTAGCTATGCATTCTGATGAGGCCGATATTGCTGATACTCCCAATTTTATAAAAATGTTGAAAAAAAAAGTTAGGCAAATTAATTTAGAAGCAATGAAAATTTTTGATGAGGCAAATATGGAACCCGAGGAGATGAGGAAGAGGCTATCAAAGTTGAAAGCGCAAGCTCAGCGTTATGAAGTAAGCTCCAATGAATATTTAGTTATAATAAAAGTTCAATAAAGATTTATATTTTATAATCTTTTATGTTGTGAAGTAAAATATGTAATATGTGCAAAAATACTTTATTGATGCAATTTTTTTAAAGAGTTGTAAGAAACTTTAACTACTAAATTCTTGTTATACAGGAAATTTTAGGAATTGATCTAGAATGTGGTCAAGGACAATACGGTGAGGGCGGTAGTAGCAGAGTTTCGGCTGCCACTGGTAAAATAATCTTTTAGTTGATAAGTTAGAAGGAATTTTTTATTTCAAACATTCAAAACTTCTTAACTCTTACTTTTATTTTTTCAGAATGTCTTTGCTAACAATGTATTGTTCAAGTCATCTAGTGCAGGAGACTCCTATGAGGTTGACGGATGCCCGTACGAGATTGCCAACTGCAATGTCGGCAACAAGGGGACATCCAACTAGTAAATCCTTGTTTTTCTATATTTGGTTTTGTGTTAATTATGAGTTGATAATATGTACTTTAATCTTGGGATGCATCACATAGTGTATTGTTCTTTTTGTGGTAGGAGATGCACCGTCTGGTACACCACCAAATGCAGATCATAGTACATCTATTGGTGATAATTCACCGTCATTTCCTGGAGCTACCCGTGTTTCTAGCACGGGATCTATGGAGACATCGTTGTTGATTGACGATAATGAATTAATGCCTTTGAAATGTCCTAAGCTTCCAGGTACTTTAAATAATTATTTTTTATATTGTAATAAGGATTTTCTTGCAAGATGTAAACATGATAGGAAGTGGTGAATGCAAGGGCTTTTGATGTGGAGTGATGCCTCATGACCTTTAGTGTGTCATATTGTGCAAGTTGTTTAATTATTCTAGAATTCCTTTTTATTAGGGGTTTGGTAGGATCATCTGAATTATCAATGACCTTTTGTCTATACCAGTAATTCTCTAGTTTAGGAATTTGGTACATTGCAATTTCATGCTTTGAGTAGAAGATACTAACTAATTTTTCTACAGAGAACCAAAAGTGGGAGTCTTCTTTCATATGATTCATTTTAATGGTTTTTACTATTAATTATCCCATGACATTTTTTGTAGGAAATGATACATTTTATAGGAGGCTTTATGACCTCACGCTACGAAGATTCGGGCCCACCATACGTACCAGGTTGCTGTACATCATAACTGAACTAATTTTATCCGACTATTTTTTTTCATATCATTAATTGGTGCAACATTTTTCCTTTCATTTGAGTCTTTTCTTATACTAGCTATATCTAACAATTTTGTGTTTTTTCTTAAAAGGTGGAACTACCAATCTCAAAAATTAAAAGATGGGCTCATCAAAGATATAGAGCATGAGTTTGGTAGTAATATTTTTTATCGTAAGAAATTGTTACAAAAAGCTGCCAGACATCTCAAGGTTATGAGGGACACATATAGAAAGAGCCTCGTCCACAACCTGAAGTACGAGTGTCCTCCCTTTGTTTCAGCAAGGGACTGGAATGAGTTCATTTTGGATGCAAAGGAGAAAGGGCAACGTCCACCAGAAGAAACTGCACCAACAAATCCAAAAAGGTATGCAATAGTATTAACTACTAGTACATTAATGAGAAAATTTAGGGTTCAACTTCAGTATCAACAATTTCAACTAGCTCAATTTAATCTATCTATTGATGAAAGGTATGTAAGTCATATGCTGACACAATTGTTTATAAATCTCAATCTCAATTTGGGCATAAATCCTACATAAGATATATTGACAAAATTAAGCCCTTTATTCATATTTAGTGACAAATTTTAGAGCCTATGTCTCCTATGGGTTCTTTTCTCAAATTTTATCTTCGCTGAACTCAAACTCTAATTCAACTAAGAAATTCCTACTCAAAGTTGTGACAATCGAATCTTGTGATATGATGTACCATGTTAGATTTTGAGTCATAAAAATAGGCAATGCCTTGACCACTATACTTGTTGACTTTCCCTTTCTTTTACAATAATTGCTCGCTATCTTGAGTTTCCTATCCCCTATTTTCTTTTGGGTCATGTGTGCATCAAATCTGCACTTAATCTGCATGTAAATCCTGATGAAATCCATCATTGAAGATATCAAATCCCATATTATATAGTATTCTGTTAACTATGATAACAGTATATAATGTTGTCATTAGTGATTGTTATTTTATACTGTCATCAATTCCATTTTGTGCTTTGTTGCATATCAAAAAAGAAGTGCATATACACTATACATCAGATTTAAGTGTGAAGCATCACAAAATCTAATCTCTATCTTCAAATAACAATGTAGTCTGAGAATCCTAAAGAATTTAAAGCTGAGCATTTCCACCACATCTAAAATCCATTCTTCTTTTTTAGTATTTTTTGTTGTTGCTGAAGCTTTGATCACATGGATTATGTGTCTATACGCAACCAATAGATTATCCTTTTTAGGGAATCCCTGCTTTTTCTCCTGTAGAAACTGTAAAGATGGAAACTCATTAAGAGATTTTTCCTAATATCACCCTGCTTCCAATCTTTCTCTTCCATTCCTTAGCTCTTTGCAAGCTCACAAAAGGCGTATCAGCTTTGGTAACATGTTAATTATTTGTGTGTAGACTAATTCAAACACATATATCAATGAAGTAAAGAGACAAAGTCCCAAGCCTAACACATCTACCTTGGGGGAGCACTCTTAAAATACAACATAATGTACAACAAAATTCACAGTGTGTACAAATGACTTTTCATGTGATTTGAACCTTCACCTACACCTCTTGTTCCTTCACATTCTCATCCTTTTGAATTCAATATTTCTCACTATGTTGTTTTGTCAAAATCCCTAAAATAGGAGTTATTTCTCCAACATACTGCCACGCATAATCCTCAATTTTGGTATTTAAATTTTGTTATTGTAAATATGAAAGGTATGTAATTCATATGCTAACACAATTGCTTATAAATCTCAATCTCAATCTGGGCATAAATCCTACATAAGATATATTGAAAAATGAAGATATATTGACAAATGAAGCTTCTAATATGTTCTCTCTGTGACCAAAGGCACTCACCCTTATAAAACCTTCACTTGTGAGTCCAAACCCACTTCTTGGAGTTGTAACTATATGTGCTTTCTCAAGGATCTCAGTAAAAATATCCCATGAATTTTGACCAGGAAATTGAACCCATACATATGGCACATTTTTTCCTCCAAAGACATCAAACCCAAGTGAAGTAAATTTTTCCACAATGATTCTAGTATTCTCTTTATATCATCTAACATATTTCAAAATTTTCATAGGTTGCAGGACACATCAAAGGCAACAAAGGCGAGGCTGGAAAAGGTTGGGCAGCACAAAGTTGGCTCTGGGGGATATTCGAAAATCAAAGCACGCGTTGTAAGTAGCAATAAATGAATTGCAAAGAAAAATTATTTATAAAATGAAAATAATTTTGTTAATTAATAAAAAAATGCAAGGCGTTGATTTTAATCTGGAGGCTACATAAGAACACAAAAAAATTGCCTTCAAGCAAGGCTATGCAGCAGTGGCTGAACGCCTACGGCAAGCTTCCATTGCCCCAACTGAACAGTCTCCTACATCATGTGCACAGGTAAATATGCCAAAAAATATATTAGAAATTGAATACTTGAGCAACAATTTATTTGATAATAATGTGCATGACATTGCAATGCGGCCTGTTAATCCTAACACAGATCATACACAGCATCATGAAGCCCCTGATGTGCATCGTACCATCGATGGAGGTGCTCATTTGTTATTTAAAACTAATTATGTAATTATTAATACAATTTAACATCTTTAATTGAACTTGTTATAACCTTTTTGTATTGAGGATATAGAATCATGTCGTGCTGAACGAGTGCCAGAGGATGTTCATATTGATCAACAGGTAGATCATGTGGCACATTCAGGTAATGAAAATCTATGTTTTGTTCTTTTAAATTAATTTTTTGATTCATAGTTCCTTTACTTAAATAAAAACTCATAATTTACTAATATAAAATGGTGGGAATTTAACTTCATGAAGTACTTGTTATTGTAGCGGACCCCCCTTTGGTGCCACGGCCTCATGGTGTTCCTGAACGGATGAGGAGGAGACATGTGTTAGAACCAATAGAGGAGGGGGATCCTAACGAGGACATTGATATTCCTCTTAGAAATTTTATGGGAAAAAAAATGGCAAGAAAGCAAAAAAGAGATGATTATTCATGAATGACTTAAACTTGAATATTGTTAATGAATATTGTGTTAATGAATTATTCATGAATGACTTACTCTTGAATGTTGCGTGTTAATGAATTATTCATGAATGTTGTGTGTTTATGAATTTTATGTGTTAATGAATGTTATCATGTGATTATAGTGATTGAATGTTCTATTTCAAAAATGGATGAATTGAATGTTATTATATGTTAATGGGGAATTTAGAGTGATGTTGGGGGAGGGGGGGGGGGAGGGGCCAAATGAGCTTCCACCTTCACGTGGTTGGCCCTGTTAAGTAGAGAAATTTAACTATTCTCAAAACCAAGTAAAGCTCAAACTTTAAAGATAAGCTTATAGTTAATAGTGACAACCAATTAGCAAGTCGAAATGAAGTTCTTCATTACAGGTACCTTTTTAGTTTTTAAGGCACGATATCATGTTTTAATATTGTATAGTTTTTTTCTCTTAAGTTAAAGTATTCTTTTACTATAACAACATAATTTGTGACCATTTTAGTAACTATTCTAACATCTCTTTATGCCAAATCTTGTTTCTCAGATGTTGAGCATGGCTGTGGTTATGCAATTGGCATTTCAGAGTATTGGTGTGGTTTATGGGGACATAGGAACATCACCACTTTATGTGTATGCGAGTACTTTTCTTGATGGCATCAAACATCCTGATGACATTCTTGGGGCTTTGTCTTTGATCATATATTCTCTCACTCTTTTGCCCCTCATCAAATACGTCTTCATTGTATTGTGGGCCAATGATAATGGAGATGGTAAGATTATAACAACTCTAGTTTCACTTTGTTTTTAGGTCAAAGTTTGATCTTTTTTATGTGAAAACATGTGTTCTAAGTTTAAAGGGACGGTTTCTTTTGCAGGTGGAATGTTTTCTCTTTATTCTTTGATTTTCCACCATGCAAATGTCAGCATGATACCCAATCACCAGGAAGAAGATAGGAAACTCTCGTCATATACACTTGAAGTTGCAGGTAGATAGCCCAATAGAGCCATTAGGATAAAGGAAGCTCTTGAACAAAGTAACTTTTCCAAGAGATGTTTGTTAATACTAGCCCTTGTGGGGACTTGTATGGTTATAGGAGATGGCGTCCTCACCCCTTGCATCTCTGGTACATATTATTGTTTTTACAATATGTAATGCTTTTTGTTGTTATTCTTCAATATATTGTATGCTTGTTATATCAATGTTTCAATAGTGTGATCTATTATCATATGTTAGAAATCAAACGATCTTGAAGTCTACTTAATTCACAATAAATCCCTTAGATTGTACAAAATTTGTTAACTTTTCCCTTTCATTTGTTCAAGTAGTTTCACTAACACTTAATTTGTTGATATATTTTAGTTCTTTCAACAGTGGAGGGAATCAAAAGGGTGGACAATTCGCTCAACCAAGGTGAGTTTTCGGCATTTGCTCACATTATAATATTTGAGATGGGTAGGAAGGTTATGGTGAGCAGAAAACATGAACACGAAATTAGATTGATAAACTAATGACATTTCATTCTTTGTCCTATTCCTCAATTTCATGCTTGGGTTTTATAACCCCAATTGATCTTCCTTAAAACATTATTCCATTTCTTTTATGAATTCTAAAGTCAGGAATCTCTGAAATTGTAATGACTTTGCAAGGTATCCCAGCATATCTCAAATTCACATTCTTTTTTTTCTATCTTAAAGTCTTGCCTGTAGGAAATTGTGATCTTGTGTTGAATACACATGTTAACCTACGAATTTATCTGACTTTCTCTTTGGACCTACTTTTGGTGTAATCTTAGAACCCATATTGTTGTACTCAAATTTGGAAGGCATGCTGGAGATGGCATAGTTGTGAAATGCCTGTGTTTGGAAAGTTGTTTGGTTTTTATCTTGATTGATGAATAGTTTGCTGTCATTATGTGGATAATGGCTTCGGTTATGGGCATCTTATCTTTCCAAAAGCTATCATACCTAATGACCTGAGAACATCCTAAAATTTTGATGTGTTATATCTGATTTGGAGGAGGAAGAAGTACAAACAATTCAAAAGGTTGTCTAGAATGAGAGAGTAGTGTGCTTCCATAGTTTTCATCTGTCTTATTTTTGTATATTGGAATGACTTGAATATTTTTAAATATAAGAAGAACTGTGCCAAAAAGAACGTAAAAATTGGGATGAATTTCGAAGATTGCTGGAGGAACATAAAGCAACTGGCCTGCTTACAGCAAAGACACACTTCATTTGAAGCAGGCTCTTTGCTTTATGATCCTCCAGTTCTTTGATAAAGCAAAGAACTGGAGGATCATAAAGCAAAGAGCCTGGTTCAAATACATCTGGTTCACCACCCAAGGATTTGTTTGAAGATGTTGCAGAAGGGATGAAAAAGCAGGTAAGAAAGTTGCATATATTTTAATGATTTGATTGCAGGATTTAATTGCACTTTCACAATCAGGCTTGCAATAATTATTACTCAAGGAAATGTATGTTTTATTCCTTTGATGTAACCATTTTTTGAATATGTATCTTTGGCAGTACCAGGAGGACAAATCAAACATAAAAGATGCTATGGAGTCAGGAAAGGTGTGCCTTTTGTGCTTTAAGATTTTCCATTGGATGTAAAATATATTTTAATCTTTTTGATGTAATGATTGCAGCTCACAGTAACATCAGAATGGACTCTTGACAAGTTCAAAGCCTCCATTGGGGAACTATATGATTTGGTTGCTACATCTGAAACAAATCTTAAGGTTTGTTCTAGTTACATTTCTAGATTTTTTGTCTTAGCTACAGAAGACTTCACAATAAAAGTATTTGGTATTTGCCTTTGAACAATGTTGTCACATATTGTTATGTTCCTAGTAACTACTATTTATACAAACAAGGATCTTATCCTTATGTTCCATATGACTCTGGTTCCTAACTGATTCGATCTTTGCATCAGCTATATTATGTTTTGACTCATTTGCACTAGTAAGTAGTTGTTGGAAGTGAATCACTATCACAAATGCATTAGTCTATTCTCATTAGTGGATAATGGATTTTGATTAGGTTAAACTGAAACAATTGCAAATGCTGAAAGCAATGCAAGTTGTTTTGGGATATATGATTTTGTTAGGTCTTACTGACATCCAGTGTATTGCTTGCAGCTTGTGTTTGAAGAAGTGATTGAACAAGTAAAGGAAAAGGAAGAGAAAGAAGCAAAAAGGAGGGAAAGGTTGGCAGATGATTTCATGGCTTTTCTTTATTCTCTGAAGGTTTACATTATTCATTTTGGAAAAAATCCTTCTAATGCAGTCTCTTTTTCCTCTACTACTTTCACACCTGGAGTAAAATTTCACAGAGTTTTGTACATTAAAAATCCTGAATATGAATGAATTTCTATTCTTATAATAAATTAATTTCTATCTATGTATCGATAAATTAGTTATATATTGTTTTTCCATTTTAGAAAATTGTTGCTTCCTCAGAATGGGAGGATTGCATACCTTTTCTCAAAGATGCGGAAGCATACAAGTAAAAGAGCCACTATCAGGAATTAATCTTATTGTGAGTAATTAAAGGTAGTTATCATGTACCTTACACTAGTAGTAGCTATAAATATATTGGATATGAATATTCAAGGCAATTAGTGATGAAAGCTTCTCTCGGGAGATATCTAATAAGTACATTGCAAATCTTCGCGAAAAGGTTAAGGAAAACAAGCGCAAACGAGATGAAGAAGAGGTACATGACCTGATTATCATTTCCACTTTCATATCTAATTTTTTCAAGATCTAATTGTTGTTTAAATACCTTTTGAAAGCATATTTGGGTGAGTTTTGTACTGAGAATGCAAATTAGACCTCCTTATGAAGATAATTATATTACTAACAAGTTATTTTAACTAATTTTACAAACTAGCTATTAGAAGTTAAATTGTTGCAAACTAGCCTTTATCAAGATTTGATATGACCTAGATGAGATGAGTTAGGGTTAGTAGACTAACCAACATGAAAAAGACAAAAGAAATACAAAAGTTTTCAACAACACTCTTGACATTCTCTATGTATATCCTAAACAAATGTGCTATCATCAAATGCACTTAACGATGATGTCAGCCATTCCAATATGCATGCAGCTTTAATGTTAAATGAAGATAATTCTAATGTAACAATCAATCATTCTAGCGATTCTTTTGGCCACAACTTCTTCCAGGCTAAAATCTCTTCCTCTGTAATTAACTTCCGAATGCCTCCATAAAATCCTTCAACCTCACCTCCTGCTTCATGATGACGTTTCCTATTGATTGGAGCACGTCTCCATCAAGAACCAGAGGTATATTGATGAAGAGATATTGAATCTTATTAATATAACAACTAACTTGATAGCATTAACATACATTATGGATGAAGAGATATTGAATCTTATTATGGACCTTATCCTTGGTGGCTATGAAACGACATCTAACTTGATAGCATTAATTTTGAAGTTTCTAACTGAATGCCCTAAGGCATTGGAGCATTATTAAAGAAAACATCAAGGGATAATATTTGAATTGTGGATATTTGTAAATTATGTTGATTTTAGACAGTTATAGTTATAGTTATATATGCGCTCTTATGATGATGTGATTGGGACTGTAAGTTTTTTTGTCACATTTATCTGTTTGAAAAATAGATGAAATTATTGGCTTTCATTCCTGATAAATAATTATTTCCTAATTTTATTCTTCCCTGCAGGAACCAAAATTTAGATGTGTTGTGCCAATTATTGCAAAGCCTTTTCTCTCATAGGAGCCTTCTAAACTCCACAAAATTTGAGTTGTAAAGCATAATTGCTCGATGGAAACAGGATATCGTGCACATTTCTTCCTCCTTCCCATTGTTTTGTATAAAATAAATCATTTGACGAATGAAACAATGGTGTCGAGGAAGAAATTTGCATGATACCTTGACTCTCATGCATCAAGTAATTACGCTTTATAATCAAGTTTTGTGTAGTTTTGAAAGCTCCTATGAGAGCAAAGCTTTCAAAAAAAATTGGACAGCGCATCTCAATTGCAACATATTTTGGTCTCAGTTGCGACCAATATTCGTCGCAATTGACACACCACACTGGCAACATTTTAGGTCGCGAGTATAGCACCGACGTCGAAAGCTAAGCATCTTTGGTCAAAATTTTGATGAATAATTGGGCAATTTTATGTCGAAATTGAGAAAATAACAATTTATGTTGACTAGAGTACTGGACAAAATTTGTGTTGGTAAATCCACGTTTATGTAGTCGAAATTTCGACGCGAAATGAATGTGGTGGAAAACCGACCAAATTTGTGCGACGACGACTTTGGTCACTTTAGCAACGTACTCTTGTCAAAATTGAGACCTTTTTGCGTCGCAAATTAAGCCTAAATTTACTAGTGCCAATGGATAAGGCACTGGTCCTATAAATCAAAAGTAAACAAGGATGAATTCTGCTGCTACATATCAAATCATCTTACAAAATCAAAATTATTTTCAATCCTGTTCAAGACTTATAAATGCTGGTCTCAACTCATTTATATCTAATTCATGAGTCTTAAGTAGCTGCTATTTCCAAGAATATTTGTAAATTTTAGGAGAATTATGACCAGATCTACTGATAAGGGATGTGTATAAGTTTGAGAGCATTGAAGAATTGAAGTGAGTTGTTTATGTATGTAAGGGTAACAGATGAGAATCAGAATGAAACTAAGATAATTTCATACACAATTGCATTAGAATTATCCCTAGGTATACCTACCTTGGTTTAGTAGAGCCAGAAGAGTAGGAAACCATCCTTTGGTTTTTTTGAAGTTGGGTTATAGTGATTCATTCATATAGTTGATATTGGGAATTGGCTAATCCCTAGATTGTGTGAGTCATTTCACTGTGATATTAAGCATTTTGTTGCTTGATAGTTTCAGCAGTTTGAAACACCAACAGCTCACACACTACTTGAGATCTGAAATAGAACAAGCTTCAGCAATACATTGCAATATATATATATATATATATATATATATATATATATATATATATATATATATGGATCTTTTGGCACTGTTACTAAACTCGTTTACCTTCTAGGTAAGAACATAAGTTTGTTTCAATACACAAATCTTCAAAAGGAATTTCATATCAGAAAAAAAAAGTAACAAGAAATAAATTAAATTGTAGTGCACTAGGAATAATATAACACATAATGAATACTAAACCTCAATTGAACAAAAGAATATGCAGTGGCTTCAATAAAACTGATGCTACACCTAAACCATCACTTGTAGCAAGCTACTTGAAGATATGTAGTACAAACCATCCCAGAGAACAACCTCTAATTTTTAAAAACTTTCGCTTTTACTAGGTGAAGTTTTACTTTTTGCCTTGGCAAAGTCAACCAGGTCTTCAAATAGCTTATCTTTAGGTTTAACTTGTTTTCTGGAAGTTAAAAATTTTTGTGGATATACATCATTGTAAGTTCCATCATGAATGGAGATGAAAGCCAATTTTCCTGACTTGCATTTCAAAGGTCAGTTCCTTTTGCATTGCAAGATTTGAGGTTGATGTCTCTTACTAATTGAGTCTACATATTTGTTTGAAGTTATATACATACATACATGTGTGTGTGTGTGTGTGTGTGTGTGTGTGTGTGTACATACACACACAATTCACCTACAAGGATTTCCATGCAAAATAGTATATGCATCTTGTCTTCTTTTTTTAGACATCAACTATGTGAATGCTTTCTACATTGCTTTCAGTTGACTAAATATATATAATAAAATATGCAGGTTTCTATGCCAAACTAACTCCAATGTGGACAAATATCTAATAATTGGGATTTAAACTAAGCAAGAACTATATCTTCAAGGAACCAAAAGATGACTGCAATGAGACTATTACAAGCGAAAAAACTTCAGTCTCGTTAAAGAGAATTGGGATGTGTGTTTGAAGACTTAACAAATTTGAGCTTCACTTGGTTTCAAGAATACTATAATATTCTCTACTTAACAAAGCCAACCACGTGAAGGTGGAAGCTCATCTGGCCTCACCCCCTCCCCCTAACACCAATCTAAAGTACTCATTATCATTTAATTACATACTTCATTCATTCATCCATCAATTTATGAACTATAACATTCAATCAATACAATCACACAACATTCATTAATATGATATTAAATTCATTAATACACAATACTAATCAAAACTTCATTAACACATAACAATATTCATTAACATAAACTAAAAATCGCTATTAATACCCATCATTCATACAAAATTACGTAAAACAAAGTTCTTTCATTATCCAACAAGGTTTATCAAAGAAGATTTTTAAAACATCATTTCTTTTCTTTTTTTTGTCCAAGCTCTCTTAAGAAAAGTGGTCATAGGAGCATCCATATCTGCTTCATTCTCCTCCTCTTCTGGCATGTGTAATGTCAAATTATGATGGCTCCTTTTTGGAGGAGCAGGAGGTTGCTGCACTAAAGGGGGCTCTGTTGCAAGAACAAGTGAATGCGATAAATTGGCATACTCTTCTTCTTTTTCTAACTGTTTCAAGTTTGTAATTAAATACAAGTACAACATAAAATGCATTTTTCTTACCTGACAATGCCACATCATCTACATTAACATTTTGATCTACCACCGCGTCAACATGTTGAACACTTGGAACATGGTCCACTGCTTCAGCATGATGTTCAACATGCTTTGAAATATTCAAAAAAAGGATACACGTCAGATTCCAATTGAAGATGTTAAATTGTATTCATAATTGCATAATTAATTTCCAATAACAAATTAATACCTCCACCACTATAGTTCACATCATGGCCTTCGTCAGTAGCATGTTCTGTGGTAGGATATGAAGGCTGCAGTAAAATGTTATGCACATTGTTATGTAGTCAATTTACATTTAAAACTAATACCAAAAAAGAATCTTCTAAACTATTTAATTTCATTTACTTTTCATCTAACCAATTTACCTGTGAGATATCATTTGGTGCACTGGATTGTTGGGCAAGGCTTACAGATTCTTCACATAGGCGTGCAACCACAACTTTATAGCCTTTCTTCAAGGCAAATTTTCTATCTTCATCTATGACCTCCACATTGAAATCTATGCCCTATGTTTTTTGCTTGATAACATCAGTTTTCCATGTATGTTTTCATTAAACAAAACTATTTGCAACATTATATTAAAAAATAAATACAAATTCATTGCTCTACTTACAACTCAAGACTGCATATTCATATAGCCACCCGAGCCAAGTTTGTGTTGGCCAACCTTTTTCTATTCTCGCTTTTGTAGTGACAGATGTGTCCTGCAATCTATGAACAATTTCAAACATCTTAGATTATATATTTACAAATATCAATAATTAGTACATGATTACAATGTACTTAATACTATAATGACATACCTCTTTTTGCCCTGTGCTGCTTCATTATCTCTATCTTCACATAGCCTTTTCTCCTTTGCATCTTCTATTATTTCATTCCACTGCATTGGTGGAATCATAAGAGGATGGTCATACTTTGGGTTATTCTTAAGAGCCCTTCTATATTGATCCCTCATAGTCTTTATATACTTTGCTGCTCTTTTCAAAAGTAGGCCAGTGTCAAAAATATTTTTTCCAAATTTCTCCTCAATGGATGCAATCAGCTGATTTTTTAATTCCACAGCTTGTAAATTCCACCTTTTTAAAAATAAATAGATTGTTAGATTAATAACTTTAATATATTACAATAAATAGAAGAAAACAAAAATTATGTAGTAATGATATGAAACTACGTACCTTTTACGTATGGTGGGTCCAAATAGTCTCAATGTCATATGAAAAAGATGTTCAAAGAAAGCATTATTACCTACAAAAACATAAAGGATTTATCAGTCCAAAATGAGTAATGTAAAAGTAAACTAAATTTACACTTTAAATAATATCAATTTTAAAGCACCTAGAAGCTTTTGTTCTCTTAATGGAAACATAGTTTTCTTATTCAGCAACAATGTCCCTCCATACAAACCAGTACTAATCACACGAACTGCTCCAAGAAATGGATCAGCTTCAGTAGTACTGCTCTCTGTTGCTCTATCAACTAAAACATCATACAATTAAATGACAATTTTAGTACTGCTCTCTATAGGTCTACCTCCTTGCCTATGTCCACGTCTCTCTATGTGTGGCTATATATATATATATATATATATATATATATATATAATGTATGTATGTATGTATGTATGTATGTATGTATGTATGCGCGGTGTGTGTATGCATGTGTTTGTGTATATGCAAGCTTCTGTAGACATCATTTAAGCAGTAATATGCTACTTCATTGTTCATCAACTTGTAGAAAGACATTACAAAATATAACACATTACAAAATATAGCAAAACAAGGTTTTACCAGTTCTACTGGGCATAGATGATGATGTTTGCATGGTCCTTGTTGCTGACAATGCAACAGACAATAGTGGACCGCCAACTGAAGGAGGAGTCCGCACTTCATCATGAGCTAAAGAATAGAATATTGTTAGCAAAGACATTTGCAATGGATAAATATCAAATGGAATACTAGCGAGAAACATCCACACAAAAGAAAGGTAAGTGTTATAATGTTGATCAAAACAAACAAAGTGTTACTTACATGAAGGTACTATGGAACAATCCTGACCATGTTCACCATGTGACCTCGCAACTAGAACATATGTCTATACAAGAACACGTAAAATTAGAGATTATGATCCATAAGATACTATAAAAGATTAATATCTATTGAACTTCTATTACTACTTACTTTCAAAGATTGGATTCTGCGATCCAATTCTATTCTCAGTGCCTCTTTCTCCTCACTTCTGTCACCCTTGATGATAATTCTAACAAGCTCATCATTGTATCTTTGTGTAATTTTTTGGGTGATGAATACAGGGTCAGTACTAAGGCCAATGTCATGTAGATATGATGCCCATATTTTAGATTGCATTTGATCAATGATCATTCTAGCTTTTTCCTATCATTTGTGACATCAAATATTCATATACTTTCATCAAAATAACTCCAAAGTCATAAAGAAAAGAACATAATACTAGGACATTTGTTTCTATATTAAAATTAAAATTTACAATAATTAATGTTTACCTCTATTGAAGGTGTCTAAGATGGTGCATCCATATCGCCCTGTGAAAAAATTTAGTAAGTCTTAAAAATCAGCAACAAAATTAAAGTAATAGACTTACCAAAAAAAATATTAATAATAAAGTAGATTGTATATGTAAATCATTTGTCTTAAGTTAAAAATTTAGCGTAACTAATGTTTATATCTAAAAAAATATTTGACATGTTCTACTTAATGTTTATATGTGCACATATGGTTTGGAAAGAAATATTTGGTCATACAAGACCCTATCATAGTTGACATTGATTGTATCTGAAGATTTCATTGATCATCATGATCTTCATCCATGTCATCATCGTCATCATCATCGAACTTGTCACTTTGATTTTCGTCGTCACCACCACCATCTTCATCACCATCATCATCCTCTTGATCACTATCATCATCATGACCATCATCGCCATGATTATCACCATCTTCATCACCATGATCATGATCTTCATTAGCATCATCATCATCATTATTGCCATTATCATTAGCATGACCAAAATCATCACCATCTTCTTCTTCTTCATCATTGGGTAACTGGCGTTCTTGATAATCATTTATATCCTCTTGTGCTTCTTCAATATCTTCTTCTTTGATCACATTATACTTTACTGGCCTTCCTCTTGGGTCATGTCTAACAACAAATGACCAACCTATTTTGTCTGAAACACCAAAGTAAAACACTTGCTCGCATTGAATTGGAAGAACCTAGGGCTCATCTCTGACTAGCTCAAATGACCTTGTAGTAATCATAGTAAATCCACTATCATGTTCAATAACAGTCCTATCGGGATCATTTCGATTCAGTCGTAACCTAAACTATTTGACGACAAATAGAACTATTTTGAATGAATCAAAGTCACACTCAAGTATATCATCCAAAATGCCATAGTATCAATTTTCAGATTGTGGAGGATGTATGTCAGTTCTAGATGAAATATTGGTGACCATGAAGACAACACTTATCCCGAAATCACACATTTTCTTCGTTTCATCTAACTTTTTTGTATCAAATTTATAGCCATGGTAGTACATGGCTTTGTGGTGTTTGACCTAAAATTATTCAAACATGTCAAGAATCTTCTTATTGATCTGTGAGTTGATATTAAACTTATGTCTCATGATTAGTAATCTTATGCATACCTTTGTATCTCTTAAGCCATATATTAGATCAAGTATTATTGGCGTAACATTGGGATATCCATTATGATGAGTTTCTTTAACCAACAATGCAACACTTTCCCATCTTAATGAGAGACCATTTTCTTGAGACTGTTCAATCCACACTGTCATCCAATCAAGATTGTTTGCAATGTACAAGTGTAGTGCATCCCACTCACGACCAACTATAAAGAAGACAATTACACCAGTTAGAAAAAACTTATATATATATATATATATATATATATATATATATATATATATATATATATATATATATATATATATATATATATATATATATTGATGATGGATAAGAATTGTTAAATTACAAAAAAAAAACTTATAATTACGTGTCACCCTCCTCAATTTACCTTTCCCCGTCAGGTACTCCCCTTTGAATTTGTCATTATAGTTGGGATCCCAAATGCGATCTACATGGATACCTGCTGCAAACTTTGGAAGACATTCATTGATATACACTATGGTCTAATATATCATATATCCCTCTATCATAGAACCCTCAGGACATGCTCTTTGTTGAACTAAGCCCTTCATAAATTTCAAGTGCCTCTCAACCATCCACATTGATCTAGCTTGTACAGGTCCACACAATTCAATCTCCTCAACTTGATGTATGAGGTAGTGTTCTTGAGCATTGAAAAATATTGGAGGTAAACACTTTTGCATTTCACACATAAGCTATGAAATTTTTCTCTTCCAATATTTTATATCCTTTTTATCAATTTCTTTAGATGATAACCACCTAAAAGAGATTCAACACGCAAAAACACATAGAGAAGATTTCAAATTAAATTATACAATAGATTTCAAATAAAAAGCTAGAAATCTAAGAACAAACACTCTTCAAACCTCATGTATTTTCCAAGATCATATATAACTTGTTTAATATTGTTGTCAACCTGTTGTGGAAGGGATAGAGGTATGACGAACTGCAATCATTAAAAAATGATTATTTCAATATATTATTAAATAATGCAACTGGTACTACATTCAATCTTACAAATATACTGTAAATAGAAAACATGACTTACCTTGAGAAAGGTATGCCAATCATGTGTCTTCAACCCTGGCCTAAAATCACCTTTCTTTGATAGAAGAGTGCTTATATTTGCAACAAATCTTGTTGGAAATTTTGTTTTTTGTATGACTTCTTTTAATGCATCACTTTGTTGCTCCATTAATAACCAAGGAAGGGCACTTGTATTTATGCGGTCTCCATTCCTATTTGATTCAATGAAAACTTTTAGTGCATGATTAGATTTATGAATTTCAGTACAAATTTTAGCAATTTGTTCTCTATCACGCCTTCCATCCAACATTTTCCATAGTGTCTCTGTTACATTCTTTCCAATATGCATAGCATCAAAAAAATGTGCAATTGGGAGATCCTTGTAGTATGGTAACCTACTAAATTGAGTAGGATAACTTTTCATTCCTCTAGGAAGTTGGTCATTGATGCCTTGACAACCTTCATGAGCATCAGTTACAGCATTAGTAAATATAAGACAATATAAAAATACAAATTGTAAACTTTGAATGACCAATTGGACATTACCTCGACAATTTAGTCCATCGTATTCCAACTTCCATAAATGAGGTGTCATTCTTCGTGGCCTTGATGATGTCTCTTCTTTCCCATTGAAAAGATATTTTTTGGCAATTTGATACTTATGATTATGGTGGAGAAAGTGTCTAAACTCATCAAACACCTACTTTTCTAAACTTCTCGAATGATGACATGTCATCTTTGGACCACAAACTGGACATGCAAATTTTCCTTTTGTCTGAAGACCTAAAAGATCATGTATAATTGGATCATGTACAATGATCACGTGCAACTTAAGCATTCGATAGTAATGTGTAACCACTATAACATACCAAAAATATGTAATCTTAACAATATAACATACCGCAAGAATGAGTTAGCCCAGGGGCATCATGTATTATCTATACAAGCATTGCATGGAATTGAAATTGTCAATGTCCTATCGGTCTAAAGATGTCATACATAGTGATGCCATTCCATAACTTCAACAACTCATCAATTAGGGGCTCAATATACATGTTCATATCTTTAACTTGGTATTTACCTAGCAACTGAATGAACATAAACATTATGTAATTATTATAACCATTTTCATGCACTATTTATAAATTAATTTAGATAACTATAAAATTAAAAAATACCTGGCACAATCATTGACAACATTATGTGCCCCCTCTTTATGGACATCCAAGGAGGAATGTTATTGTTAATAACAAAAATAGGCCATACTGAGTAAACAGATCTCATATCTCCATATGGATTGACACCGTCTGCCGCCAACAAAAGTTTCAAATTACGAGGTTCTTCTTTAAAGTGTGACCATGTTTCTTCTATCTCTTTAAATGTAGAACCATTGGCAGGCATTCGCATAATGTCATCCTAACTTCTATTGCGTGCATGGTAATCCATAAATTATGCCAAGCTAGTGCACTTGAATAACCGTTTAAGATGTGGAATAATGGGAATGTACCGAAGAACCTTGTGAGGCACTTTTTTTGTTATTTGATCTGACCGATATCTACTAACATGACAATCAGGGCATTCTATTTCAAATTCATGTAGTTTATGATATAGAATGTGATCATTGGGACATGCATGTATTGTCTAATACTTCATTCCAATCTAATCCATAATGTTAGATAATTCTCGGTATGAATGAGGCAAAATGTTTGATGGTGGTAACAAAAACTCACTAATCAACCTACAACAACAAATATGCATTGTTAATATAATGAATAGTAATTGTATGCTAACATTGAAGATGACAAAAATGACATATCTTAGCATATGTGACATTGCTACATTGGATATTCTATTCATAACCTTTAAGTTCACCAACAACACTATAGCTGACAGTAGAGTTGTTTGAGAGCCTTCATATAAGGGCTCGTGTTCCTTATCAAGTAAAGGTATATCAAGACCATCTTCATCATTATTATTAGATTCGCTAGTACCATCATTGTGAGCCTCTTCATCACTTGCCTCAATACCATCTTCTTCAATCATGTCCTCTGGCACATTATCATCTTCTTCCATGGGAGTGTTATCCTCAGCTTGGATATTCACACCTCCATGTTCCTCTAGTAGGAAATTCACATTCAGTAACGGACGAAAATCATGGCCGCCTTCAACATGACCATATTTCCTACAATGACTCTGGGCTGTTGTGATTAGAATTCTTTGATTCTTTAAGCCCTTACACTTTTTGCAAGGACAATAACATTTATCAGGTTTTCTTCGGAACTGAGCCCACAATGCAGCCATTGTCTCATTATTTTGTTATGGGTTCGTATTGTCAGGCATGGTCTTTCTTCATAGGAAAATATACCTACAAATAAATTGGACATGTTGTGATTAATGTTTATATCTGCACATATGGTTTTTGTTAATTAATATTTTCAAATGTAACTAAAATGATTACAAACATATCAAAAAGGACTTTCACAGGGTCTTATTACATCAACTATTCTAACATGGTCATGTTGGTTATTTTGAGACCTTAATGTCTTCTCATTCCTTCAACCTTGACCTTGATGCTCCTGCATCATTCTCCCAAGGATCAAGGAAAGTTGGATAATCATGGAATTGAGTAGGCAGGCCTTCTAGGAAGTTGCAATACTTCAACCTCGTAAGTGTCACGTCAATGTAATGGGTACTAAACAAACAATTTAAGTTGATGAGAAATAGTTGTTATGAATTCAAATTGTAAGTGTCACCTCAATGCATTGGGTATTAAACAAACAATTCAAGCTGATGAGTATGGGTTTTTATGAACCACAACTCATGAAATATGCATTAAGTCCATACCTATTGTTTACAATGAGTATGGGTTTTTTTTCTAAGAACATACCTATTGTTTATAGTCAGTAAGTTTCTATATCCTCTAAGAAATTTATTATGTCAAATCAATGTACCCAACATCTAGTAGATAAATGTGCAATACAATTTGTGTGCTATTCACATTAAATTGTACAAAAATGATCCCTCAATTGAGGACAAAGTATCTTTTAATGAGTACATCAGATATGTTGGTCTGATTTTTTGTAAATCAAATTTTGTTAGGATCATAAAAAAAATCAGATGAGAAGTTTCTAATAAGTTATAGGGCTTTAGGTTTTGGCATAGTATATTTTGATACCTTTGAAAAATCTATGAAAAGCCTTAGGTTTGTCCTTTTAAGTTTTTCCTGGCACGAAAATTTTTTAAAAAAAGAAAAAACAAACAACAAGGAGTGAATATTCTTGTCTCGCCTGCTTGATCACTGTCATTAAGTCTTTTGAAAAAGGGGTTTTAATCTTGCCACCTGATCTGATTTGAATCTACGGTTGTCACATGTTTGCTATGGCAAGATGCTCGTATGTTAGGCATAGCAAGGTAGCAACCATCAAAGAATTATGTGATACTGAAAAGTGGAGTCTGATGCCGTGAAATGTGTTGGCAAGAAGATCTATTGACCATGTACTATTTCCCAGACCAGTCAGTTTCAAGAAGAAAGGCATGTGGAAATATTTGCAAGTGGTGTCACAGGAGTTTAATTTTATCTGGCAATTCGCCAAGTCGCTAACTGAAAACACTTGCGACTTGTCGGTAGTGATATAGCGAATGCTTGAATTTTCCAAAGACGACGTCTTTCTGAGATCAGAAGTAATTTTGAGGATCTCAAGGAAGATATGTTGCACGTTTCATTTTTATCCCTCTACAGGTTATTGTCTTTTGTACTTTCTTTTTTCGAGCATTATTTTTAAAGTACTTATCAAAACTTGCCATATCGCTAGTTAGATTTGTGGTTTTTATGCTAGTAGCAATGTAGCGATTGCTCGAAAAATGGTAATGTAACTGAAAAATCCTCAAAGGTGGGCCCCGATAAGGCTGAGCTATGCAGATCAAATTACATGGTGGTGTCCTGTTGAAATATCTTTGAGCCAAAAAACTTTGATTTTTCAGAGCTCGCCATGTCGCTAGCCGGGTTGTTATTTTTTGTCGGTAGCGACATAGCGACCCACTTGAAAGTCATAAACACGACGAGGCCCAAGACATGTGATGTCATCAAGAGATTTAAAAATATATATATGTGTTTGCGTGTTGAGCCAGCTCAGGGACAGCGGTATCATGGACCCACTTCCTGTGTATAAAGTACAAAGATTTTTGATCATGAGATCGAGCCAAGATCAAAAGCCATCGTTAGCTCACTATGAAGAAGTGCTTGGAAGTTATGTATAGCGAGTTTGCGAGTGGTGGCCCACCACTGTTGTAGTAAATTGCTGACTGCAAGATCAAATCTAGATCGACGATGCTCATTAACTCGCTATGAGGAGATGTGCAATAAATAAGTATAGCAAGTTAACAAGCAAGGGACCCACCATTTTGTTCTCAAAGGTTGTTTCAATTATCTGCCACACGATTAAAGTAAGATCAGTGGTTATCACTAGCTCGTTGTGGAAAGGTGCTCGAGAGTTATGTATAACAAGTTAGCGAGTTGATGACACATGTTTGTGGTCATTTGTGGGCCCAGTTTGAAGTGCCAGCCTTGAAGGAAAGGTACAGATGGAGGTATTTCATCGGTTTGACTGCTAATGTGTTAAGAAGAAAGTTGAGTCAGCCTAGTTGTCATTCCCAAGTCGTAGGATTTTTCATGGATCAACGGTGTAAGTTTAAAAAAGGAAATGTGATGCCACTCTATTTTTCTATCCTACGCATTTATGATAAATGAAAGCTTCACGTGTGGAAAAATGAGAGTATAATACAGGAGATTTTCATTAATTCCAGTCCCACGCAAACAAAGATTGCAAATTTTTTGAGCACAAGAGCCTATTGATTTCGTCATGTTAAGCTTGGTAAGAATGTGAAAACTATTCCTCAATTGTTCGAGATCAATTACAGAGGTTCAGAGAAGAACAAGTTCAACAAGTCAAGTAAGTACTCATACTATAACATCTATGGCATTCCAGTTATCTCAATACTGTCAAAACCCCTCCTAAGAAGCCATTTTCTGGGAAAATTAACTATATGGATAGGAATGTCCATGATGATTTATAAGAATTACTCATAGAGTCTATTGTAGAGCCTGCACAAGTTAAAAAATTGATTTCCTTAAACCCTAGGCTTAAAATTGCGGATGGCTTGTATGACAAGGGGAATTGGGTAAGGGATGCAACAACTACTCAAACTAGTCTTATCATGTTTAAAAAGTGGTTTTCAAAAAGGAAGTTGTTTGCCCCGCATGCTAATGTCTCGAATTTTGATTTGGGAAAGTTAGTAGTCCCAAGTGTTTTCATGGATTATGATTTTCTTGAAGCCATTGCTAAGAATTATGACCAAGCCATTAGAGTTGTAAGAAGAAAGGATGGTGTGCCTCTGGTCTCAATTACTCCTGAAGAAATCAGAGAGGTTTTTCACTTGGAACCATTATCAGATTACCATGTGCAACTCAATCTGCTAGAATTAGAGAATGAATATAAAGAAAAGAAGGATGTAATCAGGGCAGGTGCACTGAGGGCACATATTAGTACAATAGGAACTTTTCCACTACTTACTACAGCCTCTAGAGAGCCTTTTAAGAAGAGTCTTTTTACTTCCCAGGCTGTAGAGATATACAGGACCTTATGCCAAGTTTTTGGTGAAGATGAGCAAGAACTTATGCCCATTGGTTTCATGTACATGAAGGTTCAGATTGCTTCCTTCGGTGTAGATGTTATTTTTGATTTTGCTTCCTTTTTGGCTGAAGAAATTCGCATTGGTTTAGTTGGGATTGCGAAGGGCAAGGTGGAAAAAACTTTTGGTCACTACTCTCTATTAATGCATATGTTTTTGTTCAAAGGAGTGACATATTTTGGTAATGAGATGGAACTAAATAGAGAGGAGAATGGGGAAATACTGTCAGTCCAGTTGTGGAGTACAGATATGACCTAGGATGCAAGTAATGCTAGTTTTATCAGATTTGATAGATATTTTTCTTCTAAGTTGAGGTGCCTTATATTGAGTGACAATCCCAGAATCCCTAAAGCACTAATGAGTCTCATTAGGCCTATGGATAACCCCCATGACTCAAAAGTTTCACATAATTGGGGAGATATCATCCCTTACTCTATTTCTACTATTTTTAGAATATATGGTTTTAAAGGGAGTCCCCATGTTTTGCCTTACCAAGTATCTTTGAAGGTAGGAGTGGCTGAAGTTTTGTGGTAGTTAGGAGGAGTTGAAGAAATGTTTTTGTTGAAAAGGCAATTAGGGTCAATTTTCCCTACCTGCACAATGGCCCATCAGTTTGTGATTACAAAAGGGGCTCTTTTTGCATAAAATTTTGGAGCAGTATATGATGGCTATCTCTCATCCCCATTTTTGTGATTTTGAGGGATTTTTCAATCAGATGTTGAGGCATAGAATCAAGTTGGGACTGGTCAAGCACGATTCTTATTATCTAGAGGATATTATAAGGAATGAATTCTCATTGAAGGAGTAGGAAACTAAAAAGGAAAAGTGGAGAGTTTATTCCCAAGTCTTAGAATTCATTCATTGTTTTGATAGTAAATATGATCCTTTAGATAATTTTGTTACAGAGGCTAACAAAATAAGTAAACTCATGAATACCTTCCCTGAAATAATGGAAGTCATGAATGAAAAGAAACAAATTTGTATTCATTCCTATCCTGATAAGGCCAGAGAGGTCATAAGGAGATTGGCTTTCACCCCAAATGTGGGAGCTGGTAAAATAATTGTACAAAAGAGGCCTAGGTATACAATAATTCAGAATAAAAGGGTTCCTATAGATAAGGGAAAACAAATAAAAGGATCCACTAGTATAGCCCAAGAGGAGAGACCTGATGAGCCTAGTCCTAAGAGGCAAAAGGTAATAACAGAAGAAAGGCCTCAAGTTGAGGAATATTCACCCACTCAGAATCCTTTGAGGATTAGAGAAGAACATCTCACTGGTGAACAGATCGAACAAATGGGATCACAGGGAGGTATTTTTATTACTCAAGTAGAATTAGATGAGGGTAACCCTCCAGAACCTTCCCTCCCAAGTTTGGATCTAACTGTAGCAAATTATAGTGGCAGGGAATTGGACCCTATGTTAGAGCAAGCTAGTCATAAATTTTTTGACTGATGACAGTTTTGTTAAATCTAGGGCTTTTCAGTAGTTTGCATGGAGGGCAAACATGAACATTTTTTAGGAGAAATGTAAAAAGATGAAAACAAAGCATCCAAAAATGGAAGAAACTTCCATTCATAACCAAACTAAAGAAGAAATGATAAAAGAATTGTAGAATATAAGCCCTGAGGAAGGGAGGAAAATGGTCAAGGCATCTAACATTTTATTTTTTCCAAATTGGGATATTGTTGATGCTTTAGTTTTTAGTTCTATTTCAAATAAATCGACTTTACAAGACCAGAATAAAGAGAACTTTCAAGGAACTGCATTCGTTGAAGATCAAGCTGCATTGGTCAGTTGGTCACTAAGAAGAGGATCCAGGGCCACATCATTGCAGTCAGATGACTCTGGCTTGATGGGCAGCTTAATTGTGAGAAGAGTTTCTAATACCTCACATGTGCAGATAGCATCTTGGAATGTGGAATCTTCCAAGTTTCTTTTGGATACTGCAAAGAAGGAGGAACAGGCCATGTCTAAGTTATAGGGTAAATATGAAACACTTCTTGAGGCCTATAATAGGGAGGTAAAAAGGATAAATGAACTTGAAAACAAGGTAATGGGGAATTCCACAAGGCCAAGAATAACATACCCCTATCCTCCAGTGGAACCTTTTAAATCCACCCCCCTTGTAGAACTACCAGACACACCTCAAAGGCCAAAATATTATACATCTGAGGATTTTGAAGAAGAAAAAAATAAGCTATGAGCTTTAGATGTAGAGTTAAATACGCAATATGAGGATAAGCTTAGAAAGGCCGTAATGTATTTGGTAGATAAGATTGAATGGCCCTTGTTTTTTGATCAGTTGGCAAGAGTAATAAGTATATGGGAGCAACTGAAAACCCATGATGAAATCCTCAAGCCTATTGTTAAAAAGTGGGGAAAAAGGGAAAAAGAAATAACCCTTTTATGTTATTCAGTTATAAGGTCTTCAAATGACCATATTGAAAAATTATATGATATTGCTAATGACTTGACAGATTTTGATCACAGGAGAGTTGCTTTGCAACTGAAAATTGTTTCTTATTTGAATAAATACAAGAATCAAAAAATTTATTTGTTTCCTTGTACTTTGGATAGAAAGAACCAATTGAAAAATAAGGATGAATGGAGTAAAGAACTGGATGACCTTTTCTGCATAAGGATAAATAAAGTTGTTAATGAAAAGGGGCATGCCTAGTGGGCCACCACAACAAAGGAATTGGTTAAAGTCCAATTATTTTTTGATTCTTTGAGGCAAGAATTTGTTGGTTTTGAAAAAGAGGTTGATTATATATTAAAGAATTAGGATGATATCCTACGGTTCAGCTGGTCGGATGACATACAGTTTAACACGTGGATGGTAGATATTCCTTTGGACCAGCAGTTGGAGGAAGGCAATTTAGATAATGATAGGGAACAAGAAGATGAGGTGTAGGTCATTGACGCATCAGCACCATAATTGAAGGAAGAAGAAAGTGAAAAGGAAATAGTGCCTGGTTAAGGTGAAAGCAGTGAAAACCCATAGGAGCAAACTGATCTGAAGGCATCACAATATCACCCCTTATTGGCTAGCCTGGTAGCCATGTATTCTGAGGATCAGGAACAATGAGAGACAAATCAGAAGTTGATAAGTATAGCAGTAATAGGAATGGGCCTACCTAAAAGAATATTTTGATACACCTGGAATTCTATTGTGACCTTTTTGTCTTTTGTGTAATGTTTTGTTCCTTGGACACCTCTCAATCGCATTTTCCCTTTGCTTGTTGCAACTCATATCTATATAAATGAGTTTTCAAGGCATTGTGATGGTCCAAGACTTGTGTAATTTATTTTTCTTTCAAGAAGAGTACATATACAGTCAGTCCAATAGTATGCAGGGGTTTTGAGTTTGCTTTCATTGTACTTTCTGATAAGAAAATTGAAATGACAGAAATGGCAATCTATTCTCGGCATTCAATTGGTTTTCTATTGGTTTTTGTATTAGTCATATGAAAAGGATAATACAACAACGTATTTACACTATATCTGTGTGCTAAAAGAAAGTATTATGTGTATGATCAAGAGTTTTATGCTATTGTTAAAGCCTTGAAGAAGTGGAGACATTATTTGATTCCTAAGGAGTTTATGTAGTATATTGATCATAAAGCTTTATAGTATTTGGGAAGTCAATATAAGTTGAATCAAAGACATCTGAAGTGGGTTGAATACTTGCAGATTTTTACATTTGTGATCAAGCATAGGAGTGGAGTTACTAATCGAGTTGCTAATGCATTGAGCATAAGATGTTCTTTGATGATCGAGATGAAGGTTGAAGTTATTGGTTTTGATGAAATGAAGGAATTTTTTGATACTACCCCTATTTTTCTAAGGTGTGGAGAGAGAGTGGAGCACCAAATCTATCAGGTCAAATAAGTAAGTATGATGAGTATTTCATTCAAGAAAGTATATTGTTCAAAGATAATTAGTTGTGTATACCAAGAAGTCTTATGAGAGTTAATTTGATTAACAAAAAACATTGTGGTGGTTTGGATGGACATTTTGGAATTGATAAGACATTGAGTTTTCTTTTGCTTAAGGATAAGTTATATCAACAAAATATGTATAATGATGTTTAGAATTTTGTAAGGATTTGTGGAATTTGTCAAATTGCAAAAGGAGTAAGTTAGAATACTAGTTTTTTATATACCTATTTTTCTTCTTGAGAAAGCTTGGAGTGACATTAGTATGAATTTTGTTCTTATATTACCTAAGATAGCAAGAGGGTATGATTCCATATTTGTTGTTTTGGATAGATTTTCTAAGATGGAAAATTTCATACCATGTAAGAAGACATGAGATGTTGTTCATATTGCTAAGATTTTCTTCAAAGATATTGTTAGATTGCATGGATTCCCAAAAAGTGTTATTTCTAACAAAGACTGTAAGTTTGTTGGTTACTTTTGGAGGACTTTGTGGAAGAAGATGGCTACTAAGTTGAGATTTAGTTCTACATTCCATCTACAGATAGATGGAAAGACAAAGGTTGTAAATAGAAGCTTGGGCAATTTTTGGAGATGTTTATTTGGAGATAAGCCAAGTAATTGGGATATTGTATTGGCACAAGATGAGTTTGCATATAATAATTTTTTGAATAGGAGTACAGAAAAAACATGTTTTGAGATTGTTATTAGAATGTAACCTAGAGGTATATCAAATTTGAGGGATGTTGCTAGTGAAGAGAAGAGAAAAGGGGAAGAATTTTATGATTTTATGAAGTCTTTTCATGAAGAAGTGAAGTTGAACTTGGAAAAATGTAATCAAAAGTATACAGTGAATGTTGATAAGTCTAAGAGACATCATGTTTTTGAAGTTGGTGATGAGGTGATGATTCATTTTGTTAAGGTTGTAGCTTTTGTTAGATTGATTTGATGGTAAAACATCTTTAAGACAAATATCCTATATATTTTATATGTAATGTAATATATTTTTTATATAATATACATTATATATTATTATATAATAATATAATAACATATTACATATATGCTTAAAGATGAGTTATACATATAGTTATTTATATTATTAATATAATGATAATTAACTATAGAGACATGTCTCCTCCTCTCATATTTATATGAGATCCAAATCTGCATTTTGAAATCATTAATAACATTGGCAATGTTATTACATTTATAGAAAATGATCCATGTTACTCAACATGGTATCAAAGCCTAACTATAAATGCAAGAAAATAAAAGAATACCTTGAATATTCTAAGCATCCTTTCTAGACTTCTCATCCAACTCACAAGTATGTGAACTCAAGGATGCTTAGGAGTGCTTCACTACAAACTACCTTAAAGGATGTCCAATGCAATATTCTATATGAAGAACAAACCCATTTTTTTCAATACAGAGCTCTAGCAAATGGATGGACAATGAACCACTTTCTTGTTCCTCTAAGAAGAGGGTTCCTTTAATATATTTTTTAATGAATGATATTGGATCTCTACAATTGAGGTCCACGAAGGTCTATCTCCAACATTTACAAAGATTATTGTGGCAGCATTGGTGTGTTGCAACTTGACATTATGCATCATAATGTGGGTTAGAAACAAATGAATACTCATACCAAATGAATCCGAATGGAAGATTGACACCAAATGGATTGTAGTGAAAGACTCTCACCTAATGATCATGATGGGGTGTGAAATGAGTAAGGGATTAACATATATATATATATATATATATATATAATGGTTCTCTGCTAATCACACACACACTGGTAGCAGATGTAGATTAACAATATGTAGAGTGGAAAGCAATAATAATCACTTTAAAAACTCTACAAATTTTCTCTATTCTATATAAACCAAGATGATGCCTCTACATAAAGATTATCATGCTCTCTAATTGAATACGATGTAGAAAATCTTTATTTCATGCACTCCTATCACTCATTTAGATGATGTATTAGTTCCTTCTATATTATGAAAGACACATAAGGATGAATCACTTTACTCTCTGGCTAGTTATAAAATAAGTGATGTGTCATCATTAATCTTTCTAGTAAAGACAAGGGGAGGCCTTCCAACTATAATAATTGATATTGATGGTGAAAATCAAGGCACATTAAGACACTTGGATTGGACCCATTTAAGGGTTTGGTGTTATATTCACATCATGTACATCATTCAAGTTTGCATGTTTGACTGGTCCTTATCAGCTAGAAAATAAGCATTCGGGCATATAAATTAAAAAAAGGTAGACCATTCTAAAAGTGACCTAAGTTTATATATGTTAGTAGAAAAGTACACTAGGTGTTTAACCAGGTGGTGTGGCCATACATGAGAAGGAAATTGGTTGAACACATTAAAGGTAGGTAGGTATAAATGCATAATTTATTGCTAATGATCATTCCCATTCCTTATTTCTATTTAAATTTTTGCTAATGTCATGTGTGGGAGTATATATATTAACATATATATCTTGTGTTTAATATATTCTATGTATTAATGAAAATGGAATATATGCATATATATTCAAAGTATATATTCTTATTTATGTTTTTGGAAAGATCTTTATTATGGTAGAAATAGATAATACTGAGAGGGGGGGTGGTGAATCAATATTCTACAAACTTTTGCACACAACGGGATATTGTTAATTAATTTCTAACTTGAATATGGAAGTAAACCATAATTGTTGAATAGTAAATATAAACATGCACATAGAGAACTCATAACACCATTATTTTTTAACTAGGGAAACCCTGGCCAAGGGAAAACCCTAGTGGGGACGATACCCACTAGATGATTCACTAAACAATAGGATCCTATTAAGGGTATTGACCCTATTAGGAGTCTATGAAGTACATATATTATTTCAAGTCGTTGATAGAGGACTAGGCCTTGTTAGAAGCCTCAACCCTATTAGGAGTTGCTACAACATTGTTAGGAGTTGGTATAACTATTACACGCAAGAATGTCTCATTGCCCTAACATGCAATTATACAATTCAATTCCTTCACAAAATAGGTATACATACAATACTTTCTCGGCTACTATAACTCAAAATTGCTCCGATCTTACATCAGATTTCACATCACATAAAACTTGTAGATATTTCTCATAATAGTTTGCATGTCACATCTAATCACATAAGTTCCTCCTTCTCTGCACAGTATAAGATCTTTACTTATACCTTTCACATTAACAAAACTCTGCATTAGCAAACTTCATGTCTTCACATGCTTGACGTAATATAAAATAATTTATGGAATAATATCCACATAGTCAGCTCAACATAACTTAGTAATTATTTGTAACCAAAATAATTCCTTAAGTCATACAACTTTTTTTACTGCTATGCTATGTTTTGCACTATTAAATACCCACACTTTTAATCTTACTATAATTTGTGTCATACTGTTCATACACATCTATGAAATGGAACACATCATCATGATAGTTTCATGAAGCTTTCCTCAACTACACATAAGATAACTCTCAACACATCATCCATACTCTTAACATCTATTCTCTGAATTGTTGCAAACTATTTAATACTTAAACAATTTCTATCTTTAAATGCATAAATGAAATGTTGAATGTATGTTTCCATAAATGAAAACCATCAAGACATACAGCTGACCATATTTCCAATAATCTCCTCCTTTGGCATCGATGGAAAAATTTGGGAAAATTTTTCTAAGTCCCAAAATGATATCATACATAACAAAAACAAATAATAGTAACTATACAAAAATTGCCTTCAGAACATAACAATTTTAGCTCTCTCTCTCTCTCTCTCTCTCTCTCTCTCTCTCTCTCTCTCTCTCTCTCTCTCTCTCTCTCTCTCTCTCTCTCTCCCTCCCTCCCTCCCTCTCCCTCTCCCTATCTCTCTCTCCTATAATACAAAACATTGGTTAGATAGTCCTGTGGCTACTTATTTGGCTTTCTCTTCCTATTCAGTTTATAAATCTAGCAATCGTATTCATCCTATGTCTATGGATAAATGTTAGAAAACCTTAGTACCTTGGGATTAAAGGTATATCCTATCATTAAATTCATTGCAAATATATAAATGATGGAGCTATACCTTTTAATTTAGAGGATAGTTATCAATTAATGATAACTAATCCAACTATTAGTGTATTTTGTCTTTCGTAGTTGGGTATGTTGAGTTCTCTTTTATTTTTCTATCCAAAGGAAAAATCTGTTTACTAACAGGATGCAAGCATGAAGCTCAAAGAATGATAAATGTAATTGGATTCTATGCAAAGGTGTAATCTAAGTCATCCCAAGCACTCCTAAGGTTACAAGTCTCCATATTTTCAAGGTTTCAAGTGTTTTGGACCAAAGTTTACAATGTCTTGACAATGTTGAAATTTTTTGACAAGTGTTTGAATAGTATCCAAGGTGTAAATTTGCAAGTTTTTCTTTATCTTGATTAATGTTTTACACACACACAAGGCACAATAAGACAATAATAGTTTTACATCACAACCTAGGATTTAAGACTATATATTCCATTGAATTCCCACTTGAACCGAAGTTCATCCATGCTTATCTAGAGTGGACAACTTAGAATCTTTTCACCATAGGCTCTCCCTTATAGTGAACTCACTTCTTGGGGCTACCAAGCTTTGGTTCCCAAGGGGCATTACTTCCCTAGGGACTATTGTCTCTACTAAGGATGTGAGAATATGGGATGTCTTCATGGGCATTAGTGACCCCTTGAGCTAGTGGGTAGAAAGGATTTTGGTCTCTAAAACAAGGTATTTAGTGTGGTCATTTCATTTGGAAAGTGAATGATAAACTTCCTCAAAAGGTCTTTGAGCCCTAAGAATTAGGGTTTGATACACCAGACAGATACTGGAGGAGAGCTATCACACAACAATACCATTGACATGACATTAATTGTATCAAGTCCATTATAGTGGTTGGAATTTTGAAACCTAGTTTTGGCCCATCACCACTTCAAGGTCGCTCCCTGGGGCTCACCAAGTGATGAGTCTTGTGTCCAAGATAGGCCTCTCTATAAAAATTGTACAAATTTCTCTTGCACCGAAGATCTATGAATAACGAGGGGAGATGATATGTCCATGCAACTCCTAGGGTTCTAAACAATGCATAAACACCAAGTAGTATAGAAAGTTAATTTTGATGAACCAAATAAAGTGTTATCTAATCTACAAAAACCATGCATAGAGTTTGAACAAGCACACAAGTCTTCAACAACATCCTGCAAACAAGCATTAGTAGTTTTTCAATGAATGTGTTCTCCCAATGATTGCCACGTATTGTAAATAGACCATCAGTAACAAAAAGTCATCTACTCCAGGTCCTAACATGAAATTGAAACCCTAGATGTGAATTTTGATCAAAATAGGTGCTTTCTGTGAACCAAATGAGCTCTGATAGAGCAAATTACACCCCAAAAGACCAAAATGACTCAAGATGCCCCCAATTGTGCTTAGACAATGAATATTACATCCATGGTGTAGTTGGGGTCCTAAAGGGTGCAGTTGGTAGTTTTTAGGTGCAGTTGGGAGAGTGGAAGTAGGCTATGGGGAAATAGTGTCAAATAAATACCTAGAAACTTAAGTCTTCAAGCCTGCCTAATTCATCAATTTTTGTCTCCAGTTTATGGGTTTGTATACTTTGAAGTCATTTAAATAAGGTTTATTTGGCTGAATGCAGTCTAGATGGGTTGTATGTTGGTTTTATTGTTTCTTTTAATTCAAGCAATTATATAAATGCTTCAGTAAATCAGTAGGGTTTATGAGTTCATAAAAGGGATATTGCATAAGAATGGAGATGGGTGATTGTAGTTGATTAATTCTTATACAAGTTATTTGAATTAGATCTCTCACCAATAGTCAATTTCTTGCCCAATGGATAAGGCACTGGTCCTATAAATCAAAAGTAAACAAGGATGAATTCTACTGCTGCATATCAAGTCATCTTATAAAATCAAAATTATTTCAATCCTGTTCAAGAATTATAAATGCTGGTCTCAACTCATTTATATCTAATTCCTGAGTCTTAGATAGCTGTTATTTCCAGGAATATTTGTAAATTTTAGGAGAATTATGACCAGATATGTTGATAGGGGATGTGTATAAGTTTGAGAGCATTGAAGAATTGAAGTGAGCTATGTATGTATGTTAAGGTAACAAATGAGAATTAGAATGAAACTAAGATAATTTCATACAAAGTTGCATTAGAATTATCCCTAGGTATACCTGCCTTGGGTTAGCAGAGCCAGAAGAGTAGGAAACCATCGTTTGGTTTTGTTGAAGTTGGGTTATAGTGATTCATTCATATAGTTGATATTGGGAATTGGCTAATCCCTAGATTGTGTGAGTCATTTCACTGTGATATTAAAAATTTTGTTACTTGATAGTTTTAGTAGTTTTCAAAGCACAAGCATGAGGGAAAAAATGAATAATTATTTATAGTAGGACTATCTATGAGAGAATATAGCAGAGCTTCAAGATTATGAGTTGCGTCTTTAGCCAAAGATGATAAAGCAAATTGTTTCTTTTCTTCTTCTTTTTTCTCCCACACAAGCATACCCATCTGCACGTCATCCGCTAGAATCACTACATTACATTTTCTATTTTGGAGAAACAGTTCCTTAAAATGGTACTTGTAGATTGCACCAGGAAAGCTTGTATAACTTATAACAATGCATCTCGTATAGTTTCCTTATAGTATTTACATTGTTGGGGCTTCAAACTCTACAATGAAGTTCTTTTGAAAACTTGCAAGCTAAGCTTCCTTTCTTCTTTAAATAAAGTAGTGAAAAAGACTCCTGACTCAACAAGGTCATGTTGTGGATGCAAGCCATACAGAAAGATGAAAATAAACTACTGGAATGAAGAGGAAAGGAATGCAGATATAGATGTTCTACAATATATCAATCCTCCCAAAGATTGAGTTCTTGTTTAATGTCTTGCAAAGAAATCTACAGTAAAATGGCCACAAACCTGTGTGAATGGGTCTGGATCAAATTCTGTCAGAGGTAATGCTGCTAATTTGAGTGAAAAAGAAAAGGGAGCAGCTATGGCATATTACATTCTTTGTTTTTGATCCAGAATTTTCCAACACCAAGACATCTTGAGATTCCCTGCATGCAAAAGAAATACAAAAAATGAATAGTGCATTATATCAGAAATATAAATTTTCCACAGCTTTATCCTTGCACTTAAATATATGCTAACCCTGAACCTAAACATCATCTATAAAACAACTTTGTGACCTGAAAGAATTAACAGTGGCTCTGTTTTTTTAATTGTGATGAGTAGAAGAGAAAGATAAAATGTAAAAGCATTGAATAGCTTTGGAATTTGCCTCTGCAACTTTCTGATAGATAACAAACTTGGAATGATATCCTATGACCAGATTCTTACCTCCTTTCTCCTCTCCTGTTGACCCTACACCAAACTCTCGCCCATTGCAGTCACGGTGCACCCTAAAACAAAATTAACACTGTCGAGACCTTTCTTCTTATGTTCTAAAGGTCAAAATTTAAACAATTTTACCATAGTCAAAATTTGGTCAAAATTTTGACCATATCGGGCCCATTTTTTCAAAAAAATGAATTTAACAACCCAAATAGGCCTTTGGTCAAAAAATTTGGTCGAAAATGGAGGCCTAATGTACTAGTGTAATATTGCTAATTTGTATAAGTATCATGAGTTAGAGGATGAAGTTGTTACACCAGATGATTATCCTAAGAAACAGATTGAGGAAGTTGAACAGATATTGGATCAGAGAGTTGGCAAGAGTACAAGAGGAAAAGATTACTATGAATATTTGGTGAAGAGGAAGAACAGACCTATTGAAGATGCTTCATGGATTTCTCGATTTGATTTGGATTCAGCGCAGGTTGGGACATCTCAATGATTCAAGAGAATCATTTCTTTCAACCCTGGTTGTCTGATGCAAGAGCATCCTAGGTTGCCTTGTTATCCTACTCATTTTGTTCACCTAGTAGTTCCTTCATGTGCCTAGCAAATCCTTCATGTGCCTAGCAGTCCTTCATGTGCCTAGTTGTTCCTTCATGTGCCTAGCAGTCCTTCATGTGCCTAGCAACCCTATTTTCTTCATGTGCCAAGTTATTGTAGCAATTCCTTCATGTGCCAAGTTACTGTAGCAATTCCTTCATGTGTCGAGTTACTGTAGCATTCCTTCATGTGTCGAGTTACCTAGTGGATGTTGAGTGATTCTTCATATGCCAAGTTACCCAGTGGATGCCGAGTGATTCTTCATGTGCCAAGTTACCCAGTGGATGCCGAGTGATTCTTCATGTGACGAGTTACCCAATGGATGCTGAGTGATTCTTCATATGTCGAGTTACCAATGGATGCTGAGTGATTCTTCATGTGCCGAGTTACCTAGTGTATGTCAAGTGTCAGTATTCGAATGTGATTTTGCAAGCCAACTTGCGAGATTTATTTCATTCATGACATTTATGTTAAGATCTTTTCTTGGGATGAGTCCAGACCATTGTTGGGTCGGCCTTCCTCGTATGTAATGTTCTAGAATGTTCTGTAAGCCATTTTGGCAAGTATAAATAGAGATTTTAGGCTTAGAGCTAAGGAAGTTTTACAAGGAAAAAAAGTTTTGAGAGAGTAGATTAGAGAGAGCAGAACTGAAAGTGCAAAGTTATAGTTGGATCTTGGAATGTGAATGTATTTGTAATTGGTCGTAACCCAGAAGGCCTTACAGTTGGGCATGTATGAAGATATTTTGATGAATCAATAAAGTGTTTCTCTCTTCTTCCTCCTTTGGTTGCTATTCTTTGTGTCTGTTTCCTTTTGGTTTGACTCTTGCAAGGTAGTTTGGATAGTTGGGTGAGCCTTTGGCCCTAGTTATTCGTCCTACTGCCTGCGTCAAAACCACAAGAAGAATATAAACCTATGTTTTTAAGCCACCATGCAACCTTCATGTTTTCCCAAGCCCACACTTAGCTACTAGCTCTACTCAAACTTTGCTCCTCTTAGCTACTCGTCTTTTTCCATGTTGAATGATTATGACTCAAGACTCCACAAGACCCTCTACTTATACTAAACCAAGCCACAAGTTGGCCAAGAAAGTTACATTAAATAAACACTCGCATTAAATACATATTCAAGCCACACATTATCTTGTGATAGACATTAAATAAGAAATTTTATCTGTCGTGTTTGCCAAAAATTAACATGTTAACATGCAATACAACCACACAAAATAACTAAATACTTAGGACAAGCCCCAAGTTTAAAATGCATATCTATCTTATATGACCCCATAAGAATACACACGCTTATACATAGGTCTATGTGTCATCCAACGATCCAAATTCAAGAACACCATTCAGTGTGCCACACGTCGAGCACCAGCAAAACCACCAAGCATCACCGAGTAAGAATGCATGTTGAGTAATACAATGGAAGTCAAGCAATGTAGTGTATGTTGAGTAACAATATATGGTGAGCTTTTTTAGTGACTGACCCCCTCAACCAACATTACAACTCAATAATGATTGAGCATTAACCCCTTCTTTGACCGACTTCTCCAACCTCAAGGTCAAACCACTCCAACATGCAAGATTGCCAACTACCCTAGGATGCTCCTACATCACGAATGTACTAATAAGGCCACTCTTTTGAAGAGTGATAGATCTAATTGATCTTTGGTGAAAATCTCCTAACAAGGCCACATATAGAAAATGTGTTTGTAACCTTTAACAGGGTTGGCTCTTAATTGAGCTCACTCCAGAATAGTGAATTTCTTTGTGGGTGTTAATTTCCACAATGTTGTTTACCCACATTGGGTTTCCATGTTAAAATTTAGAGTTAATGCATTTACGAATATTTTTCATGTTGTTTATTATTTTCATATGCATAATGTTGTAAATTATTGTTGGTTGGTTGGATGCTAAAATTGATTAGTAAGGATTTTGTTTATAAGCTCAAGAGGTGAAAATTGCAGTAATCCAAAAATATAACATAAAAGAAAGTAATATATTGACGAAAATGAGGAATATAGAAACACTAAAATGTAGGGAATGAAGAATTGGGGAATTGAAGGAGATTGGCAGACTAAAGAAATAAGGAACCAAGGGAAAATGGGAAAGTGAAAGTTGAAGGTAAGGTACAAGAGCATGGAGAAATTTGAAAGTTTGTCTTGGTATGGAAAGTGACAGAGACACTCACATTTTATATTTTAGATGTTACAATACAACTATTGGAGGAGTTTTTTTTAATAAACTTAGTATGATAAGATCGAGCTAGTATTTATGAATGCTGCATAGCGAATTATCATCATGACTAGGTAGAGAATTATAACATAATGTAGGATTACCCAATATGTTACATGGTAGTGATTTATACCACTTTCCATGTAAGTTTCTTAGCTTTCCTTTTTTCCAGTTAAAAAAATTTAAAAATGTATATTGTTAAATAAGTTTGTATTTTGTGTCTAATTTTTATTCACAAGTTACAAGATGCCTATTACATACCTTTCCTTTATCTTGGGGGCTCACAAGGAAATCATATGTTCAAGGAAGGACATAAACAATGACATTCAATGTGATATGCTACTTTGGATGGACTTAAAGTGTGTTTTTAATGTTTAGATACTTTCTTTACATACATGTTTATGAGAGCTACATGATTTGAGACACACAGTTATCATAGGATATATACGCACCTTGAAGTGGGGACAACAAGTAATGGCAACATTTTGTATACCCATAGAATTTCTCATTTAGTTAGGTGAATACTGTGAGAGAATAAGTTAATAGATTTATATAGTGAATACAACATAGAAAAGCAATATACTGATGACAAGGAGAAATATTGAAACACTAAAATGTAAGAAATGAAGAATTGGAGACTTGAAGGAGATTGGGGGACTAAATGAATGAGGAACCAAGGGAAAATGAGAAAGTGAGAGCTAAAGGTAAGGTACAATAGCATGGAGAAATTTGAAACTTCGCCAAGGTATGGAAAGTGACAACAACACTCACACTTAAATTTCAGATGTTGCAATACAACTATTGAAGGGGTTTATTTTTAATAAACTTGGTATGATAAGATTTCTAATAGTTGTGAGTGCTACATAGAGAATCATCATCATGACTAGGTAGAGCATTATAACATAATGTAGGAGTATCCAATATGTTACATGGTACTGATTTATACCACTCTCCATGTAAGTTTCTTGGCTTTCCTTTTTTCCAATTTAAATTTTTTTAATATGTATATTGTTAAACAAGTTTGTATGTTACATGTTTAATTTTTATTCACAAGTTTCAAGATGCTCGTTACATACCTTTCCTTTATCTTGTGTGTTCACAAGGAATCATATGTTCAAGGAAGGACATAAACAATGGCATTCAACATGGTATGCTACTTTACATGGACTTAAAGTGTCTTTTTAATGTTTAGGGATTTTCTTTACATGCATGTTTATGAGAGCTACATGATTTGAGACACACGATTCTTATAGGATATATATGCACCTTGAACTGGGGACAAAAAGTAATGGTGAAAATCTGTATACCCATAGAATTTATCATTTAGTTAGGTGAATACTTTGAGATAATGAGTTAATAGATTTACATAGTGACAAATGACACAATATTGTAAGAAGTTAGGCTTATTGTCCTAACCTTCATCTATCCCCATAACAAACATTCTCATACATTTATCTACATCCCATCCACTTTTTCATATCTTCTCATACAAACCACATACGCTATACCTATCATTGCCAAACATCAATACCTTGCACATACTTCACTATTCCGTCAACTTGATCATTTTTGTGGATGCAAAAATTCAATCTTCCTCCATCACATAAACAAAGGATAACATATATTATAATTGATGAGGCCAAGATCATGTCAGACAAATTTGGACAAGCCAATGGATGTTGCAAAATGGATTCCCCTCTATATTTGGCTCTTAGCCAAAGAGCTTTCAACCCAAGGTTTAACACCTTATTAGATAGTTAAAATGACTTTAGAAATGAAGATCATGTTGGACTAATCACTAGTATTTCCATTCAGATTCATGCCATGGACTAACAATCTCTTATGGACCCCATTTATCTCATGAATTTGTGTCAAGCATTAACAAACTGATCTTTTGGTGCAACAACAAATGTATTCTAACAAGTATTACTAGAATTAAGTCACATGTTCAAATTCTATAAAGAAACACTAAAGTTAGGACACTAAAAGGGGGATTATTAGATTATTCGATACAATCTTCCTATGGCATTGTAATGGCAAAAACTTTGCAACAAGTCCCTCTATAGAAAGAAGAAAAACATTTGATATAAAATGGTAATGATGGATCACATAGTGAGATCCAAAATGTTGATGCTCAAAAAACTCACATAGTCTAATCTAGAAACATTGCTTTCATTCCAAATGAATTGTGGAAATCTGATAATGTTAATGTAGATACTTTTTTCAATAAGGGGGATTGTTAAGAGGTCAAAATCCAAGTTGGAGAGGCGATGAGATAGGGACCTTTTCCATTCCCACTTGGATTAGGACACGGACATTCATCTGAGGTAGAGCAAAGTCACGAGTCCAACACACTACGCGGAAATGGCCCGTAAACGTCTCGTCAACAACACAATGTTTGCCTACGTTTCTAGATTCCTCCTCTCCGCGTTCCAATCATCTCACACGCCTAGATGTCTAGATGGAAAAAGCTCACCACTTTTCTTCTTCGTTTGAACATCCCGATCTGCCTTTTCAAAAGGACAGGCGCGTGATTTTTGTTCCATCTTTTCTAACCTCTTTTCCCACCTAACCCTACATTCATTATAACTATAATACACAATACCATCTAAGTTATTCTTCGAAGCAGATGGAGATGTATGTAAATGCATTCTACCATGGGAAAAAGGATGAAGCTATACCAATATACAGGTGAACTTTGGGTATATCTATAATTTGATCATTAGTAGTAATAAATAGAATATTGTTCTCGTTCCTAGGTTTATAATGATTCAGACAACACAATCAAACTGGTAATAAAAGTACTGTCAACATATAAGATTATTATCCCAATGAAATACGATGATATCATTCCTTGTAACACCCCACGTCATTAATTTGCACAAATTACGATGGCTTGGTTTGTACATGTTTGCCCATTTTTTTGGAGATAGTCATTGATTGTCACAGTTTTAATATTAGATTCTGATGCAGGTGTAGTAAAGTTGAAATTGTTTGGATGGTACCTAGCTACAATACTATATTCATTTTGTGATTTGAATTTAAGATTTTGGCTTTCATCAATTTGCCATTGGATTTTGTTGACTTGAATGAAATCTGATTGCAGCAGAAACAGTGAATAGTAGAGGCATGGAAAGGGGAGAGGCCGTGTAAAACAATGGGAAAGTGAAGAGAGCATCACGCGGTTTTATCCACAGTTTGAATGCGTAGAAATAGAATTAGTCAATTCATGTCGGGAAAGCAACAAAAGATTCACTGTAGATGATAAGTTGTTGTTTAAAGGAAGAATTTTGAGTCATATTCTCATGGATTGTAAGAAACTGAATATGAGGCCTGAGGAGGTTGCTCTAGTTAATTCAGTGAAGAGCAACAGATATAATATTTCACCTATGCAATATTCCAATGTGGCTGCTCCCTTCTCTTCCATTGCAGAAATGCCCATCAAGCTGAATTTTGCAGAACCTCACTGTGTGAACTTGATGTCTCCATCACAATTTGAGGTCTCTGAACAATTTGGTGATCAGCCAAGCTTTCTTCCTCAGGATTTTCAACTTGGTTACGTGTCTAGAGAATGCGGTCAGACAAAGTTTCAGAACTTGGAGGTTTCAAAATGGGTAAGCTTGTATATTTCTTAGCCTTTAGCTGTTAATTGAAGAGGCTATTGCTTTGTTCATATGAAACCATAATTTCATTGTAAGCTAGTAAGATTTGAGTAGTTCTTTATTATTCTTCTATGCATATTTTTTATTTTAGATTGTAGATATTGTATAGTTTTTATAAGCTGTAAAACTTTTTAACTGATGGATGGTATTGGCATAACACATCTTTCAGTATCAGGGGAATGGCTGAAACTGGATTTCATGACCTTGTGCCTATGATAATGTTTAGTTCTTTCTTATTTTTCTAAATACCTTTCCTTTGATAACTGGGTCTGTAGTTAAAACTGTTGGGCTATAGCCATTTTTAGATAAATCTTAAACTGTATATGGTAGGTTCGGATTTCTAAAACATAGCTTTGGTTGAGCAAAGTTTAGTATATGCGGATTCTTAGAGTAGTCAGTAAGCTTGTGGTAGGAGCTTTGTTTTGATTGGTCAGAATTTTTTTGATAGGTACAAGATCATGAGATCTAATCACCCCTCATTTTATTGGTACTGAAGGACCTAAGTTTACTCAATGTACTATAATTCATAACGAAGACATCTTAATTTCTAAAGTCTAAAATAATAAAAGATTAGCCAATAAGGTGGTTAGCAATGTTAACAATATAAAATTTGTAAATTGCATTCTTTCTAAATTTGATTCTCGAAATAGATAGATAGAAAGTTACTGCAATTTATATTTGGGACTGCCCGATTGTGTAGTCTAGAAAAAATAAAAGAGCAGCAAGTTGGTTAAAAATGTCAACACTATTTCTTGTGTAGGATTGTGCATTCTTTGTGAGTTTGATTTTCCAAAGATTTCTCATTAATTAATACTCTACTATGTTGTGAGCAGGATACATGCATTTCAAATATCCCCCTTAAACAACAGCAACGACCCGTTTTCGAGCAGCAACATCTGGATGAAAGTACTTGTGTGAAGCAAGAAGCTTGCTATTATCAAAGTCTGGTAAAAGGAAACCGCCATGACAAGCTCTTAGAAAATATATCACCTGCAGAAAGTACATATAGACATTGTTCTTGTCCTTGCAATAAGATACAATGCAAGGATTCACAATGGCATCTTATTCATGAATCTATGCTCAATGACTATGAAAGCTCAGCAAGATGTTTAACCCCAGAAGATTTATCTTCAGCACCTATAATGCCCATGCTACCATTTGATCCACATGTTTCACCCACTTCTACAGGACTTTCATATTCTAAAAGAGCCAACAGCCGTGAGGATATAATGAACTCTCATGGTCATGAAATGATGATGAACTCTCTGCCTGAGAAAGGAAAGTTGTTAGAAGCTGTACTGAAGGCTGGACCTTTGCTTCAGACTCTTTTGCTTGCAGGGCCACTTCCAATGTGGCAAAGGCCACCTCCTGATCTGGACTCTTCTCAAATTCCATTGGTTCCAATTGTACCTACTCCTTCACCTCCAATCATTCCTCCATTAAACCCTACACCGCCTCATGAGACCTTCTCATGCTCTCCCATTGGTTTTACTCATAAATCACCACAAGAAGTGAATGCCTGCCAAAAAGATCAGAGTTTTATCCTAGCACAATCTTATCCTTATCCTTATTCTCCATTGCCATTAACCCCTACAAGCTCATCTTTTAAAAAGAGATTCATGTCTATGGATGAGTCTCTGCATAATGCAAGGTCACCTGTCAAGCATGCTAAGTTGCAGTGAGCTCTGATGGTTTCAGTTCTAATTAGTGATTTTTGAGATTTCAAGTCACATTGGAGATATGTATCCAAGTTCTACTGTATTCTTTTGGTTAGTGGGTTTCTTTTCTTCTGATGTTTTTAACTTTAATTGTTATAGAGTCCAAAAGTTAAAAGCAGCAGTGAAGAAATCCTTGTTTCTTAGCGTGTGATCTCAAACGTTCTTTAAACTTGATTTCTTTTAAGTTCAATTATAATCTAACTTTTCGGTTAGGTGGAAAGTACGGTATAATTAGTTTCAAGCCTAAGCATTTTGAAATTTCAAATTATTATTAATGTTCATGAACAGTTACAGAAGATAAGGGGGCTGAAGACAAAGTTCAGATTAATTAGTTAATATATTGTTTAGAGTGACTCTAAATAATAAGTTTTGATATTAATAGGTTTTGATATTTTATATAGTTATTGTACACAAGTTTAATTTTTGATTAGATAGAGTATGCAAAATATTATATATAAGATCAAAACTATAAATTTTATAATTATAATTTTTAATTATTAAACTTTTGTATATCTATTCTCTTAGTCATATGTAGTTCATTTTTTTAGTCTAAACATCGTGCTTTATGTCTCCTATATATAATCCTAGATTATGTAGTTGTCCAATTCTATTATTTGGAAGCTAAATACTTCACTGTCTATCTGAATTTTGGTTTGTGCCAACCTTTAAACCTTAAACTTTGTTGCATTTACTATATTTTTTGTAACACATAGCTGTTTAATATTGTCATATACAACATATTTATTTATTTATTTCAAGGGTTGTTTGTTTTTAGTTCTACTCAGCTATATTATTTCTTGTATTTTGTTAAGTTGTTTACTCATTTTATGCAAATTCAATTTCTAGATCTAAGACTTCATTTATCTCCCTTCATATTTTAGATTTACTTAATCTTTGTTACATTATAGTTCATAAGCTCTATTTCTCTCTCATTGCCTTGAGCCTCATTTGAACATGCTCCCAAATTAACTTTCCATCCATTGTTTCCAAATCCTTGATTTTGGATGTCTCCTTTTTCCTTCTCTCAATTATTTCATACCTACCATCTCAAGTCCATGCTACACAATATTGTTGACATGCGAGAGATATCCATCTCCTAACATTTCCCCTATTGTTCTTACACTAGAATAAACAAGAGACCCCTCTAGTTCTTCTTTTAGAGCTATAGAATATACAAATACCATTGTTTCCATTACATAAGGAACACATAGTTCCTATCTTTCTTGTTTTTTACAAAGGTTTGGGTGTTGTTTGAATAAGCTAATGCACTATAGTCCTAGCCCTTCAAAGAGAACAAAAATTTAACTTTTATGAATGCAACATCGGGTTACAAGTATAAGAGATTATATATGAGTAAATAGACATCTACTAACCATGATAAGTTGTCACACATAATAGTAGATGTGCAAGGAGAAAATCCTTATGATGAAAAAAACCACCATATTAGAGAAGCACAAGTATGTATCAATCTTCAACACACTTTCTCCCTTCAATCTCAAATCATTTTACAGTTCTAATGTATCTATGACATCTGAATTGTTAGGATTAACCATAGACAGAAATAATAGCTACATGCAAATATAACCAATATCAAAAAATAATAAATTGCACAGAAGAGAATGCAAGACATAAGGATTTAATGTGGTTCTCCCCATCCCCTAGGCTACTTCCACCAACAACAAGTCCAATATTATTATTATCCAATGACTGCAATCTGCAATCCCTTACAGCTCAGTATCACCACAAGAAGCTACAATATCATCATACATTATGAAATCCCTAATGCTAAACTATTTTATACAAGCTTTTACTGCTTACAAAATTAGGGCTAGAATAAGTCATCCAATAGAAAAAAAAATTATAGCCAACACCTTTTACAATAGTGAGTCATTTTTGGCTTTGGGGACTTTTGGCTTTGGGGGCATTGCCCCTCGATTCTACCCTATATTGTGATAGGGAGCGCACTTGGGGTGCTACCTCCTGACCCTATCTTGGGGACGTGACCCCCAAACCCCTTGGTGTAGGATGTCATGCCTCTCGTGGTTATAGTCTGTACCTTGTTTATTTTGATTTGAGAGATACTTGGTACTCTTATTGTTATTTGTATTTTGGGATGACTTGAGGATCAGATGTTTTACTTTGATTTAGTACCATAGATGTTTTACTGCTATACTGTTCACTTATCATATTTGCACGTTGATGCTATTTTGAGATGACAGTGAATCTATGAGGATATCTGGTTATATGGTTTATTGGACATATTGTTGATTATGTTATGAGATAGATTTTATGCTTTGGCTATATACTTTATTTTTGTAGTTTTATGCTTTTTGTGAACGTGAGTGGTGTAAATGGATTAATTAGTTATTTAATGCATTAATTGCTTCAGCTATTATATTTTATGCAATTGCACTTGATCATGTGTTTTAGTGTGCAAGATTTATATCCCTGGCAGTGGCACATGGAGTTAGTGATTTACCCGTTCATATTCTACCAATGTCGTCCTTGTATGGTCGACATATCCTTATTTAATTATTTTAAATTAAAACCTTTTGGTGATTAATAAATCCGAACTCATCTGCATTATGTGATTAGACTAGTGAGCATGTATGTGCATTTAGAGGTTCGCATTGTCACAAAAGTGTTAAGTATTTTTTGTAATTTTGGGTTTTTGAATTTTTTATCTTTTCAGATTTAATTTTTGGCAGCTTGCCTTTGGTGAATTCCCATTACGGAGAATAACCTATTTTTGTTTGAGTCGATTCGGAGTCTAGCTACTATAGTTAGCTATTTGCCCCAATCAACTGTTCACTCGAAAAGTGAATAAATATTGGAAAAGTGATTTTGTTATTTACTTCTCTCTTTTGAAATAGAAATTTGGAGAGCTTTTGAAGAATCCTCTTCTGTAGTTTTTTATTGTTGTTCGTTCTGGAAGCTGTGAGCGTGGGATCTTCGTGAGGTTGGTCTCGCTGGATTCGGCTCGGGAAGACCTTGCTTTGCTATGATTTTTAGCAGATTTGGCGAATTTTTTATTTTATTGTGCAAATTTCCATTTTTGTCCTTTTTGTTGTCAAGTAGGGCTTTCCCATTTTAGCATTTCTACTCTATTTCAGCTTCTTTTTTTGGTAGTCATTTGCTTGGAGGCTGAGAACTAGTGCTCCCCTCTGTTTTTGGTTGCTAGTTCTACCTGGTTGGTTGGGTATGAGCATTTTTTTAGTTTTTGGAATGGGGTTTGGGGTTTTTGCACTGTTATGTTGGCCGTTTTTGCATGCAGTATCTGAACTAGATTATTTTTGGATTTTCAGGATTTTTGTACCCAAAGGTCAAATGGGTTTTAATTTCAAAGTTTTTCAAAAATTTGGGGGTTTTACCTCATTTTGTGTGTTGCCTTGTTTTCTTGGGATTTCTTGGCACATTGTTGGTCATGGACTTGAATCATCCATTTGTATGTCAGTCGAATCATTATTTCACTTTCATGTTGTATTGGGATGCATGTCACATTCATTATCCCGATTTTGTTTTCAATTGAGTGACTTTCTGCTTTGTGTTTTCATCCAGTCCTTGTGTTATGATCTTTGTGATGGTGGTGTGCCACACATGAGTATGTGCGTGTACATTTTTTGGGTGACTTGTGAGTCTCGATCTTCTGTGGTGCTTTCAGAAGTTATGAGGGTTGGGTTGGGAATTTGTATGCCTACGAGCACTCATTGTTGGATGAGCATGAGTAGGGTAGGGTAGCATATGGAGGGGGCTTCTATCTCACAGCCTGGCGATCACAATGCCATAGTTTGGCAAAGGGACCTTTATATAAGTGATAATTATACAAAACATTGGATGGTAATAAAACTGAAGATAATGAAAAGTTCTACGTTCGTGTGATGGATCAAAAGGGAGTCATCCCTTGAGAGTGTTGCCACACATGATCCGAGTTTGGGCTTTTGGATGCCAAGTGACTCTCCATGATGTTAGCCCCTACTTAGTAGGCCATAGAGTGTCTAACCAAGACCTGTAGCTTATGCATTGTCCTTGTCTTGGATTCAGTCATCATACTGTCTGGTGTGTGTGATAGCCATGGATGTTGTTTGTGTGTTTTTTGGTTGGATCTTTATCTCCATCAGCATGGTGGGTGTGGACCTACAGGTGCCATATGGTTGGGAGGCATAGCTACCTATACCACTGCTACAGACCGGTGTACAGAGATGGCCTATTGTCCTTGTGCGACCATTGCTAGATATTTTCACTTGGCATTTTGAGTTCCAGGGTATGCTTTCTTGTGATTTATGCTTTCATTGGGATGCTTGTATATCATATTTAGATGATGTTAGATTTGACAAATTTCCTTATTATGATGATTAGCATGTGATAGGCAATGTTATCTACTTGTAAGATTATCTTATGCTTTATTTTAGCATGTTAGATTTCCTTATGCTTATGTTGTAGCATGTTTAGTAGTGATGTCCCTATTATGATGGCACTGATGATCTGATCGGTGACTTGGGATGTTACATGTGGGGCATAAGTAGGGCCCACTATATTCTTATGATGTCATTGACGGTTGGGAGGAACTATGTAATTAGTTAGTTGTTTTGTTACTGCGATGTTTCCTCATATACTTTTACTTCTTACTATTTGTTAGATGGTTAGCTATTGGTTTCCATCTCTCAGATATAGTTCGAGTGTTCTTACCTCAAAATGTGGATCAAGTACTCCCTAATGTGGAGGTTTTGTTCTCTGTTTTACCCATTTTGTTGTCCTTAGTGTTTTCTTGCATTCTCCTGGGCAACCATGTGTCAGCATAGTGTGATACAATAAAGTGTCGCATGCCCATTAGAATTGTATCATGTGTTTCCTAATTGTGTCACACACCTTTTTGGATTTTTGTCATGTGATACTTTCAAATATCGCACCTCCTTTGAAGAAATATCATATGATACTTGAAAAGTATTGCACGGCCTTGAGAGAAGTATTGCTCAGTCCCTAAAAGTGTTGCCCTTCTCCTTTAGAAATATTGTACAATGCTATTCACCTAGTACTGATTTAAAGTATCACCTAGAAATTGTGAAAACCTGTGTGAGCGGGCAACATGCACTTCTCGGTAAGACCTAAACTTTTTGGGAAGTGTTTCAGGTACCCTCTTTGGTGTTTTTCAATCTTATGGTGTCACATTTTGAATTTGAATTGTTTATATTTGAATCCAATTCTACGTCTTTTCATTGTCGTCCTTTGGGGTTTAAACTATATCATTTAAGTATAAGTTGGTGTATATTCCTTATACTTAAGATATATTTCAACATATGTGACAATTTATTTGAGATAGGTTCTAGACCTCTATGAGCTAAGATAAAGATTCTAAGAAATTTTAGAGCTTCATGATTTCAGACAACCAATTTTCAAGATTCAGCATTTGTCTTTTAGCTTGGTTGATCTCTTATGTTTTCTTTTTATGTTTTGGTTAGTAGTGGCATTTGGAGATCTGTTGGTGTTTGGATGATTATCAGTTTTCCATTGCGGTCCTTGTGATCTGTGTATGTTGTTGTCATGTACACTTACACTTATTTAATAAAAAAAATATTGCTTGTATTTCATCCTAGTTTCCAAGGATCTTCGAGCGGGGCATTACATCTGATCAGAGCCCATGTTGCAACATTGGGATCTTTGTATTATGCTTTCACTATGGTTTTTTTTTTCTGTTGGGTATTGCTATATTATGTTTGATTATTTGATATCTTGTTGCTTCATGCTTTCAACTCTTATGCTTGTGATCTGACTTTTCTGACATCACCTTGTTGTTCCCATAGTGATGCCTCCTACACATAGACTTGGTGGCTATGGTGGTACTTGTAGCAATAACCATGAAGAAGAACACCAAGAAGAGGGAAATCAGCAAGGAGAGGGAGAACAAGGTAATAACGCTAATCAGAATGGCATGGAGGCATTGTTGCAAGTGCTCCAAGAAATTCTTGCTTGGTTAGGCCCTCATGTGGAGGAACGCTGACAGGATCATGATCAGGAAGGGGGATCTCATCATGGAGATTCCCATCATTCAGAGCATAGAGAGGAAGAACATGAGCATTCTCGTACTCCACTAGGTGGCAGAGGACACCATCGAGGTGGTAGGGACTGCAACAGTGAGGATTCCATCAGGTTGCATATCATCAAGTCCCTTTAGCAATCCAAACCACCATTATATGATGGCAAGAGAAGTAGTAGAACTGGGGTAAGAAGAGGTTTTGGGGCAAGGGTGGAAAATCTTCTGGTACCTCTGGAAAGAAAGGAAATAATTAGAACTGAGGACAGAAATCTCAGTAGGGTCAGCCTCCTTAAAGTGCTTAGCATAATTCTAGTAAGGGTAGTGCACTTTACCCTAGTGCTACTCAGGGTGGTCTTGGAATAGGTTTCATTTTTTTAGGGAACTATTACTCTTGTGGGCAGCCTAGCCATAAATATTTTGAGTGCTCCATCAAACCATCTTCAAGACCTAGTAAGGGCATAGCAAGATCTAAGCCTACTATAGGAGATGCCAGTCGAAATCATAGAGTCTTTGTAGCAGTTGACAACCATCAAGCTGAGAATCAAGGTATGATAGTCAAGGCTACATGTATGTTGCATGGTATTTTAGCTTCAATTTTGTTTGACTCTGGTGCTTTAGATTCTTTCATTTCGCCATTTGTTGTTCAACGATATGGGCTAGTGGTAGTACGTCAGGTCAATAGGTGGCAGGTTGAGTTAGCCACAGGTTCCAAAGTGGTTGTTGACTCATTGGTCAGAGGTTGTATTTTAAATTTGCGAACCTTCACCACCACAATGGATCTATGTATTCTACCTCTAGGATCGTATGACATTGTGTTAGGCATGGATTGGTTAGTCGCCCATCAAGTGAATATTGATTGCCATCGTAAGGTGGTATAGTGTGTGGATGACATAGGTGGGTAGGTCAAACTTTTGGGAGTTCATAGACTAGTCTCGCTTCATATGATCTTAGCTAATCAGCTAAAGCGAAGTGTGCGAAAGGGTTGCTAGTTGTTTCTTGTGACTGTCAATGATCTCGAGGAAGCTGAGAGCCATATGGTGACACTTAATGATCACTCACTCCTTTGTGAGTATGTCAATGTGTTCACTGATGAGATTCTAGGTATGCCACTGTAGCGTGACATTGATTTTTGAATTGATCTTGTACCAGAAGCGGAGCCAATTTCACAAGCTCCCTACCACATGACTACTTAGGAGTTGAATAAGCTCAAATTATAGCTAGAGGAATTGTTGGCCAAGGGCCATATTTGCCCTAGTGTATCCCCATGGGGTGCACCAGTCATCTTCGTGAAGAAGAAGGATGGTTCTTTGCATTTGTGCATTGAATACCAGTAGCTAAATAAGGTGATAGTGAAGAACCGTTGTCCTTTGCTGAGGATAGATGACTTGTTTGATTAGATAAAGGGAGCACAAGTATTCTCAAAGATTGATCTTAAGTCAAGATACCATCAGCTTCATATCTAGGGGGTTGATATTCATTGAACAGCTTTTCATATGTACTATGGGCATTATGAGTTTACAGTTGTACCCTTTGGGTTAACCAATGTGCCATCGGTGTTCATCAGTTTGATGAATGATGTATTTTTCACTTACCTCGATTAGTGTGTCATTGTATTCCTAGATGACATATTGATCTATTCGAAGACTATGGAGGAGCACAAAGTCCATTTACATCAAGTATTGCAGTGCTTGAGAGACCATCAGTTATATGGCAACTTGAGTAAATGTGGGTTATTCTAGTCAGAGGTGAAGTATTCGGGACACATCATCATTGATGATGGAATTGCAGTGGATTTGGAGAAGATTAGTGCTATCATGGATTGGCCAGTACCCACTAATGTCTCAGAAGTTTGTAGTTTCATGGGATTGGCAAGTTACTATCATCACTTTGTGAAGGACTTCTCACAAGTAGCTCAACCCATCACTTCTCTTCAAAGGATAGGGAAGAAGTATGTTTAGTTCGACCAATGTGAGGTAACATTTAATGCTCTTAAGGAGTGCTTGACCAGTGCACCAATCCTTGCAGTGTCTAATCTTGTAGGTGATTTCATGGTTTGCATAGATGCTTTATTGGAAGGCATGGATGTGATGTTGATGCAGGATGGTCGGGTAATTGCATATGAGTCCAAGAAACTCAAGGACCATGAGCTTAACTACCCCACTCATGATTTGGAAATTGCAATTGTAGTGCATGCCCTTGTCCATTGGGGGCATTTCCTTTTGGGACATAGGTTTGAGTTGCATAGCAATCATAGAAGCTTGCAGTATATCTTTACTCAGCCAAACCTGAATGCACGACAATGTCATTGGATAGAGTTCTTGTGCAAGTATGACTTTGATGTTCATTACATTAAGGAGAAGGAGAATGTCATTGCAAATTCTTTGAGTAGAAGGTGACATGAGGCATCAGTGATGTCACTAGGAGTGGATTTAAAAGGTTGTATCTTGGAGGCTTTGCCTAGTGACACTTAGTATCAAGAGTTGAGGACGAAGATCGAGTCTAGACATACCCTTAAGGCTAGATTTTTAGGTTAGTTGCTTGAGTTTGATGGACTACTATGTTACATGGAGCGTATCTATGTAACCATGTGAGATGATCTTCATACCTTGGTTTTGTCAAAAGCGCATCGTACACTATATTCTACACATCTAGGAGTCAAGAAGATGCATTCTGATCTCAAATGATTATAGTTTTGGGTAGGGATGAGATATGATGCTGATGATTTTGTTGCTAGATGTCTTGAGTGCCAGAGATTGAACGCAGAGCATCAGCATCTAGTTCATCTTTTGCAGCCACATACCATTCAAGAGTGGAAGTGGGATACAATATCTATTTATTTTATCATAGGGTTGCCTATGTCATCAGGAGACATAATTGTATCATGGTGATAGTGGACAAGTTGTCCAAGGTACACATTTTTCACCATGAGAGCATCATAATAGCTTCTTCTGTAGCGCATGTTTTCTTGGAGGATATTGTTTGTTTGCATGGGATTCCTTATTGGATCATTTCAAATAGAGATCCAATGTTTACATCTACACTGTAGGCATCTCTCTAGCATGCTTTGGGCACGCAACCCAATTTTAGTTTGGCTTATCACCCAAAGACCGATGGTCAAACTGAGAGAGTTAATCAAGTTCTGGAGGATATGCTTCGCATGTACATTATGGACAAGTAGGTGAAGTGGGAGGATTATTTATACCTTTTTGAGTTTGCATACAACAATGACTATTATAGTTCTCTTGGCATGTCACTTTTTTAGGCCTTGTACAGTAGACCATGTTGTACCCCTTTGAGTTGGAATCACTTAGACGACTAAGTTCTTTTGGCTCTAGAGATGCTTCAGGATATGGAGCAGCAATTTGTTCACATTAGGGAGCATTTCGTTACTGTTCAGGATAGGCAAAAGAAGTATGCAGATTCCCATAGGTTAGATCGTCAATTTTCTATTGGTGATAGGGTGTTTTTGAGAGTGTGTCCAAGGAAGAGCCCCATCCATTATGGGAAAGGCTCTAAGTTGGTGTCACGTTGTGTCAGACCTTTTGAGATCCTCGAGAGGATTGGTCATGTTTCTTATCAACTAGCATTGCCACCTAGCCTATTGCACATCCATGACATTTTTCATGTTTCTATATTGAGGCAGTATATTCCAGATGTGACCCATGTTCTTGATTGGGATGCTTTGCAAGTAGTGGATGGGCATCTTACTTTGGAGCCCATTCATAACCTACAGTATTGGAGGCTAACCTTGCAAGGTCGAGAAATAGAGCAAGTAAGGGTCTAATGGGACCCAAGTGATGAGACCTCTGCGACTTAGGAAGATGCTACACAACTGAGGAGAATGTAACCCTATCTTTTTGCTAGCTTCTAGGAGTAAGCCTGTGCTAGTGGGGGAGGATGTAGTGTCTCTCATGGTTATAGTTTGCACCTTGTTTATTTTGATTTGAGAGATATTTGATACTCTTGTTGTTATTTTTATTTTGGGATGACCTAAGGATTGGATGTTTTACTTTGATTTAGTACCATAGATGCTTTACTACTATACTATTTAGTTATCATATTTGCATGTTGATGCTATTTTGAGATGACAGTGAATCTATGAGGATATCTAGTTATGTGGTTTATTGGACATATTTTTTATTATGTTCTGAGATGGATTTTATGCTATGGTTATTTACTTCATTCTTGTAGTTTTACACTTTTTGTGAATGTGAGTGGTGTAAATGGATTAATTAGTTGTTTAATGCATTAATTGCTTCAGCTATTATATTATATGCAATTGCACTTGATCGTGTATTTTAGTGTGCAAGATTTATATCCCTAGTAGTGGCACATAGAGTTAGTGATTCAACCATTCATATTATATCAATGTCATCCTTGTATGGTCAACGTATCCTTATTTAATTGTTTTAAATTTAAAAAAATTGGTGATTTATAAATCCAAACTCATCTGCATTATGTGATTAAACTAATGAGTGTGTCTATGCATTTAGAGGTTCCCATTGTCATGAAAGGGTTAAGTGATTTTCTGTAATTTTGGGTTTTTGGGTTTTTTATCTTTTTAGATTTAATTTTTGGCAGCTTTGCCTTAGGTGAATTCCCATTATGGAGAATAACCTATTTCCGTTTGGGTCGATTTGGAGTCTAGCTACTATAGTTGGCTATTGGCCCCAATTGACTATTCACTCGAAAAGTGAATAAATATTGGGAAAGTGATTTTATTATTCATTTCTCACTTTTAAAATAGAAATTTGGAGATCTTTTGAAGAATCATCTTCTGTAGTTTTGGCCTATTGTTCATTTTGGAAGCTGTGAGCGAGGGATCTTCACGAGGTTGGTCTCGTTGGATTCGGCTAGGGAAGACCTTGTTTTGTTGTGATTTTTGACAGATTTAGTGGGTGTTTTATTTTATTGTGCGGGTTTTTATTTTTGCCCTTTTTGTTGTCAGGTAGGGCTTTCCTATTTTAGATGCAAAAATTGTAACACAATCTACCCAGAAAACACAGCTACGAATTCTAATGGATTGTGGAAAACTACTATCTACATTTCTACTATGTTTCAGCTTATTTTTTTTGCTAGTCATTTGCTTGGAGGCTGAGAACTAGTGCTCCCCTCTATTTTTGGTTGCTAGTTCTACCCAATTGGTTGGGTATGAGCATTTTTCTGGTTTTTGGGATGGGGTTTGGGGTTTTTGCACCGTTATGCTGGCCTTTTTTGCATACAGTGTCCAAACTCGATTATTTTTGGATTTTTGGGATTTTTTTACCCAAAGGTAAAATGGGTTTAATTTCAAAGTTTTCTAAAAATTTGGGGTTTTTACCTCATTTTGTGTGCCAACTTGTTTTATCAAGTTCTCTTGGCACATTGTTGGTCATGGACTTGGATCATCCATTTGGATGTCAATCAGACTATTATTTCACTTTCATGTTGTATTGGGATGCATACCACATCTGTTATCTCGATTCTATTTTCAATTGAGTGACTTTTTGCGTTGTGTTCTCATCCAGTCCTTATGTTATGATCTTTGTGATGGTGGTGCACCACACATGAGTATGTGTGTGTACATTTTCTAGGTGACTTGTGAGTCCTGATCTTCCATGGTACTTTTGAAAGTTATGATCGTTGGGGTTTAGTTGGGAATTTGCATGCCTACGGGCACTCATCATTGGATGAGCATGGATAGGGTAGGGTAGCATATGGAGGGGGCTTCTATCTTATAGCCTAGAAATCATGATACCATAGGTCGGTAGAGGGAACTTTATATAAGTTATAATTAAACAAAACATTGGGTGGTAATAAAATTAAAGATAATGAAAAATTCTACATTCATGTGATGGTTCCAAGGGAGTCCCTTGAAAGTGTTGCCACACATGATCCAAGCTTTGGCTTTTAGATGCCAAGTGACTCTCCATGATGTCAGCCCCTACTTAGTAGCCCATAGAGTGTTTAACCAGGACCTATCACTTATGAATTGTCCTTGTCTTGGATTTAATCATCATACTACCTAGTGTGTGTGATAGCCATGGATGTTGTTTGTGTGTTTTTTGGTTGGATCTTTATCTCCATCAGCATGGCGGGTGTGGACCTACAGGTGCCACGTGGTTAGGAGGTGTAGCTACCTATACCACTGCTAGAGACCAATGTATAGAGATGGCCTATTGTCCTAGTGCGACTATTGTTTGATATTTTCACTTGGTACTTTGGGTTTTAGAGTATGCTTTCTTGTGATTTATGCTTTAATTGGGTTGCTTGTATATCATTTTTAGATGATGTTAGATTTGACACATTTCCTTATTATGATGATTAGCATGTGATAGGTGATGTTATGTACTTGTAGGATTATCTTATACTTTATTTTAGCATGTTAGATTTTTTTATGCTTATGTTGTAGCATGTTTAGTAGTGATGTCCCTATTATGATGGTACCGACGATCTGATTGGTGACTTGGGATGTTACGCGTGGGGGATGGCTAGGGCTCATGATGCTCTTATGATTTCATTGACGATTGGGAGGAACTACATACTTAGTTTTTTTATTACTGTGATGTTTCCTTCTATACTTTTTCTTCTTATTATTTTTTAGATGGTTAGCTATTGGTTTTCATCTTTTAGATATGGTTCGAGTCCTCTTGCCTCAAAATTACGTACTCCCTAGTGTGGAGGTTTTATTCTCTATTTTACTCATTTTTTTATCCTTAGTATTTTCTTGTTTTCTCCTGGGTGACCATGTGTCAACATGGTGTGATACAATAAAGTGTCACATGCCCATTAGAATTGTATTGTGCATTTCATGATTGTGTCGCATGCCTCTTGGAGTTTTGTCATGTGATACTTTCAAATATCGCACCCACTTTGAAGAAATATTGTATGATACTTGAAATGTAATGCACACCCTTGAGAGAAGTATCGCTCAGTCCCTAAAAGTGTTTCCCTTCTTCTTTTGAAATATCGTGCAATACAGGAAAGTATCACCCAGTGTTGATTTAAAGTATCGCTTGGAAATTGCAAAAACTTGTATGGGTGGGTAGCAGACACTTTTTGGTAAGACCTGAACTTTTTAGGAAGTGTTTCGGGTACCCTCTTTGGCGTTCTTCAATCCTATGGTGTAGCATTTTTTATTCGGATTGTTTCTATTTGTATCCAGTTATGTGTCTTTCCATTGTTGTCCTTTGGGGTTTAAAATATATCATTTAAGTAAAAGTTGACTTAAGATATATTTTAATATATGCAACAATTCATTTGAGATAAGTTCCAGACCTCTATGAGCTAAGATAAAGATTCTAGGAAATTTCAAGGCTTCAGGATTTCAGACTTAGCCAATTTTTAGGAGTCAGCATTTGTCTTTTAGCTTGGTTGATCTCTCATGTTTTCTTTTAATTTTTTGGTTAGTAGTGGAATTTAGTGATCCATTGGTAGTTTTTCGTTGCGATCTTTGTGATCCATTTATGTTGTTGTCATGTACACTTACACTTGTTTAAAAATGAAATTTATCTTGCTTGTATTTCATCCTTGTTTCCAAGGATCTCCAAGCGGGGCATTACACAAGAGCACCCTTCCAAAGAATCCCATCATCACATTTTTGTTGTGTTGAACTTCTTATAAGAAGCATGTAAGTAAAATAAGAGCTTAAAAGCTCATTTTGTGTGTCTAGGTCCTAGAAGTTCAAGTTCATTTGGTTACTCCTTGTAAGTGGCACAATACCTCCATGAATGCATAATGAGTTCATTGATTTGTTAGAAGCCTAGGGATAGGTATTTGGTTGGAATTTGAGCACATTTGTGCTTTAGGAGGACCTAAAATGGTCATTTGCAATGTATGAGAAAAAGTTGCTCAAGCAACAAATAGTTGCTCAAAAATTGTTAGGGAGCACCCTTCCAAGGACTCCCACCATCACATTTTTTTGTGTGTTGAAAATCTTATAAGAAGCATGTAAGTAAAATAAGATCTTAAAAACGCTCTTTGTGTGTCTAGGTCCTAGAAGTTCAAGTTCATTTGGTTACTCCTTGTAAGTGGCACAATACCTCCATGAATGCATAATGAGTACATTGATTTGTTAGAAGCCTAGGGATAGGTGTTTGGTTGGAATTTGAGCACATCTATGCTTTAAGAGGACCTACAATGGTCATTTGCAATGTATGAGAAAAAGTTGCTCAAAATTTGCTAGCAACTTTTCTCTTTTTGTTTGCTAACTTTGTTAAGAGGCTAAAAAGCCCTAATCAAAGAAAAAAAACCAAGGAGAAGTTTATAAATTTCGTAGGGAACCCTAATGCAAATATTGGTAAATGCCATTGTACGGCCATTGTATGGAACAATAGACTATGCTTTGAATTATAGTGACAGTTATTGGTTTTTGTTAAGTAGCCATGTTTGTGAAGAAACTCTTCAATCAAGTATTAACCCATCCTTGGCTTCATTTTGGTTATATGGAATAGGTTGTAAAACCATTTTAAAACTCATCACAATCCCTATTGGAACTTGGCAATGGTTTAAAATCTTAAAAGACCCTTATAAGCCTTTTAGGTAATTGTTTGCTAGAGAACAAGCTTGGAATGTTGAAAGGTTGAAATAGATGAATTGGTGGGTAAGTTAGGGTTGTAGAACCAGAATCAGTATGCAAAGAACATTAACAAATAAAGTAAACATTCACAAACCAAAAACTAAATTCACATATATGCTTAGACAAAGGAAGAAAACAAGAAGTGCAAACCTCACAAGAAAAAGCACTCCATGCTTTCTTGATTCTGTAGATGTGTCCTTTTGCTGTGGATGTATGCTCAAGATGCTCAAAAGCTTATTCAATGGAGATGGGTAATGGCAAATTGGTAGCTTTGTGAGCTCTCAATTTGGCATTATAATGGTATGGTTGATGGCTTTGGTTCTCAAAATAGCATGGTAACTTTAGCTCAAAGATTGTTGATGAAATGGCTTGGGATGGGATTCAATTTATAGGCTAAGGGGTAGAGGGATGGAGGGCTTAGATGCAAGGATGGATGAAGGCTTAAGGAGGGCTAGGATGCACTCAAAGGAGAGCACATGGATTGTTCTTGTTTAGCACCAATGGGAAGGTGACACTTGTCACAAGGAGGATGAGTGTGAGAGGGTAGGGTAAAGGGTCGGTTAAAGGCATGATGAGTGGGGTTGAGTATGTAATAGGGATGTAAGAGGAATGAGTGTGGAAGAGGGAAGAGTGTGTAAGATGGATGTAAGAGTCATGAGTGGGCTTGTAAGAGTCTTTTATGTTTTGTAAGAGCACTCATGACTTAGTGGTTGGGTTTTTTGAGGGGAGACTTTGGTTTGGATTAGGAAAGTCTTAAACTTGTTTAAGGAATGTGACAACATTAGGGGGTGGATTAGGCTTGGGTTTAGGATTAGATTAGGGATGTTAGAGATGTGCAAGTGGATGGCATTAATGAGGGTGGGTGAGTTAGTGGCTAAGCTTGGTTAGTATGGGTGGATGGGGTGGATTAGGCTAAATGGAGGATTAGAGATAGGTTAGGGGTTTTTGAATTTGAGGATTTCATTTATCAAATAGATTTATTTAATAAATGGGGATTTTTGGAATTAGATAGGAGAAAAGGATTTAATTGATAAATAATAGATTATTTGATTTATCAATTATGACTATAGATGATTAATTAAATTACTCAACTAGGGGATGACAAAGGATTAATTAAATAGAAATTTAATTAATAATGCCTTTTTAGATAACTAAATAGGATTACTAAAATAGTGTAATCAAATTTAGGTGTCTACATTTTGCCCCTCTTTGACATAGTGTTAAGACAACACTATTTCAAAGAAGTTTGAATGAAGACGACACGAGGAAGATGTTTTAGCAACAAGGTTGCCCCAGTCTCGGATAAGAAGAGGAGAGACTAGACTTAGATGATGCCCCCTCAAGAAGGCGACGGGGAGAGAAATGAGGCTCGACGACTTCTTGAAAAGTACAAGAAATTGAGACGAGCTGAGATGCAGGTTGGCGAAGAGAAGGGGTTGAATTAGCTCAAACTCTCACTACGGGAGAATAATAAAGGGAAATCAGAGGCACAATAGTAAAGCAAGCTTAAGACTTTCCAGGATTGGGGGGGGGGGGGGGAGGAGGAGCAAGGTGCTATAAAAGGAATCCATGGTAGGGAGATAGATGATAGAATGATAAAGCTGATGCAACAGGATTTCAAAGAGTCAGATTGGCGGAAGATGGGTTTCGGAGATCCCTAGGACTAGGATTGTGGATCTCGAAAGATGAGGCTTGGTGGATTGATTTGATTGGTGGATCCCTAAGACTAGGATTGTGGATCCCTAAAGCTAAGTGTGAGGAGTGATTCAAAGAGATACTGATGCATAAGCTGGGGTAGGAGCGACAGATGTAGGATATGGATGGGGGATAATGGAGATGAAGGGAATCCATTGAAGCTTTTTGAGCGGGGGGATACTTCAAAGAGAAGTACCACCATGTAGTTGAGCACTAGATTTGCTATAGGACTGTTGGTTAATTTCCAGGGTTACCAAGAACATCAAGGCCTTTTTACCAACCGTCCAGAGGACTGACGAACTGACTCAAAAAAAATACACAAGGATTGCCCCAGTATCACACATGAATCCCAGAGGAAGTAGCGTGGAAACGACACTAGGTAACCCACAAGAAGAAAAAGAAAACAAGCAAAAGACCTGATCAAGACCTTACACTCTAATTGCCCCATTCGCAGCATACCATGATATGGAAGATCGTGGCAACCTTGAGGAGGTAACAAGGAGATTGCTTGGAAAAGATATTTCAAGACCCAAAAGGGAAGATCCCAAATCAAAAGAAAGTGAAAATCCAAAAGAGAACTGTTTGCCAACGAGATGGGTAGGACGAGGTACTAATGGACCAAGATCAGACATGAGGAAAGCTATATCCTGCAAGAATCTATCAGAGAGCACCTAAGCTGATGGATCTGGATGAGTGATGCGTCTGGAAAGCTGAACTAAGAATGATAACACTTTGGTGATAGGAGATCTAGCTAAAGGATGCATTGGAATATCTAACCAAGGTGTGCAATGTGTGCAAGATGTTGACCAAGGATGAACTAACACGAAAGCCGGATAGATACAATGATACTAAGCTAAAGAGGATGTACAAGCTGACAGACCAAGATATGTTACAAATGTACAAGTTTGTTCATGTTTTGGTTTTTTTGTGAGATGGAAATGTTTGTGAAGGATGGGATGTCTATAATAGTTGATAGGTGGATAGGTAGATGGTTTGTGAAAAGCTTAAGGAAAATGGGATTCTGTGTGTGCATGTGATAGGATACAGGCTAGGATACAAGATTATTTACAAGCTGGAATATGGTACAAGCTTTGGACAAGATTTGGATATATACAAGGTATGGTACAAGATTTACAAGGTATAATACAAGCTTTGGTACAAGATTTACAAGCTATACAAGAGGTATTGACAAGCTCCATCAGATTTTGGATATTTGATTGGAACACCAAGGGAACAAGCAGGTGTTTTATGGGATGGTGGGTGGATGGATGAGGGATAGGATAGTGATAGATAATGGATTAGTCTTTAGCACACAAGGTGCCTGAATTACCAGGTTTTCACCAAGGTACCTATCCAAGGCACTTGAATTTCCAAGTTTTCACCATTGGACGCTTATTTCTCTTTACTATTTTTTTTTGTATTTTTCAAAAGCTGGGTATACCAAGGATCTTCAAGCATAGAACTTCTTGAGATGAATGATGTTAGTGGGATCATTCAAGAGTTCTCCTTCTGGTGTAGATAATTGATAGGCTCCGGAGCCAAAGGAGGCAGTAACCACATAGGGACCAAGCCATGTAGGTTCAAACTTGCCTTTCTTTTCTTGATCTGCTTGGACTTTCATATTTTCTTTGAGGACCATGTCACCTAGCTGAAAGTGTCGTGGGAGCACCTTCTTGTTGAAATTCCTTTTGAGACGAGTTTGATAGACTGTGAGATGATCATAGGCTTGTTGTCTCTTCTCGTCTAAGAGATCTAGCTGGGTGAGTCGAGCTACTCTGTATTCTTCATCTGAGATTTGCCCTCGCAAAGATATGCGTAGTGAGGGAAGTTCAACTTCTATAGGTAATACCGCTTCGGCACCATAAACTAGGGAGTATGGAGTTGTGCCTGTGGATGTATGAAAGGAAGTTCGATAGGCCCATAGAGCTGGATTTATTTGAAGGTGCCAATCACGGCCGGAATCATTGACAACTTTCTTTAGGATTTTGAGGAGGGTTTTATTAGTTGCCTCTGCCTGGCCGTTACCTTGTGGGAAATATGGGCTAGAAAAGCGGTGATGGATGCGGAGGGAAGTGCATAATTCTTCCATGTTGAGATTTTCAAAGTTACCTCCATGGTCAGTGAAGATGGTGGATGGGATGCCGAAGCGGCAAACAATGTGGTACAAGATGAACTTGGAGACTTGAACTCCTGTAGCTGAGACTAGGGGGACTGCTTCCACCCACTTAGTGAAATAGTCTGTAGCTGTTATTATCCATTTATGTCCCTCAGATGAGAGAGGTTTGATAGTTCCAACTAGATCAAGGCCCCAACAAGCAAAAGGCCAAGGTGGTGCAATAGGCTGTAGATCCTGTGCTGGAGCGTGCACAAGATTTGCATGTTGCTGACATGGGAGACACTTTCTGACAAAGTCACAAGAGTCTTCTTCAATGGTAGGCCAATAGTAGCCTACTCTAAGGATTTGTCATGCTAGGAAAATACCACTCGTGTGGGCACCGCAAAGTCCAGAATGTACTTCTTTTAATGCCATCGCGGCCTCATTTTCATCTAAACATCGAGAGAGAGTATCGTGATAACCTCGACGATATAGGGTATTGGCTATGATAACATAGCGGGATGATTTTTGGATGAGGTTCTGGCGTTGGGTACGTGTGAGGTGAGGGGACATGATACCATCGTTAAGGTAAGCATGAATTTCATGGTACCAAGGGGATTGGGGACCAACCAAGATACAAACACGGTTTGAATCCTCATTCGCATAGGCAGGTGTGAGGAGCTGCTCAACTAAAAACTCATACTGCATAGCTTCTTGGGGAATTTCCAAGAGCGAGCTGATAGTGGCCATGGCATCTGCTGCCTTGTTCTACATTTGAGGCACTTGTGTAAACTGAAGCTTTGTAAAATGCTGGGTCAGCTGATCAACTAGCTCTTTGTAGGGTAATAGCTTTTCATCTTTGGTTTGATATTCATTTAAGACTTGTTTGATGATGAGCTGGGAATCACCAAAGACTTGTAACTCAGTGATATTCCATTCTGCAGCTATCTTTAATCCTACTACAAGAGCTTCATATTCTGCTATATTGTTGGTGCTAGGGAATTGTAGCTTGAAGGCTTTTGGAATGTAATCTCCTTGAGGTGTAACTAATAATATTCCTGCCCCTGATCCATGAGAGGTGTATGAGCCATCAAAATAAAGCTTCCATGGGGGTTGTTCTTCAATTAGGCAGATATGCTCGTCTGGGAATTCTGTGAGCAAAGGATATGCATCTACTAGAGGTGCATCAGCTAGGTGATCTGCTATAGCTTGCCCTTTGATTGCCTTTCTGTCCACATACTGGATGTCAAACTCACTTAGTAGCATAACCCATTTTGCTAGCCGACCTGTGAGTGCTATTCTAGAGAGCATATACTTGAGAGGATCAATCTTAGAGACTAGTTGGATGGTATGACTTAGCATGTAGTGGCGAAGCTTTTGAGTTGAGAAAACAACTGCCAAACAAGCTTTTTCCATAGGAGTGTAATTGAGTTCATAACCAACTAGGGTTCTACTGATATAGTAGATGGCTCTCTCTCTGCTATAATCATCATGTTGTGCTAGAAGTGCCCCTAGAGCAGTAGTTGTTGCTGATATATACAAGATCAAGGGATGACCAGGAACTGGTGGAACCAAGATAGGGGGATTGGTGAGATACTGCTTGAGCTGATCGAAGTTGCGCTGACATAAAAGATCCCACTTGAAGTTCTCATTCTTCTTTAGCAAGTGTGAAAATGGTGTACACTTATCTGCAAGTTGGGAGATGAAGCGCCAGACAGATTGAAGTTTTCCCTGAAGAGAGCGAAGCTGTCGCAGTGTTTGGGGAGGAGGCATGTCTAAGATAGCCTTGACCTTTTTGGGGTCGATCTCTATACCCTGTTTAGAAACTATGAAGCCTAGAAGCTTGCCAGATGTGACCCCAAAGACACACTTCTTGGGATTTAGCATGAGATGATATTGGGCCAACCTATCAAAGACTTTTTCCAGGTCAGCAAGATGATCCATGAAGGTATGAGATTTGACCAGGATATCGTCCACATAATCTTCCAAAATGCTATGGATAAGATCATGGAAAATGGTTGTCATAGCTCTTTGATAGGTAGCCCCAGCATTCTTTACGCCAAAAGGCATCATGGTGTAGCAAAAGGTTCCCCAAGGGGTAGTGAATGTTGTCTTATGCTGGTCCTCTTCTGCAATCTTGATCTGATTATACCCGGAAAATCCATCCATAAGGGACAGAATTTCATGTCCAGTTGTAAGATCTACAATCATATCTATGTTGGGCAAGGGAAAATCATCCTTTGGACAAGCTTTGTTAAGATCTCTAAAATCAGTGCAGATTTTGATGTCACCGAAAGGCTTAGTGACAGGGACCATGTTGGAGATCCATTCTGAGTAGTCGATAGGTCGGATAACCTTAGCAGCTAACATTCTTTCTAGTTCAGCTTTGACTAGTAATGCCACCTTGGGGTGCATTTTTCTAAGCTTTTGTCTGACGGGCTTGATCTTTGGATCGACTTCAAGATGATGAACTACAAGCTTTGGATCAAGTCCTGGCATGTCCTGATATGACCATGCAAATCGGCCAATGTTCTCTCGTAAAACCTCAAAGAGGAGGTCAGTTTGGTCTTGTGATAGGGATGCAGCAATGTGAACAATTCTAGGGATCTCTGAAGAACCAATGTTGACTTCTCTAGTATCCTCTATTAGAATAGAAGACACCTCTAGTCGATTATCTTGAGGAGGCAATACTAAATCCTCATGTTCTGCTTGTGGCTCTGGATTTTCTTGCTGAGGGGTTCTCTTCGTTGCCTTAGCTAGTCCCAGATTTACCTTAGTTCCAGTTTTGGGTGTATCGAAACTAGGTTGGGGATTTTCTCCAAAATACCCCTTGGGATCTAGCTTGTAGATGTAGGCAAAATCTGACTTTGTCTTCTTATGAGGAGTTTCAGCTCCCATGAATCTTAGAAGTGCTTCCTCTGATGCGAACTCATCAATATGTATGACACTTGGTTGGTCCCAATCTATGAGTTGTGGATGAGCAAGTGGTAGGTCAATGAGATGGATGGATAGTTCTTGGAGAACAGAGTCTCCTAGGAAGATTTGGTCTGGGATATCATCGTAGGCTCTCTTTTCAACTTCCTCAGGAATGTCTTCGATTTCGACAAGGTCGCGGTGGATGTTCAAAAAAGCGTGACCGTTCTCGTTGGTGCCCCCAGTTGTGGGTATGCCAAAGCCAAGACCTGACTTTATTTCCCAATTATGTGCTTCGATGGGACATTGCATGCCCCTTTCTTCTGGTCCTAGTCCACCTCCTTGATAGTTCCATTTTTCAGTGATGAGCTTATGTTGTTGGGGATACTTCTGGTTGAAGTGATCAAGGCGTGCTTGATTTCTTGGAGGTGCATCCTTATGTAGCCAATTGTTGATATCTGGAGTGAGCTCCTCATGAAGATGGGTTTTTGAGGACACAAAGGTGGTTGGGCCAAACTGTTTGTATTGACGAGGTGGAATCTCCTTAGCTTTGTGATATGTTGGCCGTCCATGGGTATGTGGATCAAGTGGGATTGCTCCAACAGCAAATGCATCTGATAGACTATATTCTCCACAACCTTTGTTGTTGATCTTTACAGTAGATAGGGTGGAGGCAAGGATGGTTTCTGCGTCATTACAAGTGTGGGATGAGTTGGCGATGGTTGTGCCGATGTCTATTCCAGGGCAATGGTTTGTATATGAAGCTTCAATCGCATTGCAGTAAGCAAAGGGTTCTGGATCGGCATGGATGGTTACCTCAGTGCCCTGATGCGGAAATTTGATGCACTGATGGTAGGTGGATGGAACGGCCTTCATAGCATGAATCCATGGGCGACCGAGGAGGATGTTAAATGGTAGGTTTAGATCAACAACATGGAAAACTATCTCTTGAATGACTGGCCCAACCTTGATTGGTAGCAAAATAGTCCCTTCTGTGGTCCTTTCCAAGTTGTCATAAGCTTTGATGGTGATAACCTCACTGATCATATCTGCCTCAGTATTCTTAGAGACCATTACAGGTGTTATAGGTGTTACAAGAACACTTAGATCCTAATTAAGGATCAGGAGCATAGACTAGCCAATCTATCATTTCCCATCCCATCAAATTGGTATCAAAGCCCACTTGGGGTGTGGGAAAAAGCCAGTGAAAAAGCAAGGTGAATGTTGTCATGTAGTGAATCCCATGGTTCCAACACAATGGCAACCAATGTTGAATTGGCCAAGAAGGTTGAAGAATAAGAAAGGAAGGTAGAGGAGCAAGAAGAAGACAATAGGTCTTTGAAAGAAAGATTGGCACAACTTGAACAATTGTTGAGCGAGGTCCAAGACACAATAGATAAAGTCAAGGACAAGATAGAGCAGAAAGAAGAGAAGGAAGCTAAAGAGAAAGACATTGAGTTGGAAGAAAAAAATCCAACACTAGACCCTGTTTTATTAGAAGAACCTTTCTTTAAGGCAATCAAGGCAATAAACAGCAAAGCCTTGGAAGGCATTCCTCTATTCAGTGGCAAGATGGATCTAGACCTCATCATGGAATGGATTGAAGGAATGTAGAACCATTTTGAATGTGATGGTGCCTCTAATGCTCAAAAAGTCAAGGTGGTGAAGTCAAGGTTAAGAGGTACTGCTCTAACCTAGTGGAAGTGTGTTCAAACATATAGGGAAAAGGAAGGAAAAGGTCCCATTGTCACCTCGAAAGGAATGGTGGCTAAAATCAAACAAGCCTACATTCCTAAAGATTATGAAATATAGCTACATAGGAGGAGACAAAATCTAAGGCAAAAAGATATGGATGTGCACTCTTATACTAAAGAGTTCCAAAAATTATGCTTAAGGTCTAAGGTGGTAGAAGATGAAAGTATCTGGTTAGCAAGATATTTCAATGGACTCAAGTGGTCTATTCAATAAGACATGAGCCTTATCACTCCTAAAATAGTTCATTAGTATTATCAAATGGCCTTCAAGGTGGAAGAGGAAAAATAAGGCAGGATCATACTTCAAAGAACAAAGGAAGAGGTAGAGACTCTAGAGGAGGTCAAAGAGGTGGTTCTAATAGAGGTGATGAATCAAGAAACCAAGGGGAGAGAAGACTCTTGCAATAAATTTTAGAAATTAGCATAAGAGGATCTTTTGGTAGAGGAAGAGGTTCTCAAGGAAATAGGGGAAGAGGAGCAAGAAGAAGCAACTCCTACTTTGCCACCATGAAGTGCTATCAATGTGGACATCTTGGAAACCTTGCCTATAGGTGCCCTAATAAACCATCAGCCTCAAATAATGAGAAGAGGGTAGCTTGTATCCAAGAAGATAGCAGCAACTCATGCACTAATGAAGTCAGCAAGTTAGAATCAGAAATGGGTGAGAACCTAATGTTTAGGAAGGTACTCATAAAGCAACCTAATCAAGGTGAACCCAAGTAGAGGAGGGCTCTTTTTAGAATCAAGTACAAGATACAAGGAAAAAATTTCAAGGTTATAGTGGGTTTAGGGTCTATTGGTAACATCATAGCAGAGGAAGAAACAAAGAAGCTAAAACTTATAAAGGTTCCCCATGCAAACCCCTACAAGGTGACTTGGTTGAATCAAGAGAAAAGTGTGCTAGTTAACAAGCAGACATGGGTGGAGCTTTCAATTGGAGCTATAAAGATAAAGTGCTTTGTGGTGTCTTTCCCATGGATGCATGCCATCTTCTATTGGGAAGACCATGGCAATTTGATACGAAGGTGATCTATGATGGGGAGGAGAATTCTATTTCTTTAAAGAAAGATGGGAGGACTTTTAAAATTTAGTCCTTAATAGAGAATGAAGGTGAAACTTCCAAGACACCTAGTGTGTTTCTTAGTAGTGGTAAAAAGTTCTTGCAAGCATTATAGAATGAGGATACCATAGGATGTGCTATCATGGTGAAGCCAAAAGAGGAAGACATGAAGTTGCAAGCAATACCTCTTGAAGTGCAGCAAATTCTTGATGATTTCAAGGACATTATATCAGATGGTACACTAGTAGTACTACCACCTAAAAGAGCAATCAGCCATCAAATTGACTTTGTACCTAGTGCATCTCTACCTAAAAAAGTAGCCTATAAGTTTACAAAAGATCTAAATAAGGAAGTTGCAAGACAAGTGCAAGAATTATTAGATCAAGGGCTGATTTAGAAGAGTATTAGTCCATGTGCAACCCCAATGATCTTAGCATCCAAGAAAGGAGGTAAATGGAGACTTTGCACATATTCAAGGGCTATAAATAGGATCACCATCACGTATAGGTTCTCAATTCCAAGAATAAAAGATTTGATGGATTTTTTAGGAGGTACTATGTACTTTACCAAGCTGGATTTAAAGAGTGGTTATCACCAAATCAAAATTAAGGAGGGTGATGAGTGGAAGACCACTTTTAAGACCATGGATGGATTGTATGAATGGCTTGTAATTCCATGTGAGCTTACTAATGCCCCAAGCACCTTCATGAGATTGATGAATGAAGTCTTGAAGGATGTCACCGAAAGATTTGTAGTGGTATATCTAGATGATATACTCATCTATAGCAAAACAAAAGTAGAGCATCTTGAACATTTGAGGTTGGTCATGAAGAGAGTCTAGGAAGAGCAACTAGCCATTAATCTAGAAAAGTGTGTGTTTATGTAGCAAGAACTGGTTTATTTAGGCTTTGTAGTGTCCAAGGGTAATTTGAAAATGGATCCAAGCAAGGTAGAGGCAATCTTGGATTGGCCTACCCCAAAAATAGGGACTAAAGTTAGAAATTTTCATGGCTTGGCACAATTTTATAGAAATTTTGTGAGGAACTTTAGTGGGATTTGTGCACCAATACTAGACACCATCAAAGGAGGACTGAAAATAAAATTCAAATGGATTGAGGCAACTAAGAAGGTATTTCAAACATTGAAACAAGAGGTAGCTACAAAACCTATCTTACTTTTACCTACTTTTGATAAATTGTTCACCATTGAATGTGATGTGAGTAGTGGAGTAGTAGGGGGTGTATTGAGTCAAGAAGGAAGGTCTATGGCATTCTTTAGTGAGAAACTCAATGAGGCCAAGAAGAATTATTCAGCTTATGACTTGGAGTTGTATGCATTGGTATAATCTATCAAGAAGTGGAGGCATTACCTCCTACCCAAAGAATTTGTTGTCTTTATTGATAATCAAGCTTTAAGCTACATAAACAGTCAGGAAAAGCTTAGTAACAAGAATTTGAAGTGGATGGAGTATCTCCAATCTTTTACCTACACAATCAAGCACAAGAAGGGGCAGATCAACAAGGTAGCAGATGCCTTGAGTAGGAAGCTTTTGATTGTCCAAGAAGTAAAGTTGCAAAGCATTGGAATAGCAGATTTCAAAGATTTATATGAAGAGAATGAAGACTTCTCACAAGCCTACAAGTTGTTCCTAGAGTTTGAGAACCATTTTCATGGTGAGTTTGCAGATTATACCCTTCAAAATGGATTGTTGTTTAAAGGTAATCAGCTATGTGTACCTAGAGGATCCATGAGGGAAAATCTAATTTAAGAAAAGCATAATGGTAGATTGAGTGGACATTTTTGGCATAAATAAACCATTGGAGTTAGTATAGAGATATTTCTTTTGGCCTAAACTAGAAAGGGATGTGAGAAGATATGTTGAGCAATGTGGAATATGCCAAAGAGATAAAGGAGGTTCAAGCAATGCAAGACTCTATCAGCCTTTACCAATTCCAAATAGGCCTTGGGAGTGTGTAAGCATGGATTTTGTGGTTGGACTTCCTAAACCCAAATTAGGCATGGATAGCATCTATGTTGTAGTAGACAGGTTCTCTAAAATGAGTCATTTCTTTCCATGTAAGATTACTCATGATGTAAGTTATATAGCACATCTCTTCTTCAAGGAGATAGTTAGGATTCATGGACCCCCTCTGAGTATTGTGTCTAATAGAGATAGAAAGTTCATGGATCATTTTTGGCAAACCTTATGGAAAAGGATGGGAACTAATCTTTCTTTCAATTTAGCATACCATCCTCAAATTGATGGTCAAACTGAGGTCATCAAGAAGGTGCTTGGTAACTTTCTAAGGTGTTTGAAAAGGGAGTATAGGTAGACTTGGGATCTTGTTATATCTTAGGCTAAATATGCTTACAATGATAGTGTAAATAGGACTACAAGAAGAAGTCCTTTTGAGATAGTATATGGAAGATAGCCTAGAGGAGTGTGTAAGTTGACGGACTTAGGTTCTATGGAGTTGAAAAGTGGACAAGCTGAAGATATCAATCAAACTATCAAAGAGGTTCAAGAACAAGTGAAAAAAACCATGTTGGAGTCTACTCAAAGACTCAAGGATAAAATTGATGAAAAGAGGAAAGAATACAGTTTTAGATTCAGGACTATGTCATGTTCCACCTTAACAAAGCAAGGATGTAGTAGGGTATGCCCACCAAGCTCTAGATGAGAAGAGTTGGCCCATGGAAGGTTATAGCTAAATATGGGGAGAATTCCTACAAAGTGGACTTACCATCAAACTTGGCCATCTTACTAGTTTTTAATGTTGTAGACCTGATTAGATTCAAAGGAGATAGCAATCAGCAAGGTACAACTCCACTAAAGGTACTACAAGACATTGAGATCAATGCAATGCCCAAGAAGAAGCCAGCCAAAATAGAGAAAGTCTTAGAATTTAGAGTAAAAAAAACTACAAGGCATCAAGTCTACATGGAGTATCTGATCAAATGGAAGGATCAACTTGAATCTGAAGCCATATGGATTGAGGAAGGATAGTTCAAGAAGTTTAGTATGGATCCAACTCTTCTTGACCCCAAAGTGCCTTAGTTTGTGTTGGGGGGGAGTATGGTGTAGGAACACCCTTCCAAGGACTCCCACCATCACATTTTTTTTGTGTTGAACTTCTTACAAGAAGCATGTAAGTAAAATAAGAGCTTAAAAGCTCATTTTGTGTGTCTAGCTCCTAGAAGTTCAAGTTCAGTTGGTTACTCCTTGTAAGTGGCACAATACTTCCATGAATGCATAATGAGTTCATTGATTTATTAGAAGCCTAGGGATATGTGTTTGGTTGGAATTTGAGCACATTTGTGCTTTAGGAGGACCTACAATGGTCATTTTCAATGTATGAGCAAAAGTTGCTCAAGCAACAAAACGTTGCTCAAAAGTTACTAGCAACTTTTCTCTTTTTGTTTCCTAACTTTGATAAGAGGCTAAAAATCTCTAATCAAAAAAAAAAAATTGAGAATAAGGTTATAAATGTCTTGGGGAACCCTAATGCAAAGGTTGGTAAATTTCATTGTATGGAACAACAGACTATGCCTTGAATTACAATGACAGTTACTGGTTTTTGTTAAGTTTTGAAGTCAATAGAAAAGTGTTTGTGGATTTTTTTGGATGGAATAGTGTTTATAGTGTTAATGATTCCTTGTGAAAGCATTAAATTAGGTATTTCAAGAATTGTGAGTGTTTTATTAAATTCTTTTCATTTGTACAGTATTCTGCTAGTTTTGGTGTGTCATGCAAATAAAGAGTTGTATCTTTAGTTTCCACCATGGGAAAGCCATGGAACCTTGGATTCCTAAAGTATAGACCCTATATTGACTATACATAAATGTAGGGCCCTTGGATGCACATGCAAGAAATTCTTTAACCTTGTCCTAGGTGCATACTACAGCACCTAGCTAGGAGTAGACAGCATAAAAAGAGCCTTAACAATATAGAGGAGCGAGTTTCATGATAAACCATTTTGATGGAGCCAAGAGGGGTACTAGATGATGAATTTTTGTGAAGGAGAGGATTGGAGAATCTTTGGAAGGTGATGAAAATATTGGGACATCAGGGAGTCTACAAAACCCTCACAATTTGGTATTGGTGTTGTACAGTCAAATGGAGGTACAAGACCCCAAAAATATTTAAGAGTTGGCCCTTTGTAGAAAATTTATTTTAGACTAGGTGTGGTGAAACCTTGAAGGAAATATTTTAAAATCCCTACAAATCCAAAAGGAGGCCTAATTGGGGCTCCTCTAGTAGCCCTATTTGTGAAGAAACTCTTATATCAAGTACTAAACCATCCTTGCCTTCATTTTGGTTATGTGGAATAAGTTATAAAACCATTTTAAAACTCATCAAAATCCTTTTTGGAACTTGGGAATGGTTTAAAATCCTAGAAGACCCTTATAAGCCTTTTAGGGAATTGGTTGTTAGAGAACAAGCTTGGAATGTTGAAAGGTTGGAATAGATGAATTGGTGGATAGGTTAGGGCAGGTTAGGGGATCCTTGGGTGAGTAAGGAATCCTAAAGACCATTAGAGGTGTTAGAAGAACATTTAGATCCTAATTGAGGATCAGGGGCATAGACTAGCTAATCTATCCTTGCATATTGCATCACCCCTATAGAAATAATCTAGGGGAAACCATGCCAAATAAACCTCTAAGATTGATTAAGCTCCACATCACAACATCAATGAAACTTACATCTTTAACCCTTCATTCAAAAAGCATAGAAAAATATATTTTTACATTACCACAAGCAGCAAAACTATGGACCAAGGAAACAACTAAAATAAATGATTAAAAAAATATCAAAAAATGGCCCCCAAAAAACTTTCAAGCATGCTTCCCCTAGATTCCTTTCAATTTCACTTGCCAAACTAGATATGACAACTCTTCTGGCACAAAAACATTACAAATAAGATCGCATATTTTTAAATCAACTTTTCCAAACATATGTGTAATTAAGATGGTCTAATAATATAAATATCCTACACTTTGGACATTACTATATTTGAACAAAAAAACCTTTTTGAAGCTCCTACATACATCATAAGGCTTGGGAGACTAAGACAAGAAATATTAGGAAGTTGAAAATAAATCCAAAATCCAAGTAAAAAAAATATTAGCATCATTAGAAAAAGCTCATGTATGCTTGGACATAAAATAAAAGAAAATTATTAGATATTTAAAGCCCAACCATCATTTGTCTTTCACATGAAGTTCCTATTGACCTTTCACATTCTAGACTTGGCAATCATGCTTATTTATTTGATTGAAAATTATTGTTGTGTCATTTATTATAAACTAAGATTAATAAAGAGTTTCCTCTTCTTAGAAATTAGACATAGTCTATGTGGTGAGCCACTATAAATTTTATTTCTTCTCCTAGTCGCCATTTTCCCTTAGAACTCTTCTCGTAGTCTACAAACCTTCATTATTTATCTAATAATCTAATCTTTAGAATAATTCTCCTAAACATACTTAACAAGGGCATTAGGATTCTTGTCTAGAGGTTCTTCATGTTTCTCATGTGTTTTGTTTTTAAATTTTAAGCATGAGAATTCATAGTTCACATGTGCTTTGGAGTGGTTCTTTGTCAACTTTGACATGTACACTTTCAATCACTTTGGTAGTAAGTCTTCTTTCTTATCAAGTATCTCAGATGATCCTTTCATTAGATTTGGAGTCAAAATTTCCCAAATCTTACACATGTATTTTAATATAACACTTACTAAGATAAACACTTTGAAGTATTTGACAATAGCAAGTCTTTCATACTATAGCTCATAAGGGGTCCTAGTCTCTCTCACCTCTATTTAGGATGTAGATAGAAGTATGAACTACATCTCTCCATTATGTACTAGACATGTTATCTTCATTTAACATGGTTCTTTCCATGTCTTAGACAAACATGGTCTTTATTTATACAACTCCATTTGGTTAGGTAGTTCCAGAAGAAGATAGATGCATTTATATTCCAAGTTCTTCAAAAAAAAATATTACATTCATTTGAAGTGAACTCACCCATCTATCAGATCTTAGATACTTGATCTTCAAATTTATTTCATCATCAACCATTTCTTTTAAAGTCTCAAACTTATTAGATTGTACCCATGTCAACCTAGTAAAATCATTAAGAAGTAACATGAAGTACTTTTTGTTGCTAGTAGGCCAGTGTCCCTTATGGGGACTCGTGACATGGTTTAACAATTTCATGCATCTCAAAAAATTCTAGTGGTTGTATTGGGCATTGACAAGTCAATTATTTGGTACAATGGCAACCAATATTTGTAACAAGTGATATCATAGCTTGGGAACATGTTCAAATCATGCAGATCATGATGAATGACATTGGGAGAGGGACTATTAGTAATAGGTTATCATTCCTTGTTGGGATTCATGACATGGTTTAATAACCTCTTGTATATTCTATAAGTCTAGTGGGTATATAGTATTAGAATTATTTAGAATAACTGAGAGGGGGGTGAATCATTTATTCAAGGTCCAAATGTACAATTAAAACTTTTTACAGCTTAGTGAACCCATATCCATAAAATATTTTCATCATGCATGCATCCATTAGATTATGCAATCACTTAAACTTATAGGTTACTGTCAAATCAACTTTGTAGAAATTTAAACATGAAACATAAAAGATTCAATAACACATTTGACACAATGATTTAATGTGGAAACCCAATTTGGGAAAAACCACCAATAGCATGCAAATCATTCTCACTCTTCTGAAATGATGCCATGTTAAAGACCAACCTTGTTAAAGGTTACAATGCACATTGTTAAATGTGATTTGGTTAAAAGATTTCAATCACCCTATTAGGGGTGAGCCTTGTTAGAGGACTTTAGATCATTCACTTGAAATGTCACCCAGTTAAAGGATTTACAAATGACTGTTAGGTCAACCTTAATCCAAAGGATTTATCCTAGACTAGTACAATGATTAGAAAGTAATAGTAAGGCTTGATCTAATAACAACTTACAACATACTTGTAGATTATAGATCTTTGTTTTAGTCCTTCGTTCTAGTTGGCTTTCACACACTTCAGATCTGATAGCTTGTTCGCCCTTCAAGCATTCATACCCTTAAGCCTTCTTGTTTTGCTTGACAATGTAGTCTCTTCTCTTAGGTCATTGAATGAAGCAATACCCTAGACTCCTTGTCTTCCTTAGGTTCTCACACATGACAACCTTTGCTTCTGACCAACCATCTCTATAAATAGAGAATTAAGATCTTTTTTTGTTCATTCTCCATCATCCATTTTAGGGTTAAGTTAGATTAGGTAGGATTCAATAAATCTGCCCACCATATCATTTCATTCCCTTCTAGAAACTTCTTCTTCAATCCTCTTTGAATTCCCCTCAAAATGGTTTACCATGAATTATGTGCCACCAGCTCATCAATCTTATCTTCCACATGGTTCACACAATTCAAGAAATCAAACTTGTTGGTTAAGATTAATCAAATTCTCGATCTTTCTCATAATGTTGACACTTAGCATTAATTGGCTTCTAATGGTCGTCACATACTATGTTGCTCGACATCCTCTATCAAATCACTTGGCACGAACTAAAGTTTACTAGTGCTCAGCATCAACTAAACTTTACTCGACTTACACTAAAATTGACTTTGCTCAACTCCAACTAATTTTTTTCTCAGCTTGCACTAACTTTTCTCAGCACCTACTATGCAGAATGTTTAAGCTTGGCAGACAAACTTCATTTAACTTGTTCTTCTAAACTTAATTAGTGTCAGCAACCTTTGCAACCTCAAGTAGATTACCAATGCACTATAATATCACTATCTTAGTTGATTCTTGTACTCTTTTTCCATATCATAACTCAACCTTTCCTCTAGGTTCTATTGTTAATTCATTTGATCAAATCCTCTTCATCAATCAAACAAATGATAGTACTTAAATCATATAAGCAATTGTTTTACCAACAAATAGTAGGTTTGATGTCAATGAAAAAATAATGATTGAAACACATTTATCATACTTGTATCGATTTGTTTTCAATAATCTCCCTCTTTAGAATTGATGGCAAACCAAACCAACCATATTTAATTAGTATGACTAGCAGAATACCAAAAAGAAAATAATTCCTTGTATTGAAATCTCTCCCTCTATCAGCAACTTTCATCTTTTGAATAGGTTACAAAATTTTGTTCTGATCAATAGACAATCAATCAACTCATCCTTATGACTCCCTCTTGATGTCTTCTTATATATCCCTCAACAGTCTCTCCCTCTTAATAGGTAGATGTAATGAGAAAGTACACTTTCTCCCTCTAAGTAGATATTCCATGATTCTTTTATTTGAATCTTCTATATGGATTTCTCCCTCTTTATGTTTTTCTCCCTCAGTACTCTATCTTCTTGAATTGAGATTTCTCCCTTTTTGACAACAATGCCAAAGACTTTTCATCTCCATATGTAGATATGAATATTTTTAGTTTCTCCCTCTATCACCTTGCTTGTGATTGATTTGTAATTTCATCTGTTTGATTACTAGGCAGCTCCTAAAGTAAGATCTACTGCATTAATGTGTAACATATGTCAATCAAATTGTTTTATGTAGGGCACTCCTCATGCTTCTTAGATAGCCTTTGATAGGAGTATCACCCTTAGTTTACCTCTTAGATACTCATGAGAATCCTTAGGTAATGCTTTTGTGAAGATATCAGCTATTTTCTCTTTTATGTTAACATATTCCATCTTCACCTCTTTATCTTGAACTAATTCTCTCAAGTAATGATACTTGATTGCAATGTGCTTAGTCTTTGTATGCATCACATGATTCTTTGATATATTTATAGCACTTTTATTATCACAATAAAGTATCACAGGTTCAGTGATTTCCTCCTTCATACCTTTGAGTAGTTATTTGATCCATACAATGTTTGTACAATTTACTGTGGCAACAACATATTCAACTTTAGCAGTAGATTGAGAAATGTAGTTCTGTTTCTTGCTAGTCCAAGTAAGCATCTATTTGGCTAAGAAAAATACTCCTCCACTAGTGCTCTTTCTATCATCAATATTTCTAGCCCAATCATCTTTAGTGTAGGCTCTCAATTTAAATTTCTCATTTTTTTTGTAGTATAGACCATAGTCCTATGTTCCTTTCACATATCTCATTATTCTCTTTACGGCCATCAAATGATTCTCCCTAGGATTAGCAGAGAATCTTGCAACTATCCCTATAGATAATGCAATATCATGTCTGATGTGTACTACATATTATAATTTTCCAATCATAGACATGTATAATGTTTGATTCATCTCAGTTGAATTGTTATATTTTGACAATTATGTCTTGTCACCATAGGTGTAATTACTAGCTTGAAATTCTCCAATTCAAAAGTTTCCAGTATCTCCTTTACATACTTTGACTGAGTGATTTATATACCATATTTCATCTGATGTACTCACAAACCCACAAAGAAATTGATCTCTCCAAACATAAACATCTCAAATTCTTTCTTCATTTCATTTGCAAAAGCCTTACATAAAGTAGCTTGGCCTCCAAATATGATATCATCAACAAAAATTTCAAATAACAAAATATCTTTGCCTTTCTCTATCTTCAAGTAAAGATTGATGTTATCATCAATCCTTTCAAATCCAATCTTCACAAGATAATTATGAATCCTTTCATACGATGCTCTTGGTGCTTGCTTCAAACCATATAAAGCTTTGTGTAGTCTACATACCATGTTTTTGTTGTTAGCATCAACAAATCCTTCTAGTTGTTCTATATAAACCTCTTCCTCTAATATACCATTAAAAAATATAGACTTAACATCCATTTAATAAACTTTGAAACCTTTGTATGCAAAGTAAGCAAGTAGATTTCTTACTCCTTCCATTCTTGCAACAGAGGCAAATGTTTCTCCATAGTCAATTTCTTCTTATTGTTCATATCCTTTAAAAACTAATCTTGTCTTGCTCCTTGTGACTTCACCATTTTCATCTCAATCACATTTTTGTCTTTTGGTCTAGGAACTAGAGTCCATGTCTTATTTTTCTCAATGTGTTCAATCTCTTCTTCCGTGACTTTACTCCACTCCACATATTCTAAGGCATCTTTCAATGTTTTAGGTTCTTGCATGTTCAAAAAACATGTATCATTTCTCAAATTTTTCCTTGTCATTGGTCTAGCATCTTTATCTCTAATGATTTGTTTAGCAGGGTGATGTCTCTTGACGTACCTAGACAACATGGGTTCTGCTCTATTTTCCTCACTTGCTCTTTCAACTTCTAAATCACTATGTACATCTCTTTCAAGTAGTTCAACATCTCTTTCATGTGCAATAATCTCATAATCAAAATGTGCCTCAAATTCATTCTATAACTCGGCACCTGATTGTAGCTCAGTTCCTAAATGCAACTTGGCATTCATAATATGTGACTCAATAGTCACTAAAACTTACTATTGGTTTGCAACTTGATTTACAACATCTTCATCAACAGGCATACCTTCATAAAAGTATACAAATTATTTGTGTTCTTTTGGTTTCTTCATATGTTCAGCCTCATATACTTCTGTATATTCATCAAATTTCACATTTGCACTTTTTACAACTTTTTTATTGTTAGTATTTAAACACATATAAGCTTTACTTTTTGTTGAATAACCAAGGAATATACCTTCTTCACTTTTTGCATCTATTTTACCATTCCTAATATTTTAAAAATATAACACTTGCTTCCAAATACCTAAAAATATTTAACATTGGGTGAATATCCATACCATAGTTCAAAAGGTGTTGAATTAGTACCTTTCTTGACTTTCACATGGCTCAAGGTATAAACAATTGTATTTACAACTTCTCTCTAGTATTTCAAAGCAACGTTTCTATCCATCATGAGTGTCCTAGCATAGTCCATTATAGATTTGTTCCTCCTTTTAGCAATTCAATTTTGTGGAGGGGTCCTAGGAGTAGATGTTTTTTTTTTTTATTCCTCTATCATTGTAAAACATCTCAAACTCATTTGATGTAAATTCTCCTCCTCTGTCAGATCTCAAACATTTCAAACTTTTACCTGTTTCTTTCTCAACCCTTGCTAAGTACCACTTAAACATTTGGAAAGCATCATATTTCTATTTTAGAAACATAATAGACATTATTCTAGAGTAATCATCAACAAGTAGCATAATGTACTTATCTCCTTTGTAGCTTTACACTTCAATTGGTCCACACAAGTTAATATGAAAAATCTCTAATATTCCTTTAGAGGTATAAGTCTTACTCTTAAAACTTGACTTTGTTATTTTTCCTAACTAACATTGTTTGCAAATTATATTATTATACTTCTTCAACTTAGGCAAGCCTCTAACTCTTTTCATGTTATTGATACTAACCAAGTTATCAAAATTAACATGTCATAACCTCTTGTGTCATAGCTACACATCATCAAATTCTACAATTAAACAAGTAACATCCTCTATATCAAGGTAGAATATAATGCCTCTACTTTGATCACCTTTTCTAATTAGTTTTCCATCAATATCATATATATTAACAATCTTATTTTCAAACTCAACCTTACAACCTAAATTATTCACTTATGACACGCTCAACAAATTATAGTTAAGTCCAACATAGTAAACATTATCACATAAAATCTTTTCTGTGAGTTTGATAGAACCTTTTCCTTTTATTAGATAAGGTGCATCATTTACCAAATCTTAAACTATTTCCATCATAATAATTCAAGGTAATCAACTTACTTTTATCTCCAGTCATGCATGTGAACACCCATTATCAATGATCCATCTATCACTCTTGTTCACACAAGACACTAGTGCAGTTGCCTCATCCTCATCAGATTCATCCTTCATTGCAACATACATCACTTCATCATCATGAACATCAAATATATCTTTTGTTTCATCTTCAACCATGTAGCAAGACTTCTTGACTTTGTCTTTGTAATCTTTGTTGTCTTCATCTCTTCTATTTTTATACTTGTCACCACCTTTGTAATTATTCTTATCTAGACATCTAATAGCAATATGACCAACCTCATTTTAATTGAAACACATGATGGGTTACTTACCTCTGAACTTGCTTTTACCTCTATGAAATCTCCTTGCTAGTAGTGCTTCAAGTTAATCTACATCTTCCTCATCTATATAACTGTCACTAGACACATATTTTGTCTTTTTATTCTTCTTCTCAATAGGTTCCTTCAATGATAGCTTATCTTTGATCATAGATTTAACATTGATAGATTTTTAATTATCAAAATTAGATAGCTCAAAAGCAGTGAGCCTACCTACCAGACCTTCAAGAGTCAGATCATTCCTTGGCATACATCTCAGTTCTTGTATTACAAAAACTCTAATAGCATAGATGAGTAGAAGTGTTCTCAAAAAATTTCTTAGTATAGTATCGTCATCTATTATACTAGTAGCTTCTCTTATTGCATTAACAACATCTTTTATCCTAAAGCAATATTGATCAATATTCTCACCTTCTTGCATTCTCATATCATTGAACTTACCTCTAAGACTTTTAGCTTTGGCTCTTAGAACATTCTTGTCACCTCCATAGATAGTGTGTAGATCATCCCACATTTTCTTTGCACTACCACAACCTTTGATATCATCAAACTTATCATAGCTTAGGGTAGAGGAAATCTCCAACATTGTCTGGTAGTGTTCTTTCTTCTTTTTCAAATCTTCAGCAATTAAGACTCCAGTAGGATCAACATGCTCAATAGAAATGGTAGATTGTGCATGATCTCCAAGAATTCTAAGGTGTAGCTTCATCAAACTTTTCCATGTAGGAAAGTTATATCTATCAAGCTTGGGTACCTCTCTTTCTGACATCTTGATCTTGTTTCTTCTAGTACCTTCAAACTAGTCCTCTTAAGTAGATGAATCTGATACCAATTGTTGAAATTCTTTAGAATAACTGAGAGGAGGGTGAATTAGTTATCCAAGGTCTAGATGTACAATTAAAACTTTTCATAGCTTAGTGAACCCATATCCATAAAAAAAAAATTATCACGCATGCATCCATGAGATTATGCAATCACTTAAACTTTTGGATTACTATCAAATCAACTTTGCAGAAATGTAAACATGAAACATAACAAATTTATCACAATGATTTAACATGGAAATCCAATTTTGGAAAAACCACTAGTAACATGCTACTCATTCTCACTCTTGTAAAGTGATGCCCTATGAAAGGCCAACCCTGTTAAAGGTTACAATGCACACTGTTAAATGTGACCTAGTTAAAAGATTTCAATCGCCCTATTAGGAGTGAGCCTTATTACAAGACTTTAGATCATTTTCTTGGAATGTCATCTGGTTAAAAGATTTACAAATGACTATTAGTTCAACATCAATCCAAAGGATTTACCCTAGACTAGTACAATGATTAAAAAGTAACATTAAGGCTTGATCTAATAATAACTTACAACACACTTGTAGATTAAAGATCTCTGTTTGAGTCCTTCATTCTACTTAGATTTCACACACTTTAGCTCTGATAGCTTGTTCACCCTTCAAGCCTCCATACCCTTAAGCCTTCTAGCTTTGCTTGCTAATGTAGTCTCTTCTCTTAGGTCACTGAATGAAGCAATACCCTAGACTTCTTGTCTTCGTTAGGTTCTTGCACATGACAACCCTTTCTTTTGACCAAACATCTCTATGAATAGATAATTAAGATAGTTTTTCATTCATCCCCCATTGTCCATTTTAGGGTTAGATTTCAATAAATCTACCCATCATCTCATTTCATTCCCTTCTAGAAACTTCTTCTTGTATCCTCTTTGAATTCACCTCAAAATTGGTTTACCATGAATTATGTGTCACTATCTCATCAATCTTATCTATCACATGGTTCACACAATTCAAGAAATCAAACTTGTCAGCTCAGATTCATCAAATTCTTGATCTTTCTCATAATGCTAACACCCAACATTAACTAGCTTTTGATGTTTAGCATCCTCTATCAAATCACTCAACACAAACTAAAGTTTACTGGTGCTTTACATTAACTAAACTTTATCGAGCTTACAATGAAATTCACATTGCTCAACTTCAAATAATTTTTTGCTCGGCTTGCACTAACTTTGCTTAACACCTACTGTGCAGAATGTTTAAGCTTGGCAGACAAACTTCATTTAACTTGTTCTTCTAAACTTAATCAGTGTAACCAACCTTTGCAACCTTAAGTAGATTATCAATGCACTACAATATCACTATCTTAGCTGGTTCTTGTACTCCTTTTCCATATCATAACTCAACCTTTCCTCTAGGTGCTATTGTTACCTCATTTGACCAAATCCTCTTCATTGATCAAACAATTGATAGTACTTAAATCATATAAGCAATTGTCTTACCAGCAAGTAGCAGGTTTGACATCAATGACAAAATAATTATTGAAACACATTTATCATACCTACATCAATTTGTTTTCAACATGTTGGACACTGACAAGTGGATATTTTGGTACAATGATAATTAATTATTTGTAGCACTTTCCACCTTGGTAACTTATTGTTCTAGTAGGTCCAAATAGATCAATATGAACTAAGACCAAATTTCTTGTGGTAGAGTACTCCTTAGTCTTGAAACTTGTCTTTGCGTGATTTCCAAACCAATGTTCCTTGCATAATGTATAAATTATAGGCTTGTCAATGTTGACTTTTTTCACTGCATGCCTAGAATTGATCTTCACAAAGCTATCAAAATTAATATGTTTCATTCTTCTATGTCATAACCAACTTTCATTTGATTATGTCAAAATACACTTTCTTCTATTTTCATCCTTTAGATGGTCTACATTTCCATCAATCCTAGATCCTTCTTCCACCAATCTTTTAGAGTTTTCTTCTTTTCATTTCACAAAAACCATCATGGAACGTAAGATTTTGTCCTTTTATACAAATTTTCCTACACTAAGAAGACTGTGTTAAGGACCTTTGACACATAAAATGTGATATATCTCTTTCTCTACAACAATGTTTACTATTTCTTTTCCATTATTTTTTGCATTTGAGTATTATCTCCAAACATAAATAATCCTCAATCTCATTTTGCAAAATTGATTAACTTTCTCTTATCACCAATCATTTTATTTGAACTTCTAGTATTGATTACCCAATAAATTATCTCCTATTTTCAATAAACTTGGTAATAAATAAAAATCTCTTAGTGTTACAATGATCTTCTAAAGTAAAATATTTATTTGCATATATAATTTTGTGTGTGACATTGTTTCTAACATTTAGAACCATAAAAAGAGATTATTTTCTATCATTATTTGGTTTGCAAGATTATTTATCTTTTGTTGAATAGGTGTCTTCTTTGGCATAATGTAATCTTCTTTTAAAATTGTTTCCTCTAAAGTTACTATTTTTGATAAGATAAACAGGCTTTGAAGGGACCCTGAAACCCTTTACAAATCAAGATTTTTCAATGAAGCCCAAACCGAACAAACTAAAGTCCTAAGGAAGAATGGGTCAAATAACAGAAGTGACCAGAGTGGCATCACAAATAAAATAGTAAACATCTACGCAACCAGGTTTTGAAGGGTGCCTGAAACTCTATATGATTCAACAAAGGAGAAACAAGTCACCAAACAAAAGGTGACCAAAGTGGCAAAACATAAAACAAGACAATAACAGCTACAAAAATAGGTTTTTATTGGGCTCCTAAAACCCCAAAATGAAACACGTTGCCAAGAGAAAAATACCAAAAGAGCCAGGGAACAACTGGCCAAAAGCCAGGTGAGTCAGACTTTCCCTTTTGAGCCTTTCTTGGTAGACCTCAGTGCCATGTCAAAAGAGGGAGTAGGTGGCTTTTCCTTTTATTTTAGTCCATCCATCCTCCACCAAACCAGTAGCCTTCTGCAATCAAAAATCAGCACCATCACAGCCAAAACCTAAAACCCCAAAAGCCAAGGAAAAGGATGAAGAAGAGGAAGTGATAGCAGAAACCTGAGACAGAACAGTGGCACCTAGCAAAGGTAACACAAGAGGAACTGCCTTGGAAACACCAGAAGAAAGACCAGCTACCACAACTGAGGGAGCCAAAAGTGGATCCATCGACAAGAATTCATGAGAGGGCAGATCAATAGAGACAGGAGCAGAGTCCAATCTAGAAAATGGGTCTAGAGACGAATTTGTTGTCACCACTGAAGGAGCCAGAGGAGGGGAAAAAAAAGAAACATAAGTAGAATCCACCCCAGAAATAGGGACAGCAACAGGAAAACCAGGAGCAGGAACAGAAACCAGAGATTGGCCAGTAGACACCACGGAAGGGGTAGAAAGAGGAACCTTCTTAAAGATGCTAGGAGAAGAAGGAATCTGAGAAGAGTTCTTAGTAGCCTTATCATATGTGTACTGGGCATCTAAGACCCCATTCCACCAAGAAGGGGACAATTTCTATCTAGATTTACCTGAAGAGCACCTGGCAGCCAGGTGACTAGTCAAGTGGCAATTCTTGCAGCGAAAGGGGATACCCTCATATTCTAGAAGAATATTCCAAGAACCAAGAGGAGAATCCACCGAAATCATATCTGAGAGTCCCTTAGAAATGTCAATTTCAACAAGAATGTGAGCAAAAGTTGATCGATACAAGCCAACAAAAATTGAATCAGATTTCATGAAGTCTCCAAGCACATTCCCCACCTCCTCCCAGAAAGGATCTAGCCAAAGAGGAAGGGGAAGGTTCAACAACCTTACCCACATAGGGATCTTATTAAAAGTTTTAGTTGAAGGGTTGAAATCCTTGTGCCAAATTTTTGCCATCAAAGGAAACTTCCCATCCCAAGAGAAATTATTGCTGAGGATGGCATTTTTATCATCTGTAGAATCAAATTTCACAAACCCCTTGCCACAGGGTAAATTTGGGCACTTTTAGAAATGAATGGTTCCCAAACATGGGATATCCATGCATGCAAATCTGAAAGAGAGGTTCAGAAACCCTTAAAGCAAAAGATAGCAGTAGAAGCCATGAAATCCTTCAAATTAATAGTAATCTTATCAATTGTAGAAGAATTTAGATGAAGCCTTTTTGAGTTACATACCACAACCGGCATAGCAGCACAGAACCTCGAACACATGGTATCATGAAACCAAGGCTACACCGTTTGACCACCAATACCAGCCTCAAATGCAACCACATCAGCATAGGAAATGGCTAAACCACCCACAACTCCAGGTGCAACCCTTGCCCGATCAACAGAAGTAGAAGCGACTGTCGCAAAGCCAGACAGAAGAGAAGAAGCCGAAGTAGCCATTAGAAAGAAACTAGATGCAGGAGATAGAACAGGATGGGCTGGGCAAAAAGCCAGATGAGAAGCCGAAGCCAGACACAGGAACAAAACTCAGGCCCAACCTGAGCCTAGGCGTAGAGGCTGAGTCTGAAGTCAAAACCAGTTGTAGGAGCCAGGTGCAGTAGACAAAAAGAAGCCAAGGGCCGAAGTCGAAGCCTAATGTAGGGAGCTAGGCGAGAGCCAGGTGCAGGAGCTTGGTTGAAGCCAGGGGCCGAAGCTGAAGTCAAAACCAGGCACAGGGAGCCAAGCGGGAAGAAAAATTCAAAAAGAAGGCATCTACTAGTAGGGAGTTTGTTAAGATGGTGTGGCGGGTCCTCTAAAGTTACTATTATTACTATTTATTCCCCTAAATAAAATTTAGAAGCTTGATGACCAATCTTTCCACTATTGAAACATTTAAAGGATAACTTACAACTGTACTTTCTAGTGCCTTTTTTTCAATTTTCTACAAAGTCTTCTTCATCTTCGTTGGATTAATTTCTTTAATCAAATATAAATTATTCTCCCTTTTTATGACTTTGAATGTTGCTTCCCCATTATAAGATTCTTTATCAAATTCTAATCTCAAAAGCAATAAATTTATTGTATTATTAATCCATTAAATTATTTTTAGATCTATAACTTCCTTGATAAATGATACTTTAGATCTATAGGGTTTGGAAGTGAACTGTGGAGATTTTAAACAACATATGATTCTTTAAGTTATACACTAAGACCTTTGACGATGTTGAAAATTTCCATCCCAGTCTAAAATAACTAGCGATCTCTTCATCCTCAATAAATTTTCATGTTTTCAAAATTTCCTTTATAGATTTGTATAATTTATCATCTTTTTTTAGTGTCTCCTTAATAGAAGTTCTCAATTTTTCAAAAACATCCTTAGAAATATTATAACGCCATGACCTCCACAAGTTCAAAGTATGCTAATCCACACAAAATAGAATTCTTTTCCTTGTCATTATTCTCATAAGTCTTAATCATTGGAAAATAATTTAGTAGACTAATATGAGTGGTAAATTCATCATTCATTTCTTTTTGAACTCCCTATTCTTCCATCCTTAATCACTAGAAGTTTTAATTAAACCTAAGTGTCTTATCATAGCCCTTATGTGCTATCCAAATCTTCCTCAACTTGTTGATATTTCTTTAAAGGAACCATTATGTAATATTGATTGTTGAATATACAAGATAATTAGTAATTCTTTGAAATGTCCCTTTTTTGATTTTACATGATATTTCCAACCTTTAATCAGATCTTTAAGATCAAACAACTAATATCACAAAGATCCTCCAAATTTCTCAAGAAACCCCAAATCGGGTATGCCGAAAATTGTGCCAAAAGCTTCACAGCTTCACCAATTATTAATAAATCTGAAAGTGGACATTTTTACAGAAATTTCAGCAGCATAACATCCTACAAAATGAAATTTTTAGATCCATATAACCTTTACACAACAGTTCTCAAATGTAGGACAAAAACTATGCTCATCGGGCTCCCGAAATTAACACAAAAATGCTCGGAAACACCACACAACACTAATAAACTATCTCAGAAGTTTAATCATGTCCCAATACATATATTCAGCTCTATTTTAATAGCTTAAAGTCTGAAATATAGCAGCAACCAAAACTGATATGAAATGCTCAACTGAAAACACCAAACTCATGCAAAAAACACACCCAAAAACCCACAAATCTACACTGTTCAGCACAAAGGCAAACTCTGTATGAGCATGCACATGGAATGGCTTCAAACTCCTGTCCTTAGACTTTCTAGAAACCTGCAAACTCTCATTCTTGGGTCTCCCTGGAAACCTGCAAACTCCCGTTCTTGGGTCTCCTTCTCCACAGGTTTGGCAGCCTCTGAAGAATAACAAAGAATGAGCAAAAATCAAGTTCTCCCCTCAGCCCAAAATGCCTCCAAACCCCTTAAAAGAGGGCATAACTGTAACTCACATCCAAGAGAGGTTAACGAAACATATTTTAATAATAATTTTCATTTATTAGTCCAACGGTTTCCAAAGATTAACCCCCTTTTTCTGAAACTTCACTTTCTTGGGCCTGCCTGCCTTAACAAAGATTATTATTTTTTAATTATTTGAAAAGGGGACATGACAAGTCCTCCCCTCCCAAACATTGCTTGTCCTCAAGCAATGGTTGAACAATAAACCAATCAATCCACCTGGATCCCAAATGTAGTCATGAACTATACTACTACCAATTAACACAGGCTCCTGCAATATCCTCTGCAATATGACCAAGAGGAATCCATAATCAAACTGACAATTATAGCTCAACCAAACTCCGAAATCACCACTACCACAATCAAAAACCCATGAGGCACAAAATCTTAGAACATCAGAACCCAAGCAAAGTGGACAAATCAAACTACCAACACAGTAAATACCATCAACGCATCCCACTGGCCTATACGGAATGCACAATCCAACTCTGCAAAAATGGTGAATGCTCTCGAATGAAACTGTACCAAGTATGGAGAATCCACACACTGTACAACTCCTGTTGTCAACACAACTTTGCAAATCACCGGCCACTATCTCATAACCATAACTACCATGCACCCCTGATGGTGAAAAGCCATCACAAGATAAATAGCAAGAATTGGAACCCAAACCAAATCTTCCTGCCATCAACTCCTCAACACAAGGATCAAATGCTAACTGATGTACATACCTTGCAATATAATGTTGATAAAAAAAACCAACCTTAGTCAAAAACTCACCATGAACAAGTGATACAACCCACTGTGACTGATCACCAGCTAAGTCAGGAGATGTCATAGCCAAAGGAGTAGAATCAATAACAACACCCGCTGAAGCATCACTTTGAAACTCCTGCTCTAAGTCATGTATTATCAAGCTGTCAATTGTAGAACCTATCGCCATGTAATGCCCATCACAACTCTCATCTTGAGGCATCAAATTGTCCCATAACTGATGATAAGCACTAGGAACCAAAGTACATCTCTGTATCATTATCTCATCAACATGGTCATCAAAGGTAAATTGATGAGCATACCTCACAGTCTAATGTTGATAGAATGCACCAATCTCAGTCAGTGGCTCAGACTGTAATCCAGATGAAACTAACTGCAATTGATCATTGACCATGTTGGAACTAACTACTACCTCCGAAGATATCACCAAGGGAGTAGTGTTACTAGTAGGAACCATGCCAACTGCCAACTCACCAACATCACACATAATCTTTGATAAATCTCTAGTCTCTGTGCCATCAATACTAGAGGCCACCACCATGTCAGGCATACAACAATCTGCTACAACACCCAACTCAACTGAACCTAACTCTAGTGGGAATGAACCTGATATTCCAATGTTAGTATCAAGAATGGATGCATCCCTATCTCCACTGTCTCTAACAATCTCGGCCATGGACATCCTCGGATCACCAAACACCACTGCTTGTGACTGTATAGAATCAGGTGAAGACTGTAGTCGCTCTAACTCCATGGTCACCTTAGCCAAATGAAACTATGACTCCTTGAAAGCCAACTATGTACTCTCAAGAATCTCAAAAGTCACCACAAGCTGCTCAGTAAGCTCACTCACCTCATCTTCCTTGGCCAACAATGCATCATATGTTGTACTGCCCCACTTCATAAGATAATCTTTGTCGGCTACCAACTGCATATAATCCTATCTCAAAATCTGGATAGCCTCCCATAAAGAGTGGAACTCTGTCAAGGAAAGATAACTGCCTCCCTGCTCATCACTAGTAGGAGAACCCCATCCATAAATTGCTAACAACTGACGAGCAGCATCGAAATGCTGGCAAGTGATAGCAATATCTTGGTCACTAACTCTCAACTGATTAGACACATGATGGCACTGGCTTGACTGTCTCCTAAAAACCTCCTCTGATGCACTATCTAAAGGAGTATCCTCAAAGTTACTAGTCTCTAGAGTATTACCATCCATATCTTGTGAATCAAATCTAAAACTCATATCAACATATGGAGTATCAAAAACATTAGCATTGCTGTCCAACTCCTCTATACCCAAGGAAACTAAGTCTTCAAAATTGCCCATTGCATCCTTCTGGATGTCATCAATGCCAATATGATCCTGGGACTCATCTATACACACTGCCAAATATGAAATATCATCAACACATTCTAGCAAGTATGGTCGACTGGATATATGAACAAAGCTCAACATCGGTGTATAAAAACTAATACCAACATTGGACAAGCTGCTAGTACAAGAAAAGACAACACCATGCAATCTGCTAATCAAATCCATGATAGCACCCAAACAAACACTGCTACCAAAAAGTGTTAAAGATCTCCTGTCAACTGAATCCCAAATGCCAATATAACAATCTTGAGTCCATATCTGTAAACTAGAATCAACTGGTAACTCAAGAAAAATCCTCACTTGAGTAATATGACCAATACCAACTAACTCCACATACCTATCATGATGAGATAATGAAGTCAAAATACTATCTTCACTCACCTTTAGCTGGCGGGATAAATCATGTGAAGTACTACCTGCATCAACCTCATGTGGTGAAGCATCTAACTGTGCCTGGTACTCTTTCTCAGCAAAGTCATGAATGCTCAATGTTTGGTCATCTCTACCAGGTATCTCACCATCCTGCACAACAACATCCTCATAATCATCATCTGAACCCACTACACTGTAGTCACTGCCTATTGTAACTATACCATCCTAAATACCTGTGGCATCACCCTTTGACAACCTGTAAACAATTGTCTCAATTTGAGTATCAAGTTGACTGTTACTATCAATCTGTGTAATATCCTTTCCCACCACCTCCTATAGCAGAGTAGAATCTGAGACCTCTACCTGGCTATCAGCTAGTTTCTCAAACTCCTCATGCAAGTTCTTGAGAATTGTGTCATCTGTCCTATGAGAAAATCTGCCAAATAGAAATCCAGTCAACTTATCCACCTTAGCTGGGTCAGATAACATGTCATTCATTATACGGTGGTGCTCAACCAACTGTTTAGACATGTCATAGCTTATTTTCATAAGTTTATCTCGAATGTCTAAATAACCATCCTTTCTACTATTTTGACTCTGGCTATCAATTGTCCAAGATCGTTCCCTCTGAGACTCTATACTATACCTGTCCATTCTGGATAAAGTAGAGTGTAACCCCAATAGGATAAAACTTCTTCAAACACCAAGAACTAACATGCAAATGATTAGAAGTAGCATGCAACCATAGATTTGGACATGTAACTGATTAGAAGCAACATGCAACCACCAAATTATGACATGCAAGATCTGGGTAGTTGTCAAAACTGACATGCAAACTTCTACAACCACCAAATTCACCAAGAACTAACATGAAAATGATTAGAAGTAGCATGAAACCATAGATTTGGACATGCAACTGATTAGAAGCAACATGCAACCACCAAATTATGACATGCAAGATCTGGGTAGTTGTCAAAACTGACATGCAAGATCTGGGTACTTGTCAAAACTGAAATGCAAACTTCTACAACCACCAAATTCACCAAAAACTAACATGAAAATGATTAGAAGTAGCATGCAACCATAAATTTTGACATGCATCTGATTAGAAGCAACATGCAATCATAAATTATGACATGCAAGATTTGGGTAGTTCTCAAAACTGAAATGCAAGATCTGGGTAGTTGTCAAAACTAACCTGCAAACTTCTACAAACCCTCAGGCTGGCAAGATCATGGCTCTGATACCACTGAAATGTCCCTTTTCTGATTTTACATAATATTTCCAACCTTTAATCAGATCTTTAATATCAAACAACTAATATCACAAAGATCCTCCAAATTTCTCAAGAAACCCCAAATCGGGTATGTCGAAAATTGTGCCAAAAGCTTCACAGCTTCACCAATTATTAATAAATCTGAAAGTGGACATTTTTACAGAAATTTCAGCAGCATAACAGCCTACAAAATAAAATTTCCAGATCCATATAACATTTACACAACAGTTCTCAAATGTAGGACAAAAACTATGCTCATCGGGCTCCCGAAATTAACACAAAAATGCCCGAAAACACCACACAACACTAATAAACTATCTCAGAAGTTTAATCACATCCCAATACATATATTCAGCTCTATTTTAATAGCTTAAAGTCTGAAATACAGCAGCAACCAAAACTGATATGAAATGCTCAACTGAAAACACCAAACTCATGCAAAAAACACACCCAAAAACCCACAAATCTACACTGTTCAGCACAAAGGAAAACTTTGTATGAGCATGCACATGGAATGGCTTCAAACTCCCATCCTTAGCCTTCCTAGAAACCTGCAAACTCCTGTTCTTGGGTCTCCCTGGAAACCTACAAACTCCCGTTCTTGGGTCTCCTTCTCCACAGGTTTGGCAGCCTCTGAAGAATAACAAAGAATGAGCAAAAATCAAGTTCTCCCCTCAGCCCAAAATGCCTCCAAACCCTTTAAAAGAGGGCATAACTGTAACTCATGTCCAAGAGAGGTTAATGAAATATATTTTAATAATAATTTTCATTTATTAGTCCAACGGTTTCCAAAGATTAACCCCCTTTTTCCGAAACTTCACTTTCTTGGGCCTGCCTGCCTTAGCAAAGATTATTATTTTTTAATTATTTGAAAAGGGGACATGACATTCTTGTGGGACTCAAGAGGGTATTGGGAGGTATGAATTATATTTTATAATGAAATCTTTAACTTTTTATTGCTCCTTATGCTATAAATTTGAATTCATGCATAAAAACATGTAACAATGAAAGAAAAAAACATTCCACATAATTGCATAAGTCAACATCATATTAACATGGAAAACCTAATCTCATAAAAATAATGGTGAGAGTAATCTCATAACATATGAACAATATACACAACTTATTTTAGAGTTGCAATCCATTAAAGAAACTACTCATTTAAATGAAGGTTTAATGGCTACATCAAGCATGGTTTACTACTCCTTGATTATTCTAACAATTAGAGAAGTGGGCTATGACCTTATAATTTAACATGTGTAAAAATATATATATATATGTGGGGATGGTTTTGTAATATAGTACTATTAGAAATATAGTCTAGTACTTAGTCATCTCTACTTTCACTACAAAATTAATCATGACATAAAATTTTGCATTTAGAACCTCCTAAGCTCTATGAACACAACTTGTGATCTAGATATGTATATCCAAAAAGAAATAAATGTGGAGAAAATCCTTGATCCAAAGATAATAACATTGATAGAACAACAATCTACAACTTCAATAATTTGACATCAAAATAGGAACATTAGCCATCTAGAGATATATTGTTGTAATCCATAGTATATACTTCATCAAGCCTATCAACATGAATTGATACTATTTTCACATACTTCTCCATAGATTTTCCTAAAGAAAATACACACACTACTCTTTTTCAACCATCATACTCTATTTTGTATCTTCAATAACCATCTCATTCATATGTCTTTGACAACCAACTTTATATGTCTTCAACAACCCACATATTCATATTTATTTAACAACTAGATTCATATATCTTCAACAACCATATTCATATGCCTTGAAAACATTGCTTTGTATGATCAACATCCATATGGTATTAGTAATCAACTCCATGTTATCAACATTATAATACCCTTGCACATGTTTCCTTTTTCAGTATGTGTGCTTTTAGGACTTTTAGGATACTAGTTATTTGTGATAGACTACTTATTATGTTTTAATGACATAAGACTTGTTTATTATTTTATTTCATTCATTATCTAACAAGAATCAACAAAGACATGTGAAGGGAGAACAATTTTAGAATAAAATAATAAAAGAGGAACTATAGTGACGGGTCAGTAAATATGTCAATACAATATTCAAGATCAAATGGGCCAATGCAAGACTATGTTAAATAATAGACTAATTTATGTTGGTGTAATTATATATTCACTAATTATACTTAAATTAAGGTTACTTAGGATAATATATTCCATATTAGCTTTCCATTGAGACACCTACAATTTTGCACCACCATTAATCACATGATGTAGGAGAATTATACTCTAGGTAGTAATAGTTGTTATCTTAATTAATACACCTTTAGTATAAGGAGGCCTATTATGTGCATGTTAAGTATGTCCATGTAATTTATTGATGTTTATTAGATCAATAATATCATTTTTGTATTTTTCTAGCCAATATATTGTGGAAGTTGTCTTGGTCTTTCATTTGATCCTGGAGGTGTTATAGAGTCACTTAAAACTATAGTAATATCAAAGTGATAACTTTAGGTAATAGTTTCAATTTTTTTTATTAATCATGGTACATATACATGACATCCAAAAAATCCCATTAAAGATACACTTTTTCATAAATAGCGATATTAATAAGATGAAATAATTTAGTCCAAATGAATATGAAAATCATTTCGAGCATAAATTTATCAAATATAAAGAAGGAGATAATTTATGTTCTTAGGTTATTGTTACATATAATTTTGTTGCATAAAGCATTTAAAGAGTGATCTTACAATGTAGCTACAAACGTAATGATATATCTTAATAGAACAATCATCCTTTAGCAATGATATGAGATGGAATGATCATGAAACAACAAAATTACAAGAACAATAAAAGTATGTACAAGTGCAAAACTGTCAAGCTTTGAGGCCAATATTATATATATCTCATGAGTTACACCCTCCTTTATAATGCATGGATTTCTTCCATCAATTCCAACTTTGAGCTCTAGTTTTGGATTTTGAGAGACAATTTAGTTGCAGTTGAGTTCCACTTTTCATTTTGGGCTTAACCTTCCTATAAGGTTAATGATTAAAGGTTTTTTTTTCTCAATTACTTCTTCTTCTTTCTTTTGTGTCCTACAAAATTAAGGCATATTCTATCAGGACTCATATTTTTTAGACTTATAGCAACATCTTTTCGTTTAAGTCCAAGAATATAGTATAGATTGATCCTTCTCATATTAGTGTGTATTTGGCATTGAATTGTAGATTTCATTTAATTTTTATGGTTTGTAAATCACTTTGATTGATTACATTAGGTATTCAACTTTTGATACATGTTGTTCTCATTAATGTAGGTTGTATATTGTGTTGTTAAGGTTTCAATGATTCAGATTGCATAAATTATCTTCCTTTTTTGGAAAGTTGATACTTAACATTTATTTAGTCAGATATATGAATATGAGTTATATAAAAATATTATCTTACTCAAAATTACTATGAATTATTAGTTTTTAGGGAGATTTAAGAATAAATATATGGTGCATCACCTATTTTGAGGAGATAAGCTATCCCTTTTCATGGAAAGAAGATAGTTTAAGGTGATCATAAGGGGAATTCATGTTAGAAAGTAAAGACCACCAACACAACTAAGAGTTGGGGGGGAGGGGGTGAATTAGTTGTATACTTAATCTAAATTAAACTTAACTTACCAAATACAACTTCAATAACCAATATAGATAGAAACCATAAGATATGAAACATGCATAATGACATAATGATTTGTTAACTAGGGAAACCCTTGATTAGAGGGAAAACTCTAGTGAGAATGGCACCCACAAAATGATGTACTAATATAAAAGCTTTGAGTAAGAGGATATGACCATGTTAGGATATACTTGAATGCAATCAATACATATGAGTCCCCCTTAGGATATTTTGAATACCTATCAAAATATTCTATCCTTGTTAGGAGCACATGGAAGGCAACTGAACCCGCTATTCAAATTTCTTCAGAACTGATACACAAAATAGATCTCTAGAATAACATATCCAAAGTAGTGACTTGATCAATACACCAAGTTCTTTTCTAATACAATTCCTTGAAGTTATAAACACAATATCTATATCATTTGGTTCTCTTCTATGATCAAATTCACATCCTCTTGATCACATCTAAATAATATAATACAATATGACATACACTATGACATATACAAACCAAGAAAACATCTTTCCTATATACCTTGTCCTAAAAATTGATTGAATTATTCTTGAGGGCTTTCTCAATACAAAATGAGTAATATAGGACCTTAATATGATATTACAATTAAGTTCTACATGCTACAATATACTTTACAACTTCCAAAACAAATTCCAATTTAAAAGTTGGTTACTAGTGAGCATATAACACACTATACTTCAACATTCTCCACCAAAAGATCTCCAACATCTAATACCATGAACATAACATCACAAACATATCTTCAACCACAATCCAAGCTCTCTTAACTAAACCTTTTCACCTAATATATATAACTAAATTACTAGTAAACTATTTCCTACACACTAACCTATAACCAGTCTTCAATGAATCAATTGTACAACTTATCTAAATCTTCATACTAACTTGAGTGAATATTGATGTAGCATATGAACACATCCATAAACATGAACCTAAGTCTTCATTTCTTAACTCACTATGCCTAAACCTCTTTGATCAAATATGCCTCTATGATATATTGAAACTCTATCTTTCACATACCAAAATACATATACATTGACATCCATGACATGTTAAGTCATGAGTGTAACATTTAAGAAATCAATCCAAATTCCAAACACTCCAAATTCTCCCAATAATCTCTCCCTTTAATGTATACTAAACAATTTTCTCAACATGCTCACAATATCCCCCTTTGGCATTTATGGCAACATATGATGAAAAACTATCAATCCAAACTAACTTCTTGAAATCCCAATGATATAAATCTTCCCCTGAACAATCTCCCCCATTCATATACCTTCCTTATATTATTTTTTCATGTATTATTTTCCTCCATTATGTATCATTTTTTCATGTATTTCTCTCCCCCGTTGACATCAATGACAAAGGTGTCAATATGTGAATTTAAGAATCTGAAGTTCTCTCATTATATTCCTACTCAAACCAATCTGCAAATACCAAGCGCCTAAAAACACTATTGTACCAAAATCATTACATAAGAGATTTTGAATAACTTTTCTCAAAACAAATACTTCTCCCCCATAGAAGTAGCATCAAGCATCCAATCCAAATTGAATAGTGCTTTGATTGTACTAGATTGATACAATCCTTGCATTAATTACTCTGAAATAGGTTATGGCATTTCCCCAAGCATACCTCTAAGTTACTCAAAAACATATTTAGCTATTCAATATCGTCCAAGATTATCTTTAGCTAGCTAACAATGCCTTCCTTTAAAAAAATGAAGTCTCGAGTTTGTCTTTTAGATCTTCTATATACTCATTATCATCTTCTAGGGTTTCTTCTAGTTATTTCTAATACATGTAATTTTATATTTTATAATATCTATACTCAAGATATTAAATTTTCCCTCTAGAGAAATTAGCTCTAATACCAATTATTGGAAATTTAGGTAAGGTACTGAGTGATGGGAGAGAACCGTTACCTTCAACTTTTTCACCCAATTAACCTTTTAACCATAAACTAATAAACCTGTTGATATGGAATAGCTTGTTATCTATTGCTGAAATGTAAATTAATAAAATAATAACATGAGCATTCACACATATAACACACAACACACTATTTTGGTCTCGTAGAAAATCCTTGGTTAGAGGGAAAATTTGTGGTGAGAATGATACTACAACTCATCACTATAGTAATAAGGTTGGTATATTAAGAGATTACAATGTTGTCATCTTCTAAATGACTCATCTATTAGAAGTGACTAAAACCCTATTAAAAGTATATATTATTAGAATATTTAGAATAACTAAGAGGGGGTGAATCAGTTATCTAAGGTCTAGATGTACCAATCGAACATTTAAACAATTCAACTAATCTAAATCTTAGAATTCAATAGTTTAGCCTCTATAGTAAATAATCAGCAACATAAAAGTGCAATCCACTATACTAATACTCATCAAACTTGTAGAATGTAAAACATTACTAGTAAAACATCTCAAATGACATCCATACAAGTTGAGACTAAGATTTAACATAGAAACCCAATTTGGGAAAAACCACTAGTAACATATCACCAATTTTTCACTCTTCTAAAGTGGGCTCTATTAGGAGCCAAGCTTGTTAAAGGTTATAAAACACACTGTTAAAGGTTATAAAACACACTATTAAATGTGAACTTATTAAAGGAATTTATCACCCAGTTAGGAGAGGCCTTGTTAGAGGATTTTAGAACATTCCTTTAGAATGCCACCTTGATTAAAGGATTTCTATATGACGGTTAGGTCAACTTTGATTAAAGGATTTCAATAATGATACAATGGTTAGAAAGTAACAACATGTTTGATCTGACAAATACAACTTGTTGGGTGAGTGCACCAAGATGGTGTATAAAAAGGGGGGTATAAGTGGAAACTTTTTTTCTAAGGTTAGGTAAATCTAAACTTAGAGGAGACATTTGAGGTTCATACACTCAAAATAACAATATGTGTAAAATATATAAATTGTAGTGCTTTGAATATACTTTCTAAACTATTAGATTTTTTACCAAATGAATAAGATTAAGTAGGTCAAACCCTGCACACATGAAAAATAGTTCCTATTTTTTTTAGAAAACATAACATAGATGTTTTCATGTGCAGCACACAAGACATTTTTATATTTAGTATTTTGCATAACCCTTTGGTAGGATGATAGTTAAGAGTCATATCTAGAATTTGTGTATTTTTTTGTAATTTTCTAATGAGTATTTATTTTTATGAATTATTGAACTGACTACATCCTTAAATTTTGGTACTTGTTTGTGTGCTGAGCATAACTTGCATCAAAATCTTCAAAAATGGAAATTTTTTTAAAGAGTGTATAAAATCAAGTGTAGAATAAAAATATATAATTTATTTTGAATTCTATTAAGTATATCAAAAGTTATTAAAAAAAATAGTAGACATACATGTCTATAAGGAATGTCAAGGCATTGGTAAAAGTATTTAAAGTTTGCATTGTTAATATTGTCCAAAAATATATGGTTAGAAAGCTAAGAAGATGTGCAGTATCATGGTAATAATTTTAGAAATACCCACTTCACCATTAGCAAACTTGATGAAGGTAGAGATGGGAATTCATCTTAGAAGATGAAAAAATGTATAAAGAAAAAATAAATTGGAGGAAAAATAGTCTACCAGGCCTTTGGGTCATTTCCCTATGCTATTACCATGCCATAAACCAATCAGATTTCTAGGATTCGAATAACTTGATCAGATTCTGAAAATGAAAAAGTGCATTGAAAACCTAATCGAGTTTTGAAGAAGTAAAATTTACTTCTTCAAAACCCAATCAGGTTTTGAAGAACTAAAAATAGGCTTTAATCTAAACACCATAACTTTCACATATATAGTATGATTGACTCCTTTCAAAATACTTTGGAAAGGTATTGAAGAGCTCTACAACATGATGTAGATAACTCAATCCTATGTCATCAAAATATTATTTTCCATCCATTTGAATTAAGATTAATCTAAAAAAAATAGTCATTGTTTTCCAAATGCATAATCAATAGGTAAACATGAATGTTAACATATTGTTAACTATCTCTCTCTATCTTCATCCTATTCCCCAATATCTCTCTCTTATGTTCCTCTCTCTCTCTCTCTCTCTCTCTCTCTCTCTCTCTCATATTATCCCCTCTCCCTCTTCCTATCCCATACTCTCTCTCTTGCCCCTCATGTCCCTCTCTCTCCATAACTGCATCTCTCTCTCACTCTCTCCATCTCTCTCTCTCTCTCCTAGGTCCCTCTCTCTCCACCACTTTAACTCTCTCTCATTGGTGTAGGGGCACCTAGGTGGGCTAAGGAAGACCTAGGGCTCCCTTTTAGATTTTTTATTTTAGTGGTTCTAACCACACCACTAGGTGAATAAAGGGACTCATCTAGTCCTAAGTATGTGACTTTTAGGGTTAACAAACCCAACTAGGTCAAAGTTACTCCTTATCGCATACTAGGCTAAACTAGGTGTTTTGAGGTCTAGAAGGGTAGAATGGGAAAATTGAAATGTTAATGCCATATTTAGGTGTTTCAAGTGCTATATTGACATTATACAATGTTTCATGGCTTTTGGAGTAAGTTTGAGGGCTTAACTCCATAAGATGTAAAAGTTGCTCAATTGTTGTCAATGTTGTCAATGACAACATTAACAACTTTTTCTTACATTTCAAGAAACTTTTTCTAGAAGGTATCATGCCTATTTTAAAAATTTAGGAGCATGGGTGGAAATTCTATATGAGGCCATTCTCAACATGTTCAAAGGGTTGGAGAAGTTTGGTATTGGACTGCATAGACTATATATCAAGTTTTTAATAGCAGTTTTAAGCTTTTGAGTTCTTTTGGCAAGCATATGGATTTTATTTGGATATTTTTGAATTGGAAGTGTTATTATAGGTTTATTTAACATTATAAACAATTATATTTTGTCATTTTATTAGGTTTTGTGTGCTTAGTTAAATTATTTTATTTTGTACTAGCCTATTGTCCTGAATCAGGTCGTGTGCAAAGATGGAGTCATAGGGCCAGCATGGAATTTTTAGATTTATAACATGACTCCATGTACATTGTGTACAATGGATGTGGGGTCCTAAAAAATCTAAGGAGAGATTTATGAAGTGATGTCCTAGGCAAGTCCTAGTAACTTGGTTAAGGATCACAGAGTGGAGCAAGTGGAGTTAGAGTGGTTGAACATGTCTAATACTTCAACTTGAGATTGGAATATGATATAAGGTTTTTTTGAGTAACCTAAACCAAATCGGAAGCACTGGTGGAAGTCCTAAGGAAGTTAAAATACTCTTTCCATTAGACAGCAAGCCACCCTTGAAAACCTTGTTTTAAGGCTAAAATTGTGTCTGTATAGTACCAACAATTTGGGAACCTTAGACCCCCAAAATATTTAAGGTCTCTAAAAAGAGTACTTGTAATTGTGGTTTTTGGACCCCTTGTTAAGGATTTTTGCAAGATAATTTGGTTTTACTACATTTGGAGGACTAATTCTTGTAGCCTTATTTCAAGCATTTTAATGTAATTTTTCTTAAGAGTTGGAGCTTGATTAGGGTTTCTTCACTGATTTTGGTTGAGGATTTGGTGGGGAGTCCAAGTAAATTTCTAGATGAATATCCACCCATTTGAGGATTCTAAAGATCATTTAGGGTTATTTGTGTTGAAGGAGAGTTAGCAAGCAAGATTGTTTTATTTGGTTCAATTGAAAGGTTTAGGATCTACTTGGTTAGAGTCCTAAAGAGAATAGGGTGAGTATAAGCCCTATTTGGTCATGTGTATGACCTTAGGAGACCCCAAGAAAGATCTTGGGGAGAAGCAAGATTGGTTGTCACATCAATCAATCTCTCCATCTCTCTCTCTCATCCTATCCTTTCTCTCTATGTGAAGTTCCCATTTCAAGGATCAAAGATTAGGGAGAGAGAGAGAGAGAGAGAGAGAGAGAGAGAGAGAGGGGGGGGGGGGGGGGGGGGGGGGAGGGTTAGGGATTAGGTTTAAGAGAGAGATAGATTAGAGGATAGGAAGAGAGAGAGAGGGGCTTACAAAAAGAGAGAGATTGAGAGAGAGAGAGATAGAGGATAGGATGGAGAGAGTGAGAGGGGATTGGACATGGACAGAGAGTGACAAATATGGAGAGAATGGGATAGGATGGAGAGAGATCGAGAGAGAGTGAGGCAATAAGATGGAGATAGAGAGATGGGGGTATAGGATAGAGAGATAGAGAGAGTATATAGCATGATAGAGAGATAGAGAGAGTATAGAGAGTGAGAGAGAGGGATGTCTGTGTGTGTGTGTGTGAGAGAGAGAGAGAGGGATTAGGAGTTGGTGTGAGAATGAGAGAGGTTAAGAGTTAGTAAGAGAGAGATTAGGAGTTAGTGAGTGAATGAGTGAGTGATTTTGTGTGTGATAAAGAGATAGAGGGAGTGAGAGAGATTATAGAATGATAAAAAACTATGATAATACTCTTATCTACCTATTTGCTCCATGTTTGGAAAATAATGACTACTTATTTTAATCCATGATTGATTATAATGGATGGTAAATAAAATCTTTATTTCCTATTATTATTGTAGTTGCATTATCTTTTAGATCTCTTCAATAAATTTCCAACACATTTTGAATGGAGTCAATCGGAGTCCAGATGTGAAAGTTATGGCTTCTAGAGTGGAGCCTATTTTTATTTCTTCACAACCCAATTGCATTTTGCATAACTCGTTCGGGTTTTGTGTAACCCAATTAGGTTTTAAATATATTTTTCATTCTAGAAATCCAATTGGGTTTCAAAACTTGATTAGGTTTTATTTTTTATGTATTTTTGCTAGGCTTAGTAACCAAGCCTAGCCACTTTTTGAAATTTCATATAACCCAATTGTGTTCTTGACATTTTTAGTTTTTTTTTTGTGGTATCCACTAAATAATACACCAACTTGGTGCACACATCCCACATTGCAAATAAATATCACAATTCAATTCACATTTTGATCCACTAACTATCCTTCATTTTCATCTATATCTTTGATTTTCTTGGCATTCCTTCAAGAAATCACACTTCAACTCTTCACAACTCTTCTTAGCCTCTAGCTTAAGTTTGCCAATAAATAACACCAACAATTGCTCTAACCTTCTTAGGTCTTCACCAACTCTACTAGCCTCTATCAACCTTCTTTTAGACTAGCCCATATACCTCCTTAAATAGGTAATTCTAATATTTTTTTACTTAAACATCACTGTAGATCTTAGGGATTGGTTAGATTCATCAAATCCTTTGAACATTTCATCTCCTCTTTTCTCTTCTAGAAACTTCTAGAAACTTCACCTTGAATTCTTGTATAGAAACAATCAAACATGGTTTCTCTTGAATTAAATGCTCCAGGTCATCCATCCTTATGTTCAACACATTTTACATATTCCAAGAAATCAACTGTGTCGGCTAGAAATCATGATTTTCTCTTAATATGTCAAATGTTGTCCCTTGGCCAATACTATGTACTGACACTTGGTCATTACTGGATTACTTGATTGCTACTAAATTTTTTGTTTGGCACATATATTGATGCTCAGTTGATACTGATGTTGGATCGACACTACATCTACTTGGCTTATACTAGTGCTCGATCGATACTAGCATCTTTTGGCATATACTTCAAGGTTCATTATATTCTACTCTTTTTCTCAGTCGAGTTTCATAAGTTTCATAATATTTGGTCATTCTTTGATCACTTCTTCTAAGCTTTAGTACAACTATCTTCTTCACTTGTAACATGTTTAAACAATCACTTTATCTTGTTAAAGTCTAACTAATTAAGTGCCCATTTTAGTTTCCTCATAACTCAACCTTTCTTCTAGGTCCTTTTGTTATGTTCATCTTCTCAAATCCTCTTCATTAATCATTTAGATATGGAACTCAAATCATATAGAAAACTATCTTACTAATAGGGTTTGACATCAATGACAACATAGCAATTGTCTCAATTGTAGTTTGAAACAATCTCCCTCTTTGGCATTGATGCTAACACCTCTAGTTACCATGCAATCTAAAACATGTGCTACTTTGAGCATCTCCCTCTATGTTTAGTATAAGATCTTCATTAATATCCTTAGTTTCATTATGATTGTCATCTATGTGTCCAACAAACAATCTCTCTCTTTCAGTTTCAATCTAATTCTCATCCATGTAGCTCACATAAGCTCCCTCTATCATATAAGATCATGAAACCAATTAGATTTCTCAATATTGTTGGCAACACCATATTATTTCTCTTTGTAACACCTCCTTACTAAATAACTCCATCTTCATATGGTAACTAACATATATTGTCCCTCTTTCTTATTACTCTATGGTAACTGTCATATTCTCCCTCTTTGATAACAATGCCAAAGACACTTCATCTTTTACAAACATCTTCATTATGTAGATATCTTCATGTCAGTACTAAATTCTTCATCCATCATCTATACTTATGACTGATATAACATTATGTTCTTCTTCCTTCACTACTTTAGGCAACTCCTAAAGTATGACTTTCTGCATCAACTTGTAAGATATGTTGATCAGCATACTTGATGCAGAGCCTTATCTTAGTTTAAGTCCAATTGTTAGGGGAATCATCCCTAATTTACCTCTTAAATACTCATGTGCATCCTTAGGTAAAGCCTTAGTGAAAATATTAATTGTTTGTCGCTTAGCGTTTACATACTCCAATCTCACTTCTTTGTTTTGAACTAGCTCTCTCAAGTAATGCTACTTGATAGCAACATACTTGTTCTTTGTGTGTATTACAGGATTCTTTGATATGTTTATAACACATGTATTATCATAATAGATGACAACTAGATCAGTGATCTCTTCCTTCAAACCTTTCAGTAATTGATTAATCCATATTATATTTGAATATTTCATATATGCTACAACATATTCAGCTTTAGCTATTGATTGTGAAATATAGTTATATTTCTTGATTGTCCATGAGATTAGTCTCTTTCCTAGAAAGAAATCTCCACCACTTCTACTTTTTTGTCATCAACATTCCCTATCCAATCAAAATCGGTAAAAAATTTCAATTCAGACTTGTCATTCTTCTTGTAATATAAGCCATAGTCTTATGTTCCTTTTATATATCTTGGTATCCTTTCCACTACCATAATGTGATTCTCCTTAGGATTTGCATAAAATTTTGCAAAAATCCCAATTGGTAATGCAATATCAAGTTTGCTATGAACAACATATTGTAGTTTCCTAATCACTGTTCTATATAATATCTAGTTCACATCTATAGAATCATCATTCTTGGATAATGTATGTCCTATAGCCATAGGTGTGCTCATTGGTCTTGAATCTTCCATCCCAAAAAAATTTAGTATCTCCTTGATGTATTTTGATTGAGTAGTATAGATACCTTGCTTCATTTGATATACTTGTAAACCAAAAAAAAATTTGATCTCACCAAACATAGTTTCAAATTCTTTCTTCATTTCATCTATAAATGACTTGCATAATTTTAGATAACAATATCTCATTGTTACCTCCAATTGTCAAGTACCTAATGTTGTTATCATTATTCTTTCAAATCCAATCTTTAGCAAACAATTATGCAACCTTTCATACCATGCTCTTTAGGCTTGTTTCAAACCATATAGAGCCTTGTATAGTTCACATACCATATTTTTCTTGTTGGGATATACATATCCTTCTATTTTTTCTATGGAAACCTCTTCTTCAAGTATTCCATTTAGAAATACAAATTTGACATCCATTTGGTACACTTCAAATCCTTTGTGAGAAGAATAGGAAATTAGTGTTCTAACACCTTCCAATCTTGTATTTGGGGTAAATGTTTCCCCATAGTCAATTCCTTCTTCTTCTTGTGCATATCCTTTGCATACCAGTCTAGCCTTGTTCCTTGTGACTTCTCCATTTTCATTTAGCTTATTTCTAAATACCCACTTTGTTCTAATAACATTCTTTTCCTTTTTTCTAGGTACTAGTGTCCAATTTTTTTCTTTTCTATTTGCTCAATTTCTTCATTCATTGTATGAGTCCAAGGTCTAGATGTACAAATAAAACTTTTTAATGCTTAGTAGACCCATATCTATAAAAATTTATTATGCATGTGTCCATTAGATCATATAATACTTAAACTTTGTAGATTACTATCCTAGGTCAAAAAACTTTGCATAAATGTATTAAATGAAACATAAAAAATTCAATAACATATTTGACTCAATAATTTTATGTGGAAATCCAATTTGGGAAAAACCACCAGTAAAATGCTACTAATTCTCACTCTTATGAAGTGATGCCCTATGAAAGACCAACCCTGTTAAAGGTTATAATACACATTATTATATGTGACCTAGTTAAATGATTTTAATCACCTTGTTATGATGAGCCTTGTTAGAGGACTTTAGGCCATTCCATTATAATGTCACTTGGTTAAAGGATTTACAATGAATGTTAGGTCAACCTTAATCCAAAGGATTTAACCTAGATTGATACAATGATTAGTAAGTAACAATAAGACTTGATTTGATAAAAAATTACAACTCACTTGCATATTAAAAATCTCTATTCAAGTCCTCCATTCTTCTTGGCATTCAAATTTTTTGGCTTTGATAACTTGTTCACCCTTCAAGCATTCATACTCTTAAGCCTTCTTGCTTTGCATGCCAACTGCAGTCACTTTTGTTTGGCCACTGAATGAAGCAATACCCTAGACTCCTTGCCTTCCTTAGGTTCTCACACATGACATCTTTTAGTAAATATATTTTTCTTCCTCCTAAATACTTCACAAATGACTCTTAAATACCCAAACTGAAAGACAAACTCGGATACCAACAGTTGAGTCACTTGCAATTATTTTGTCAAGTGCTCCCTAAATTTTGAAATGAAGGTACAACTCCCTCCTTTCGATTTACAATGAATAGCTTTCTAATATGCCTTTAACTAGAAGGAAAAGAAGGAACACAAACATCCATTCATCAACATGATATGAATATGAACCTTAATTTAAGAAGGAAATCAAATATATAGCGCATAGGCAATCTAATCAATCTTCCCATTTACAGAGAAATTAAAAAAAAAAATTGATATTCTCTACATATATGGTGCATAAAACCTCAAGATTCCATGACACACAAGAACCTTGATAAATGAACAAAATAATATTTTGAACATGGCTGGAGTAACCACAAGATCATTTCCAAGTAGAGAAATGTAATTCAAACCATAGGATCTAAAAGTAAATTTATCTTTATTCCAAATATGTGAACAAAACAACCATAGGATCATTTTATCCTTGCATCATAAACAAGTTTTCAAAATAAAAATCATTTTCTTCCTTCCCTTCTCTGTTACAAATCTTCAAACTAAAAATGCCTTCCTCTTTCTTGAAAAATGCACAGGCATCTTCCAACCTGAGAAGAAGAACACATTACAATTCTTTTTCATCAATTAAATAATTTTCCAAAGAAGTTCAACTACTCCAACTTCTTCTTGCCGAACTAATTTAATTTTATCTCTTTACCTTATCCCTCACTCTAATTTTACAAATCTTTATGCACATTATAATAAAAATTAATACTATTAAGAATTAATTATTTCACATTCTCCTTCAAATTTAATCCACTCTTCCTAACTCACCAGTTTACTTATTCTCACATAATAATAATTAATTAATTCTTGTGGAATTAACTATGTGAGAGATTAATGCTCTTTTAAATTAATTTGACATTTAATTATTTTGCATTTAAATATATTAATATTTAACTCTTTTAGGAATTAAATATTATATAAAGCAAGATAATTAATAAATTATTCATTTAAAAGCTTTCTTTTTTTAATACCTTTTCACATAGTTGAGCAAGAGGGAAATACTTAGGGTTTCAAAACCCTAGGTAATAGTGGCTCTCTCTAGGGGCTACATTCTATATCAAGATGCAGAGAACTCCAGAATCTCTATCTATTGCTATCTAGTACTTCATCCATTGGCTGTAGAGTCATCGTTCCATTTTCATTCTGACTAAAATTATGCATTCTCATTTTATTACTATTGTTGAAAGACAAAGCCTCAACCTTTGTTCTGTGTTTTTAGTACATATCTTGAGCAGCCAGATAATTTTTGTGACAAAACATGAGGATGATGGAATTTCCAAGTGTTTATATCTTGTCCATGTCTTTGACCTCCACAAATAATATTGTTGGATGATAATGAAGTTGAGACTCCTATCACTTAGAACATTCAAAGACTAGCTTTTTCACAACATCCCAATGTAGTTTTTGAATACCAAACAATGTACTAGTCAAATTTTATACTATTACCACCTATCATTTCTAGTACTGAATGTGCAAACTCAATTACAACAATTTGCATCTTTAGACAAATGTCTAGACAAGGAACATTAGTTTTTAGGTGATATCTTATTGCCATCAAGTTTCCTTGTGCACCATGGTCGCCAAATCCTCTAGGAACCAAAATGCCATTTCAACCCTTCAAAGAGTTCCATGCAGCTATATGACTATAGCTTGCTTCTTTTGTAGTTGTGTCTTTGAGGTTAGATGCGACAACCATTCTCTTGTATTGGACTGAAGCACATTGAAGGGCCTCAACAATAGGTACATAAGCATCTAAAATTCTAGTGTATTTTCCAACCATTACAATTCTTATTGGATCTATGAAAGTATCAATTCAAGCTTCCCTACCTGTCTACTCCTCTAGAAAAGAGGTTTGAGAAATGTTTAGGGGATTTATCTCAACCTCACCTCCAATATTTAACATAAACACATCCTGATGTAGGTATTCTCTACTACCACTAATAAAGGTATGCTCTGATACCACTTGATGGGGACACAACCCATGCACAGAATGGACACAACAAGAAAGGGAAATTTTATTAACTTTGTAAATAAGCTAATACATCCAGTACAGAGAAAATAGACTGCATAACATGCCTTATGGGTTTACAATAACATAAATCTGGAGATAATTTCTCCTTTTAGTACCTCCTCTCAAACTCCACTTCGAACTGCCTTTTACAATGCCAGAAATGTCCTCAAATAGACCCTAGAGGGTTAAGGACTAGGAATACATTCTAGAAAGTGCTAGTAGGTATCCACCAACCAAATAGAAGGCTCTAGAAGCCACATTAGAAGTTGGTGCAAATCTCGAAGAATCCAAAAATGGTAATCGAACTTTCGGGAGGCATAACTTTTGAACCGTAGCTCCGATTGACGAACCATTTACATTTTCGAAAAGCTCTCGAAGTGCTTTAGAGCCCTATGGATCAGCTTTGCTCATCCCCCATTTTTCAGCCCTTTTCGAGGTCATTTAATGCCCCTAACCTGACTTTGAAGCATTCTTAGGAGGTCTCCAAAACTCAAAAAACTGTGATAACTTTCAAACCGTGGGGCCTTTTGACCTGATTCTTTTTCTGGAATGCTCTAAATTACAATTACATTCATCTAGCCAATTTACACCTCCTAGTTCACCAAAATGATGGCTCAATTACATACTCCTATTTTTTTAGCATTTACACGTATCCCAAGGTGTTCAAATACTCTATCCTAGAACACTGGTAGTGGAACTATGAGAGTTGGAACCTTTATTTGACCCAAATGGGTATCCAAAAATGAAAACACATGAAACAGAAACTAAGTCTAAGTACATTTTTTTGGGTGACACAGGATTGCCCTTATACCTCTGGATGCTCCTGCATCAGACACCCAAGGTAGATTGAAAAGTGACCCTGTCACTTTATGAATGGTAGAGGAAATCCCAAATGGAAAACCTCAGCTGCTAAAATCCAAGTTGAGTCCTCGATCAACCGTCCTTTCCACTTGACCAAGTACTCTTCATACTGTCTATTTCTGGTACTTCTACCCACACGATGATCTAGAATGTCTTCTATCCCCTCCTTCTTAGAAGCAGGAATTGGACATTGCTCTAACACCAGCTCCTCATCTGCACCATCATCATGATACTCTGTTAAGTCCGCAATGTTGAAAATAGGAGAAATGTGAACACCATCTGGCAGCTCCACCTCATATGCATTTTCTGAGTCATGTTTCTTCAGAACTTTGTAGGGGCCAAATTTCTTCATTTTCAGCTTGTTGTAAGTACCGACTGGAAATCTTTCTTTTCGTAAGTGCACCATGACTAGATCCCCTACTTGGAATTCCTTATATCTTTTCCTGTGATCAGCCCTAGCTTTATACTCTTGATTCATCTTAGTAATGTGTGCTTGAACCTCCTCGTGTAGATGCTTGATATGTTCAGCAAATTCTTCAGCTTCAGCACTTGTCCTTTCCCCTTGCTCTATCTTCCTCAATTCTGGTGCAGTCCTTAGGCTACTTCCATATACAATTTGGAATGATGATTTTCCAGTACTCCTATTTATAGAGTTATTGTAAGCAAACTCGGCTTGTGGTAGAATCAAATCCCATCCCTTGGGCTTATCCCCAACTAAACATCTCAGAAAATTGCCCAGACTTCTGTTTACCACTTTTGTTTGGTCGTCAGTTTGTGGGTGATGTGCGGAACTGAATTTCAAGTCTATTCTCAACTTTTTCCACAATGTTCTCCAGAAATACCCCACAAATTTAGTGTCTCTGTCAGAAACTATACTTCTTGGAAGACCATGTAGTCTTACCACTTCTCTGAAAAACAAATCTGCAATATGGACAGCATCATGAGTTTTGTGGCATGGAATGAAATGTGCCATTTTGGAGAACCTATCAACCACCACAAATACTGAGTCATTACCCCTTTGTGTCCTTGGAAATCCAAGAACAAAATCCATACTTATGTCCTCCCATGGCCTTGATGGAACAAGCAATGGCTAATATAGTCTAGTATTGTGACTAAATCCCTCGGCAACTTGACAAACCTGGCAACTCTGTACAAACTTCTTCACATCCTATAAAATCTGAGGCCAAAAATAATGTTCTCTAAGAATGGTAATGGTCTTATCTTGACCAAAATGTCCTGCCATCCCTCCACTGTGTTTCTCTTTAATCAGATTTCCCCTCATGGAACTCCTTGGAATGCACAATTGGTTGCCCTTGAATAACATACCATCCTGAATCAGATAGTTTAACCACCTAATTCTATCTACAACAACAAGCTCTTTACAAGCTTTCCACGCTTCAGCAAAATCAAGATCTTTAGGGTACAAATTCTTGAGTTCATCAAACCCAACTACTTCAACCTGCATTACTGTAAGCAACAACTGTCTCTTGCTTAGTGCATCTGTAACCCTGTTAGATTTTCCACTTCTATGTTTCAACACAAATGTATAGCTCTGCAAGAACTCTACCCACTTCATATGCCTCTGATTCAATTTACCTTGGCTATTTAGGTATTGTAATGCCAGGTGATCAGTATACAAAACAAATTCCTTTGGTAATAAATAATGCCTCCATTTCTTTAAGGCCTGAACTATTGCATAGAACTCTTGATCATAAACAAAATACTTCTTCTTTGCATCATTCAATTTTTCACTAAAATATGCAATAGGCTTACCTTCTTGGCTCAATATAGCCCCAATAGCGCTGCCACTAGCATCACAATCCACCTGGAACACCTTTCTAAAATTTGGAAGTGCCAATACAGGTTGTTCTGTCACCTTCTTTTTCAGTAATTCAAAACTTCTCGCAGCTGCTGCAGTCCATTTGAACTCTTTTCTATCCCCTCTTATTGTGTCAGTTAGGGGTGCACATATGCCACTGAAATTCTTAATAAACTTTCTGTAAAAACTAACCAGACCATGAAATGATCTTACCTTAGTAGTAGACCTTGGAGTAGGCCATTCCAAGATGGCTTTTACCTTCTCTGGATCCATTTTGAGACCTTCAAGTGATATAACAAACCCCAAATAGACTAACTCCCTTTTTGCAAAGATACACTTCTTCAAATTAATTAACAGTTTCTCTTCCCTTAACCTTTCAAGGACACTACAAATATGCAATAAATGTTCTTCCAAAGTCTTGCTGAAATTTAAAATATCATCCAAATAAACAATAACAAATTTTCCCAAGAACTTCTTAAGTACCTCATTCATAAGCCGCATGAAGGTGCTTGGGGCGTTCATTAATCCAAAGGGCATGACTAACCACTCATAAAGACCTTGCTTGGTCTTGAAGGCTATTTTCAACTCATCTCCTTCTCGAATCTGTATATAGTGATAACCACTCTTGAGATCTGTCTTTGTGAAGTACTGAGCTCCACTCAAGCAATCCATAAGATCATCCATTCTTGGCAAAGGAAATCGATATTTGATGGTTATCCTATTTATAGCTCGAGAGTCTGTACACATCCTCCACTCTCCATCCTTCTTTGGTACGAGTACTGTTGGTACTGCACATGGACTTAGGCTCTCCCAAATCAAGCCCTTCCTTAACAGCTCCTGAACCTATCTGTTTAGCTCCTCTGTTTCAGTAGGAGTCATCCTGTGAGCAGCCTTGTTAGGCAAACTTGCTCCTGGAATTAGATCTATTTGATGACTGATTTGCCTTACTGGTGGCAATCCTTCTGGAACATTATCAAAGATAATATCTCCAAATTCACCTAGTAAATCTGAAACTTCAAGTGCTATTTCACTACTACCTTCTTTTTCTTTCCTAGGAATCAAAGCATAGCACATACGCTGATGTTTCATTCCATCTAAAAACTTTCTTCCATCAACAAGACAAATCCTAGCACTGCTACATACCTTTTCACCTTCCTTTTTTATGGGCTTTAGTTTGTGGTGAACTCCATCCTTTGTTAGAGAGTATGTGTTTGCATGACCATCATGTACTACATGTCTATCAAAACTGCCATGGTCTACCCAACAATAGATGGCAAACATCCATTGGAATAACATCATAGAGAACTTCATCATGGTAACTCCCAATTTTGAATTTCATGAGACATTGTTCACTTACTAGGACCTTATGATCATCTTTCACCCAAGAAATCCGATAGGGTTGAGGATGTTTCTCCATCTTGAGCTTCAGCTTAGAGACCATCTGCTCTGACACCAAGTTGTCAGTGCTACCACCATCAATGATCACATCACAACATTTTTCCTCACATTTGCACCTAGTATGAAACAAACTCCTCCTTTGTCCTGGTTCAATCTCACCACTTAATAGGACCCTTTCATTTACCAAGGTCTCTCCTCTTTCTGCATCCTGTAAATTTGATGACTGTGCATCCTCATCCACATGAGCAACCCTAGCTTGACCCTCAGCTCTCCTATTTGTCCTTCCTTGTCATTGAGGGCATTCAAAGGCACGATGACCTTCTTCATTGCAATGGAAGCAGGTATCAAGGAAGCCTCCTCTTCCTTGTCCATGTCCTCTACCTCTTCCTCTCTGATTTCCAAAGTCTTGATCACGGGAGCGATTGAAACCCTCATTCCTCTGGTTCCTGCTAGTACCCACATCTTCATTTTTCTTTTGGGTTTCATTTTGACCTCCAGATGACCTACCACTTCCCCTTCCTCCTTGACCATGCCCTCTTTGTCTCCCTTCAAACCTCTTATTCAGCTTCTCTTCAACTCGTCGGGCAAACTGGTATGCCTCTTCAACGCTGGTCATTCTTACTAGAATTAATTCCTCCTAGATGCTAGGTCCCAATCCACTGATATAACGAGCAACCTTCTCCTTATTTGCTTCTACATGCCCTGCTCTAATAAAAATTCGATAAAACTCCTCTATATATTCTTGGACTGATCTTCCTGCTTGCTTTAGCCCATGCATCTTCTTAAACAAATCAAGCTCGTAGTCCACAGGAATGAACTGCTTCATCAATTTGTCCACCATGTGATCCCACCTTGTGATCTTCTCCTTTCCTCTTCTATTTCTTTCCAATTGAACCTCTTGCCACCAGATTTTGGCATGGCCTTTCAATTTGGCCTTTGCAAACTTAACCCTATCTGGGTCCCTGATATCCTCATACTCAAAGTATTCTTCCAGTTCATTGATCCAATCGATCAACTCATCTGGTTTCAGATTTCCTGAAAATACACCCACATCAATTGTAGGTCTTTTTCCAAATTTAGTAATGGCCCTAAAAAGCCTTTCCTCTGCCTAATTTAGAAATTCCCTGTCAAATTCCCCTTCTGGTCCAATTGCTTCTTCTTCATTGTCATCCTCACTATCGTCACCTGCGGCAACATTTGTTCCTCTACGGAGCTCCTCCTGCAATGCTTGTACCTGCCTTTAGAGGGCTCTAACCTCCTCAGGATTAATAGCTCTGACCCTTCCACCACGCTCTCTTCGTGGAGGCATCTTCTTAACTCAAACCCACAACCACACAATCCTGGTGCAAACTGCCTCACAATCGGCGCTCTGTCTACACATTTAGGAAAACCAGCTCTGATACCACTTGATGGGGACACAACCCACGCATAGAATGGACACGACAAGAAAGGGAAATTTTATTAACTTTGTAAATAAGCTAATCCATCCAGTACAGAGAAAATAGACTACATAACATGCCCTATGGGCTTACAATAACATAAATCTGGAGATAATTTCTCCTTTCAGTACCTCCTCTCAAACTCCACTCCGAACTACCTTTTACAATGCCAAAAATGTCCTTAAATAGACCCCAGAGGGTTAAGGACTAGGAATACATTTTAGAAAGTGCTAGTAGGCATCCACTAACTAAATAGAAGGCTCCAGAAGCCACATTAGAAGTTGGTGCAAATCTAGAAGAATCCAAAAATGGTAACCAAACTTCCGGGAGGCATAACTTTTGAACCGTAGCTCCGATTGATGAACCGTTTACATTTTCGAAAAGCTCTCGAAGCACTTTATAGCCCTATGGACTAGCTTTTCTCATCCCCCATTTTCAGCCCTTTTCAAGGTCATTTAATGCCCCTAACCTGACTTTGAAGCATTCTTAGAAGGTCTCCAAAACTCAAAAAACTGCAATAACTTTCAAACCGTGGGGCCTTTTGACCTGATTCTTTTTCTGGAATGCTTTAAATTACAATTACATTCATCTTGCCAATTTACACCTCCTAGTTGACCAAAATGATGGCTCAATTACATACTCCTATTTTTTCGACATTTGCATGTATCCCAAGGTGTTCAAATACTCTATCCTAGAACACTGATAGTGGAACTGTGAGAGTTGGAACCTTTATTTGACCCAAATGGGTATCCAGAAATGAAAACACATGAAACAAAAACTAAGTCTAAGTACATTTTTTTGGGTGACACAGGATTTCCCTTATACCTCTAGATGCTCCTGCATCACATCCTTGTGTACAAATGGAGACATTGGTCTCTACAGTAAGAATTTATCTTAGTAGAAGTTACACGAAGTCTGCATGCCTTCAAAAAAATCCTAATGCTGCTAGAAATTGCTTGATAGCCTATAATTGCTAATGAAGTGTGTTTTCATGTGATTCATCCACTAAACTTGATTTTGAATTCACGAATCCCAAATTCTTCATACACACACCTTTTTCTCTCATTATCATAACTCGCAATTCCAACTGATAGGAGAATGATGATGTTGATAGGTGTAATGCTTTATAAACTTTTTTAACATTTCGAGTCAATGATTCAATATAGGCTCGATTGAGATTCTTGTCAATGGTTATGTCTACTCTCTTGGAGTCAAAAATTAGATCACTCAATGCTCATAGGTGATGACTAACCAAAAGATGGGATAGTCGTAGTCTTCAACTAACCTTCCTGGCTAGTTACAACCATGCTACAAATGTGATTTCTCCATCCTCTCCTAGACAACCACCCTCAATTGCTTCTTTACTTCAAGAAGGTATTTGTTTCTGCTTGTTGCACACAGAAATCAACTTTTGATTCTAGTTCCTCATGCTCCTTCTTAGCATGGAGTTGTACTTTTGTCTTAACAGCTTATTGAAGTTCATCTAACTTGGTGAAATGCATTAGTGCATGTGATAGCAACTCCAGCCTCCTAGAGGCTATAATCCTTCTAGACACCTATGGTCCTCTTTTCTCAGACTTCTAGGGTTCCCATCGAAATTGTTGTATGATGGGCTAAACTAATGCTGACAAAGGTCGTAGAGATTGAAAATTTCCCCTTTACACCAATGCTGCACTAAAATGTGTAATATTCCTTGTGGATTAGACAGCTTCTATCACCATCAAAGGTGGAAGCTAGTAAATTGCAAGTAGCTTCTCAATTCATCATCCACATTTTGTGGGCATTTTTGCCAATATATTCCTCTGTAATTTTCCCAATTTCACCAGTGCAAAGCATCAACCATAGCTTTGAAAGTTTTCAACACATGAACTCACACTAAGAACACTCATGCTAGAGTACGCTATCAAATATGTTCCCGTGCTTCGCCCTCTATAATTGAAATTTTTTTTGCCTAAATTCCAACAGTCAAATATAAACCATTTTAGCAGTAAATTTCCTACAGTTTCTCATATAAGCTTTCAACTTGAATCCTATAGCTTTCCCCCACTCATAGAAAATTCATGAGAAATATCAACACAATACTCCATCCCCCATGAATCATCTTTTGGAAACCCTAACTTCTTGAAATAAAAGTGCAGAAATATCCAGAACCTTTGCACTTCCATGTTGTTGGGTGTCCTTCACTGTGTGATCATTATGTTTCCACACATGGCTCTCAAGAAATAAAAAATGAATTTTGGACAAGGAATGAACCTTACAACTCTAACAATGAAACTTGATGGGCCTTTATTTCTTGGAACTCCTCAGAGTATGGATTACTTCAAGGAAAGGGAAGGGTGAAAAGATGATTCAACTTATTGAAGGGAAACAATAACAAAACAAAATAAGAAACAAAGTCAAGCCAAAATTTGCAGAAATGAGAACATTATTTACAATGGAGAGGGGAAAACCCTAAAAACTAAATGTGACCATTTATAGGCTAGAAAAAGTATGACCCTTTCCAAATCAATTCTTGGTAGGATGGACGAATGTTTTGAACACAAGTGAGCAACATGGCCAATGTGATCTTTAACTAATGTATGGAAAATGAATACAGAGGAGGGAAAATAAATATAGATTCAAGATTTTCTTCCACATTTTTCAAATTAATATTATCTTTTCAAAAGATAGATGGAATGTCAACTACTTTTTCTATAACTTGAGTCCTTTGATTTTTGGATTGCTCACATGATTTTTCCATTGTAATTTGTTGCACCGATTCTTCCAAAGGAAGACAGGGGAAAAGATCTACAAGTGGCTGTAAAATGCATTAGTCCTTTTAAGCTCCTTGGCAATCATTTGGTGCTTTAGGCTGTAATAATGCTTCATTAGTCTCCAAGAGATCAAACAGGAATAATTCATAATCAACTTCATGCTCATAGGAAGAGTGATCCAAGCGAGTTGATAGACATTGCATTGAGTCATCAACCATACTTTTAGAAGAGTATATGTCATCAATCCTTTCTTGTGTATGTTGATCTTTCATACCTTCCCAAAAAACATCATTTGATGAAATATCATTAGAAGTCCCAAATATAAAAAGAATCAAATTCTATAGTTGGAAAATCTCCTAATAAGTTTTCATTTGATCTTTCACCCTGTAGGCTTTGTTCAATGGGAGGTATATCAAGGCTAATCATTAAGTTAGTTGACTATGAGGCATATTCATTATCATAATCAACATGTAGATGGTAGGCTCCAACTATACTAAAGGAGTACTTTCAATTGTAGGGCGATTAGGAGATCTTCATCATTGAAAACTGTTAGACTTTGATAAATAGGAGGTGCTTATTTTACTAATTTGAGAATGAGCCTTTTCTATTTAGGTATTTCCTTTGGATAATTCTATTGTTCACAAAGATAAATTCTTTCTTGTGCAATTTCTTTACACTTCATTCCACTTAGAAACATGTCATCATCTAAACTAATAACCTCCCTTTGTACATCTTGCAATGTTTGCACTCTCTGACACTTAAATAAAAACTTGATTTCAGTTTGTAAAGTAGCAATGAAAATACATAGTTGATTACTTTCATTTGGTTGGCTATTTTGGGGAATTTTACTAGCATGCCTATTGAATCTATCTACAAAATCCCTCATAGGTTCAATCTCCTTCTTTTGAATTTGAAAGAAATTTAATAATAACTTGGAAACATCAACTGTAGGCTTAAATCTTGGAAGAAATTTTACCTTGAAGTCACTCCAACAAGTAATACAACCATTATGCAAAATTTGGAACCAATCAGCAGTGCTTCCAATGAGACTCTCCACAAATTCTCTAACAAATATGTTCTCTTCCTACACAACAAGAATCCCACAAGCAACTATAGTTGCTTTAATGTGATCATCAGGGTCTTGATTTACATCACTAGAAAACTTTGGGAGATATTCTATTGATCTTTTTACGTAAGGATGAGTATTGAGATAAAGAAAATGCCACCAAAGCCATAGCACCAAACTTCTTTCACCAAAAATAAATTAGTCACCAACCTCCATCCTCAGGGAGGTACCTCCAGATATCCAAAGAAAGAAAAGAATTGGAACTTGCTTTCTTTCTCCAATAGAGTCACCAAAAATCTATTAGTAAACAAAATTGTCTTCCTCCTAAATACTTTACAAATAACTCTTGAATGCCCAACTAAAAGAAAAACTCCGATACCAATAGTTGAGTCACTTGCAATTATTTGTCAAGTGCTCTTTGAATCTTGAAATGAAGGTACAGCTCCCTCCTTTTGATTTATAGTGAATAATTTTCTAATATGCCTTTAACTAGAAGGAAAAGAAGGAACACTAGCATCCATTCATCAACATGATATGAATGTGAACCTTAATTTAAGAAGGAAATCAAATATATAGTGCATAGGCTATATAATCAATCTTCCCATTTACAGAGAAACAAAAGGGAAATTTGACATTCTCTACATATATGGTGCATAAAATCTTAGCAATCCATGACACACAAGAACCTTGATAAATGAACAAGATAATATTCTAAACATGGCTAGAGTAACCACAAGATCATTTCCAACTAGAAAAATATAAATTCAAACCATAGGATCTAAAAGTAAATTTATCTTTATTCCAAATATGTAAACAAAACAACCATAGGATCATTTTATCCTTGCATCATAAACAAGTTTGAAAAATAAATATCCTTTTCTTCCTTCCCTTCTCTGCTACAAATCTTCAAACTAAAAATGCCTTCCTCTTTCTTGAAAAATGCACAGGCATCTTCCAACCCAAGATGAAGAATACGTTACAATTCTTTTTCATCCATTAAATAATTTTCCAAAGAAGTTCAACTACCCCACTACCCAACCTTCTTATTGCCGAACTAATTTAATTTTATCTCTTTGCCTTATCCCCACTCCGATTTCACAAATCTTTATGCACATTACAATAATAATTAATTCTATTAAGAATTAATTATTTCACATTCTTCTTCAAATTTAATCCACTCCTACTAACTCACTAGTTTACTTCTTTTCACATAATAATAATTAATTAATTCTTGTGGAATTAACTACATGAGAGATTAATGCTCTTTTAAATTAATTTGACATTTAATTATTTTGCATTTAAATATATTAATATTTAACACTTTTTAGGAATTAAATATTATATAAAGCAAAATAATTAATAAATTATTAATTTAGAAGCTTTATTTTTTTTAATACCTTTTCACATAGTTGAGTGCGAGGGGACTCCTTAGGGTTTCAAAACCCTAGGTAACAACAACCTTTGCTTCTGACCAACTATCTCTATAAATAGAGAATTAAGATCTTTTTTTGCTTAACCACAATTATCCATTTTAGGGTTAGGTAGGATACAATGAATCTACCCACTTTTCCATTTGGTTCCTCTAGAAACTTATTCTTCAATCCTCCTTGAATTCACCTCAAAATGGTTTACCTTGAATTCTATGCCACCATCTCATCATAGCTATCTTCCAAATGCTTCACATAATCAAAGAAAACAAAATAGTTGGCTTAGATTTTTTAAATCTTAGATTTAACATAATTAGTGGCACTCGACATCAATATGATGTCACTTGACTTCTATATTGTTCTTGCACTTAGCCAACACTAGTTTACTCAGAAAACACTAAAGTTTATTGATGCTTGACATCAACTAAACTTTACTTGGCATATACTGATGATCACTTAGCTTCCACTATTTCTCATCTTTGCTTGACACCTATTGTTTCTCACTCAACTTCCATTGATTTCTTCTCAGCTTGCACTGACTGCTCAGCAAGGCTTGATAGACACTTTTCATACTTGATCTTCTTCTGGTCTTAACTTGAGTAATCTTTCATTTCAGACTTTAAGTAGATAGACAATACACTATAATATCAATGTCTTACTTGGTCTTAGTGCTTCTTTTACATAACAAATAGCTCAACCTTTCTCTAGGTTCTGTTGTTATCTCCTCTTCTCAAATCATCTTCATCAATCAACTAAATGATAGCTTTTAGACCAAAAAGAAATTATCTCACCAATATGTAGCAAGTTTGACATCATTGACAAAGTAATGATTGTTCTATTACAGGTTCTTCACTTCAAAACAATCTTATATCAACATGAATGTGATGTAATCTTTAGGTTTTGTCTTGATATCAACTTCATTCTTTTTTGTATATTCATCAACTTTCACATTTGCACTTTCCATAGCTTTTTTAGTGTTAGAGTTCAACCACTTATAAGATTTTCTCTTAAGGAAATTCCTAGGAATATGCCTTCATCACTTGTAGCATCAAGTTTTCCATTTCTAATAATCTTTAATATATAGAATTTGCTTCCAAAAACTTTTAAAACACTTCACATTAGGTGCATACCCATACCATAATTCAAAGGGAATAACTTTTGTACTTTACTTGACTTGTTCTCTATTCAAAGTATAATCTATTATACTTACCACTTCTCTCTAGTATTTCTATGACACATTCTTCTCCATCACCAGTGTTCTAACACAATCCATGATTGATCTATTCCATCGTTTAGCTATTCCATTTTGGGAAGGGGTCATAGGTGCTAACATCTATCTTTTGATTCTTCTATCATTGCAAAATATATTGAACTTATTAGAGATAAAATCTCCTCCTCTATCAGATCTCAAGTTTTTTAGACTCTTACCTATTTCTTTTTCAAGTATGGCCAAATAACACTTAAACAATTGAAAAGCATCAGATTTTTCTTTGAGAAACATCGTAATCATCATTCTAGATTAGTCATCAACAAATAGAATGAAATATTTGTCTCCACAAAATCTTTAAACACCAATAGGTCCATAAAGGGCAGCATGAACCAATTCCAAAATATCATTAGATGTGTGTGTCATGCTCTTGAAACTAGACTTTGTCATTTTCCCCAATTGACATTATTTACACATAGCATTATCAGGCTTCTTAATCTTGGTAACCCTCTTACTCTTTTCATCTTACTAATTCTTACCAAATTATCAAAGTTCACATGACATAGCCTCTTATTCCATAACCATATATCTTTATTTTGTGCGAACAAACATGTCTCGTCAGATAAATCTAGATAAAACAAGTTACCTCTTGTCTAATCCCCACTTCAAATCAATTCACCAAAAGCATCATATATATTGGCCTTTTTCTGATAGAATTCAACTCTGTATCCTTATTTTTTCAATTGTGAAATACTCAACAAGTTATAGTTAAGTCCTTTAACCCAGTAAACATTTTCACACTTGATCTTCTCAATCAATTGTATTGATCCTTTACCTTTCACAAGACATGGTGCATCATTGCCAAACATACATAGCTACCTTTGTATGGTTCCATGGTTTCAAATTTACTTTGATCACCAGTCATGTGATATGATCAACCACTATAAATTATCCACCTACCTCCTTTATTCACATATGAGATTAATGTAGTTTTATCATCTTCGTAAAAATCTTCTTTCATAGCAACATTGATAATTTCTTCATCATTAGTTTCAAAATCATTATTTATTTCTTCAAGTCAAAATGTAACAAGATTTCTTACCTTTATCTTTGTAGTCCTTATTTTTCATATTGTCTCAGCCATCTCTTCTTCTTGTGTACTTGCTTTACCTTTTCTCACCCTTGTCTTCTTTGTCAAAACACCTTGCAACAATATGACCAATTTTGTTACATGAAATAAAATTTATAGGAATTTCAACTTTGTATTTTCCTTTGCCTCTTGAAATTCTTCTTGCCATTAGTGCTTCAAGATTATCGCATTCATTATCAAAAACATCATTACCACTATTCACACACTTTGTCTTTCCTTTCTTACTAATAACCAATTGTGATTTAAAAAAGCATTCAGCAAAAGTAAGAGTGAAATTATTAAAAATTGACATTTCAAAAGCAATAATCCTACCAATTACACCTTCCAAGGTTAGGTTGTTACCATGGGTGCATCTCAATTCTTGTATTGCAGAAACCCTAATAACATACATAGGAAGTAGAGTTATCAATACCTTGTTCATTACAGTCTCATCATCAATATTTCCATTCACTCTTCTTATAGAATTTACCGTCTCTTTGATTCTTCCACAATATTCTCACCTTCCATAATTCTCATTTCATAACTTTGCTCTCAAAACATTTGTGTCTCCTTCATAGATAGGCAACAATGTATCCCACATTTTCTTTGTAGTGGTGCATTCTTTTATGTCATCAAAATCTATGTAGCTAAGGTTTGATGAAATCTCCAGCATAGCCTAGTTGTGTTCTTGCTTCTCTTTCATCTTTTGAGCTGTTAGATGAACAATTGTTATTGCCACATATGCATTTTTTGTTTAGTATATCGCACCATATCTAATTCCTTCCAAATGCAACTTCATCAAACTTTTTCATGCAGGGAAGTTCTACTTGTTAAACTTTGGCACCTCCTTTTTGTACATCTTGATCTTTAGCTCAAAGTACCTTGAAAAATTTCTCTACAAGAGCCAATTCTCTGATACTAATTGTTAGAATATTTAGAATAACCAAGGGCAAGGGGGATCAACCAATTATCCAAGGTCTAGATATACCAATTAAATATTTAAATAATTCAACTAATCAAAATCTATGAATTCAATAGCTCGACCTCTATAGTAAACAATCAACAACATAAACTTGCAGTCCAATGTCGTAATACTCATGAAACTTGTAGAATGTAAAACATTAACAGTAAAACATATCAAATGACATCCATACAAGTTGACACTAGGATTTAATGTGGAACCCCAATTCGGAAAAAAAACCATCAATAACATGTCACCAATTTTTCACTCTTCTGAAGTGAGCTTAGTTAGGAGCCAACCTTGTTAAAGGTTACAAATCACACCATTAAATGGAACCTTGCTAAAGTATTTAATCACCCCATTAGGAGTGGCCTTTTTAGAGGACTTTAGAACATTCCATTAGAATGCCACCTTGATTAGAGGATTTATATATGATTGTTAGCTCAACCTTGATTAAAGGATTTCAATACTAATACAATGGTTAGAAAAGTAACTTCAAGTTTTATTTGATAAATATAACTCACTTTAAAAATATAGATCATAAGTTGGTTCGCATGTTGATCCACTATCTAGTCTTCATTGTCATCTTTGTCTATGATCTTCTTGACACTCCTTCAATCAATTAGACTTCAACTCTCTGCAACTCTTCTCAGCTTCTAGCTTAAGTTTGCCAATCAATAACATCAACAATTGTTCCAACCTTCTTAGGTCTTCACCAACTTTGCTAACCTCTATCAACCTTCTTTTAGCTTAGCCCATATTCCTCCTTAATATGGTAATTATGATATTTTATTGCTTAAACATCACCATAGATCTTAGGGTTTGGTTAGATTCATCAAATCCTTCCAACATTTTGTCTCCTCTTTTCTCTTCTACAAACTTCTCCAAAATTTGCCTCAAATTCTTGCATAGAAATGCTCAAACGTAGTTTCTCTTGAATTAAATGGTCTAGTTCATCCATCCTTATCTTCAACACATTTTACATATTCCAAGAAATCAACTATGTCAACTAGAAATCATGATTTCCTCTTAATATATCAAATAGTGTCCCTCAGCCAACAATGTGTACCAACACTCGGTCATCACTTAGTTACTTGGTTGCTACTAACTTTTTTGTTTGACACATATACTAATGCTCAATCGATAGTGATGTTTGGTTAACACTAAATCTACTTAGCTTATACTAGTACTCAGTCAATACTAGCATCACTCGACATATACTTCAAGTTTCATAATCTTCTACTCCTTTGCTCTTTCAAGTCTATGTATTTGGCCATTCTTTGATAACTTCTTTTAAGCTTTAGTGGAACTATCTTCTTTATTTGTAGCATGTTTAAACAATCACTTTATCTTGTCAAAGTGTAACTAATCAAGTTCCCAATATAGTTTCCTCATAACTTAGCATTTCCTCTAGGTCCTTTTGCTATGTCCATGTTCTCAAATCTTCTTCATGAATCATCTAGATATGCCTCTCAAATTAGATAGAAAAAATTCTTACCAATAAGTTTTGACATCAATGACAACATAACAATTGTCTAAATTTTAGTTTTCACCATATATAGTCCTATTAAAGAGTACCATCTTAAGATATTTAATCCCTCTTATACATGTTAGAAACTTGAATTTCATTGTGTTTGTCATTATGTCAAAAGATCAACATGTTAATGCAAAATTCAACCACACAACTTATAGAAAAATAGGAACTCGAAAAGAGGTTAATCCACATCACAAATCTCAAAGGGAAACATTGGTTGTTAGTCCAACAATCCCACCCTCTGCATTACCTAAGGAGATTAAAACTTGTGACCAAGCTTTGATACCAATAGTTAGAAATTTGAAAGTTGTCATCATTCCATTCTATCAAAATATCAACTTGTTAATTTGCAATACAAGTTCATGACTTATAAAACACATGAGGAGATCAATCCACGTCATGAATCTCAAAGAAAAATTTTGGTAGTTAGTCCAACAATATAATATTCACCTTGTTAGGGGATTTACAAATAGTCTCATACAAAAGACTTCCAGTCCTATTAAGAATTACCTACTTAAAGGATTTTGCAATCTTGTTGCTAAATATTAATAATAAATAAAGAAGACTTTGACCTATGATTTCTCTCTCCAAAAAATTGCCAGATCCTTTGGGCTCTTCCTCTACTCGATAACTTCTCTACTCTCTGATCACTCCACAATTCTATAATTCTCAATCTTCTTTTTCTCTTCTTTGACATCTCTTCATTCCTATGCTTGATCTCCTATTTTTATTCTTACTTGTCCTTTGTCTTTCATGCTTGCCTAAACCTAATTAGAGTTCCATGAAGATTCCTCTTGAATCTTCCATAACATTTTTTAACTATAAGTCGGCTCCATCAAATCTTGCTCTATCATTCCTGATAAAACTAACTTTATTTCCATTTGCTAAACCTTGCTCAAATTCAATACTTAGATCTTTGTACAACTATCTAAAAATTATTTCCTTTGATTCTTTTACTCATGTACTATATTTCATCTTTTGTCTTAGATTCAATAAATCTCTCTTTAATGGTCATGCACATGATTTACCCATTTATCTAGTTTATTGTTTGTCGATAGTGCTAGTCTATTGATAGTACTCCTTTGTAACAATAGTGTTAGATATTCAGTTTACCAATAGAATTTTCCTTATTTCCATAATTGATAGTGCCTTATATCTTTTGATAATACTTATTTGTTTATCTATTAGCTTAACTTGGTTACATGTTGAGTTTATCTTCTCACCAACAATATTCTTTATTATCCTATAAATGATTTTATCAATTAACAGAACCTCTCAAAAGCCCATTAATAAGCCTAAATATTAAATATTACTAAATAAATAATTATAATTGGATTTAAGTATTTAATTGATAATATTACTCCTCGACATAGGTTTAGGCTTGACCATGTCAACTAGGCTATGATTTTGGCTCCAGATAGGGAAAGTTCTTCTATGTGTGTTTAGGAATTCACTTGTAGTTTGAAGAACAAAGAAGTTTAGATTGCAAATGATCAAGAAAACTATGATGAATAGGGAAGAGTTTAATTATAAAAAAATTATAAAGTGGAATAATGATGTAAGTTTAATTCACTTGTTGGTTTTGTTCATTAACTTTTACTTGGGTCTTCTATGCGATGATGTTCTAGTGTCACCTTTTATTACTCACAATGTCTATAGGGAGTAGTTTAAGAGGAATCTCACCTCCATTACTCAAATTTTTTGCTTCTCATGCTAATGTTTCAACATTCAAATTTTTGATGAAAGGTGCTCCCCTTAATACCCCAACAAACATCATAAACAAAGAATGACACAAATTGAGAGAACAAAATATAAACTTCTTAGTATTTTCCTAAATGCAAAATTATAGAATTACAATATGCAAAGCCATATGGGAAACTTCATTACAATAGTTTACAAGAAAAAGCTATGACTATCACCAAAAACTATCCTAGACAACCTATAAGCCTTCCTTATACATACACCTTTTATGACACAAGAAGGTTCTAGACACTAAGCCCTAATCATGGAGGCTGACTAACCTCATATTATATTATTCAATTACACTTTATTACATATGATCAACTCATGACAATTCACAAATTATATTTTTGGATGGGTCCACTTCTGAAGATGGTAACTAGAAAACCATTGACTTGATGGGCTATTTATAACCCCATTTTAGAATCCTTAGCTAGCAATCTAAAATGATTGATTATGCAAGCATTCATTAGTAAGGTTTCACCTTAGTTAAGAGGCATTTAGACCTTCATTTCTGGACCTAAAGTTTGGATAGCCAAAATAAATACCAAAAATATAGAATGACTGCACCAAGACATACGATGACAATAAAACTCAACTGGCAAGTTGATATGTCAAAGATTAACATCCACTTTAGAGATTAGAACAATTTGAGCACATAATAACAACTTACTAAAATAAGAAAACTCCCACAAATAACAAATTTGTATAGGAATATCCCTTATTAAAAACACAAAAATTAGAAATAGAAATATTTTTGGGTAATGCTCCTACATTAGACACTTGGGATAATTTGAGAAGTGACCCTCTCATGTATTAGGTGGTCAGAGGAAAATCAAGATGGTCAACCTTCTCCCATGCTAGCCATGTTGAATCCTACATTGATCTCCCTTTCCATTTGACCAGATACTCTTTATATTTTATGTTCCTAGTGCTTCGTCCCTCATGACTATCCAATATCTTCTCAATCTCTTGTTTAGCTGAAGTAGATGCCATAATTCTTGACTATGCTTCTACAATTGGATCTCCATCACCTCTCTCATAATATTATGTCAAATCTAAAATGTTAAACATTGGTGAAATGCTCATTTCAACTGGCAACTCAACTTCATAAGCATTTGTAGAATCACACCTTTTTACTATCTTGCATGGCCCAAACTTCTTCATTTTCATCTTATTATATGTACCCACTAGAAATCTCTCCTTCCTCAAATGAACCATGACTTCATCTCCAATATGAATTTCCTTATACCCTCTTTTCACATCATCCTTAACCTTATACTATGTATTCATCTTTATAATGTGTTGCCTCACCTCCTCATGGATGTTCTTCAAATGTTCAACAAAATATTTTGCTTCAACACTACTTATCTCTCCTTTATTCAACTGCTTCAATTTAGAATCATTTTTGGAACTGCTCCCATATACAATTTGGAATGGTGATTTACTAGTACTCATATTGATAGAATTATTGTATGCAGATTCTTCCTATGGTAAAATTAGATCCTAGCCTTTTGGCTTCTCCCCAACCAAACATCTCAGCAAATTCCCCAAACTTTGTCTCACAACTTTTGTTTGTCAATCAGTTTGTGGATGAGGGAATGAACTAAACTTCAAACTTGACTTCAAATTCTTTCACAATGTATGCTAGAAATACCCAATAAACTTAGTATCTCGATAAAAAATAATACTCTTTGGTAGACCATGTAGTCTTACCAATTCTCTAAAAAATAATGTGGCACATGAACGTTATCACTTGTCTTCTTACTGGGAATGAAATGTGTCATTTTTAAAAATATACCAACCACCACAAATATGGAATCATGCCCTTGTTATGTCCATGGTAAACCAAAAATGAAATAAATGTTGACATCTTCCCATGGCTTCTTAGGTATAGTTAATGGTTGATATAACCCCTTATTTTTCTTCACTTCTTTCACCATTTGACATACTATTCACAAAAAGTTTCAAATCTTGTTGCAACTATGGCCAATAATAATTCTCAACAACCAAAGCAATAGTCTTATCTCTACCAAAGTCTCTAACCAATCCTCCATTATGCTTCTCCTTGACGAGACTCTCTTTTATGGAACTTCTAGGAATGCACATCTGACTTCCCTTGAACAACATACCATCTTGGATTATGAAATGCAACCACTTTGTCCTATTAAGTGTAACAAGTTATGTACAAGATTTTCAAGCCTCACCAAAATCAAGATCCTCTAGATACAAATTCTTGAGTCCCTTGAACCCGACCACCTCAATCTGCATTTCTATCAACAAAAGCTATCTTCTACTAAGAGCATTTGCAACTTTTTAAGACTTCCCACTCTTGTATTTCAAAACAAATTTATAACTCAATAAGCAGGAGATACATTTAAGCATGGAGATAACTTCATAGTTAAGCATGCTCGAGCTAAAGTAGTATTCGAATGGGTGACCTCTTGGTGCTTCACCTCTGTGAGAATCACCTAGATCCAATGAGTGCTAAGTGTTCCATTAGTTCTCATGAGATATGGATTCATATCTGAATCACTTTTCATGATACATGTGTTAATGAGTTTGATTCAAAAACTACACAGTTAAATCTTGATAGCAATATCATAATTTGACTAGATGTGGAAAAATATATCCTGCTTATCAATTGATGAGATTAAGGGGCTTTCTCATGAATGGTTCATAAGGAAAAACACTTGGTGAAGGTTTTGTGAATGGGGTTGCAAACATAGTGGGTTTAACCATGGAGGGAACTTTGTAGTTACATGTGCTCAAGATGGAGTAGTACTGGGATGGGTGACTTCTTGGGAAGTCTTGGTGCTTAACTTCTATGAGAATCATCTAGATTCAATGAGTGCTAAGTATTCCATTTATTCTCATTAGATATGGATTCATGTTCGAATCACTACTCATGATACATGGGCCAATGAGATTGACTCAAAAACTACATAGTTATATCTTCATAGAAATATCACAATTTGACTTGTTGTGAAAAAATATCTTCTTCTTATCAATTGATGATCTTAAGGGGATTTCTCATGAATGGTCATAAGGCACAACACTTGGCGAAGGTTTTTCAAATGGGGTTGCAAGCAGAGTGGGTTTACCATGGAGGTAACTTTGTAGTTAAGTGCGCCTTATATGAGGTAGTACTAGGATGGGTGACCTCCTGGGAAGTCCCAATGCTTCACCTCTATGAGCATCACCTAGATCCAATGAGTGCTAAGTGTTCCATTTATTCTCATGAGAATTGGATTCATGTTTAAATCACTACTCATGATACAGAGGTCAATGAGTTTGACTCAAAAACTACACAGTTAAATCCTGACAACAATATCACAATTTGACTTGTGGAAAAATATGTCCTCCTTATCAATTGATGAGATTAAGGGGATTTCTCATGAATGGATCATAAGGCACAACACTTGGTGAAGGTTGTGCAAATGGGGTTTCAAGCATAGTGAGTTTAACCATGGAAGGAACTTTGTACTTAAGTGTGCTCGAGCTAGAGTAGTACTGGAATGGGTGGCCTCTCAGGAAGTCAAGGTGCTTCACCCCTATGAGCATTGCCTAGATCCAATGAGTACTAAGTGTTCCATTTATTACCATGAGAGATGGATTCCTGTTTGAATATATACTCATGATACATGGGTCAATGAGTTTGACTCAAAAACTACACAGATAAATCCTGATAGCAATATCACAATTTGACTTATTGTGGAAAAATATATCCTACTTATTAATTGATGAACTTAAGGGGATTTCTCATTAATGTCTCATAAGGCACAACACATGGTGAAGGTTTTGAAAATGGGGTTGCAAGAATAGTGGGTTTAACCATGGAGGGAACTTTGTAGTTAAGTGTGATTGAGCTAGAGTAGTACTGGGATGGGTGGCCTCGTGGGAAGTCTCGGTGCTACACCTCTGTGAGTATCACCTAGATCCAATGAGTGCTAAGTGTTCCATTTATTCTTATGAGAGATGGATTCATGTTTGAATCACTACTCATGATTCATGGGTCAATGAGTTTGACTCAAAAACTACATAGTAAAATCCTAATAGCAATATCATGAAATGTATAACTCTGCAAAAACTCAACCCACTTCAAATGTCTTTGGTTCAATTTTCCTTGACGATTTAAATATTGCAAAGCTTTATGATTAGTATAGAAAACAAAATCCTTAGGAAGAAGATAGAATCTCCACTTATTCAATGCCTGCACTATAACATAAAATTTCTAATCATAAACATAATACTTTCTTTTGGCATCATCCAAATGTCTCATTAAAATAAGTAACATGTTTAATTTTTTAGCTCAAATAGCTCCTATTGTAGTATCACTAGCATCATAGTCTATTTGAAACATCTCTATTAAAATCTAGAAGGGCTAAAATAAGTTTCTCTATAACTTTATATTTCAACAAGTTAAAACTCTTATCTACGCCTACACTCCACTTAAATTCTTTCCTATCTCCTCTCATTTTTTTAGTCAAAGGTCCACAAATGCTACTAAAACCTCTTATAAACTTTTTGTAAAAACTATCCAACCCATGAAAAGATCTTACCTCTATTGCACTCATTGGAGTAAGCCATTCGATGACATCCTTCACTTTCTAAAAGTCCATTTTTAGATCTTCTACTGATACCACAAATCCCAAGCACACTAGCTCCTTTTTCACAAAAATACACTTCTTCAAGTTTATCACCAACTTTTCCTCCCTCAACTTATCAAACACCTTACAAATATTCACCAAATGTTCCTCTAATGTCTTACTAAAAATCAAAATATCATCCAGGAAAACAATGATAAACTTACCTGAAAGCTCCTTCAATACCTCATTCATTGGCCTCATGAAAGTGCCTTGTCCATTGGTTAGCCCAAAAGGCATGACTAACCAATCATATATGCTTCCCTTATTTTGAAGGAATTCTTCAACTCGTCTCCTTCTCTCATGAAAATCTGATAGTACCCGCTCTTCATATTTATCTTTGTGAAATACATAGCTCCACTCAAATCGTCCATAATACCATCCATTCATAGCAATGGAAATCTATAATTGATTGTGATCTTGTTGAAAACTCATGAATTTTTACACATCCTCCATTCTCCATTCTTCTTAGGTGTCAATACTATTGGTGCGATACCCAGACTTAGACTCTTTTCAATCAATCCCTTCTGTAATAACTCATGAACTTATCTGTGCAACTCTCCACTTTTTATTGATGTCATTCTATGCATTGCCTTGTTTAGAAAATTAGATACTGGAATCAAGTCCATTTGGTGATTGATCTTCCTTATTGGAGGTAATCTATCAAGTACATTATCTAACAAAATATC